>CAUYUJ010017826.1:60473-70473 GCA_963575745.1 Prorocentrum cordatum
CGAGGGCCGGTAAGGGCCTCCCGAGGCCGAAAGTACGGAAAACTTTTTGTCATGATTTTGTCAGTGCCCGAGGGGGTCTGGGTTTTTCATGACCCCATGGGAGTCTGAGAAGACCCCTCCCTTCTATGAAGCCCCCCCCCCGCCTTCAATCGGCCGCGCGCAGGCGGGGGTAGGGAGGGGGAGGGGGGGAGGCTTCTTAGAGGCACCCTGCTTCTTAGAACGCGCAGGCCTTGTCTAACGATGCAAGGCCGGCGCCCTTCTGAGAAGCAGCCTCCTTCTCTAGGAGGCCTCCCCCCCTCCCCTCCCCCCCCCTGTGCGCGCCACCATCTCTTGGAGGGCCGCCTCCCCCCCGCCCTCCGCGCCACCTTGTTGCGCGCGCCGCCCAGGTCTTGCTCATGGACACTCAGGGTGTGGACGATGGGCATCTGGCGACCAGCCACAGCGCTACCGTGTTCGGCCTCACGGCGGTGCTGGCCTCGAAGCTAATGTACAACGTCCAGAGCCGCATCGACGACTCCGACGTCGGCAGGCTGGTCTTCCTCAACAACTTCATCGGCATCGCCCGCACCGCCGGCGACCAGGACGTCAAGTTTGGGGACCTCATGTGGGTCGTGCGCGACTACAAGCACTTCAAGGACGGCTCCACCCTGCAGGGCTGCGAGCGCGAGATGGCCGACGAGTTCGCCACGTGCTCGGAGGACGCGGGCCTCTCGGAGGAGCGGCGGGCCAGCATGCGCGCCCTGCGCGAGTCGTTCGCGTCCACGGGCTGCTACTGCCTGCCCTACCCCGGGAGCAGGGTCGAGTCGCAGAGCTGGGAGGGGGCCCCCGATGGACAAACCACGGCACAGACACACGCGGTCGAGCATATGATTTATGATTAAGAAACCCTCTCCCGACAAGCTGGGCCAGCATTTCTGTTCAGACTCGCTGGAACGCTGGCCCGGTTGCCTAAGCACGTGTGTCCCTTCAGCGTGAGCCAAAAAGTTGGCCCAGGTTATTTGGAAGACACTTCTGGACAGCTGGCCCAGGTCTCTGATATCATGATCTCCTTGATCATACTATCGGCTGTACTTTCTCGGAGGTCCGCGCAGCTTTCTTGGATCGGCGCTGGGCCCCCCCCCTGCGCCGCGCGCCAGGGAGGGCGGTCCAGCGCCATAGGCTTATTGACACCACCGGAGGTACACCGTATATGTCCCCCGCATTGCATCACTCCATTCACCGTTCCTTGAGTTTCCGAACTTTGACACTTCAGCCCCTCTCAGAAAAACCTGCGCGGACCTCCGAGAAATTAAAATTGCGCCGCTCCCAGACCCCCGTCATCAAGATTGTTTCCCAACGGCGATCTCCAAGGGTCTCGACCCATTCCCCGGGACCGGTTTCTCATCCTGAGTCGTTGTCTGACGGTCCCGAGGGCCGGTTAGGGCCCTTGGACGCCCAAAGTAGCGAAAAACCCTCCCGCCATGAATCCTCTCACTCCCCGAGGGGGTCTGGGTCTTCTGCGCCTCCAGGCCCTCGGCGACGTGGACCGCGACTTCCTGTACATGGTGGACCGCTTCGCCTCGCAGTTCTTCGGCGGCGGCTTCCCCAGGAGGTACCAGCCCTGGGGCGTGGGCCTCACGGCCGGGAACTTCGCGGAGCGCATGCGCGGCCTGCTGGACGCCTTCCGCAACAGCGAGAGCTACGCCGTCGCGCCGGGCGAGGCCACGCCGAAGTCGGGCACGTCCCTCTGCTTACAGGGGGAATGGATCCAAACACATGTGTTATAAAAGATAGTCTGGGGACGAGGTTTTGACGATTTTCGCTCATGTTTGGATTTTTGTCCTGCTTAGTTTTCAGCTTTCGCCCAAGATCCGCCTGTAGGAGGACATGCCCGACCACAGGCCATGCTGAAGCTGGCGGCGAGCTCCAACTGCGAGGCGCTGCTGCAGCGCTTCGCGGCCGAGGACTGCGCGGCGCTCGCCGGCGGAGACGGCAGCGCGCTGCCCCCCTCCGAGCTCGCGGCCGCGGCCGAGCGGCTCCGGGGCCTGTTCGAGGAGAGGCTGGACGCCGAGCTGGGGAGGTGGAGGCCCCCAGACGAGCGGCAGCAGCGCGCGTCCTTCGCGCGCCGCTTCGGGGAGGAGCTGGAGCGGAGGGCCCGGGAGAACGACCTCCGCGTCAGGGCCGCGGTGGAGGCCGCTCAGGAGAGGCTGGCGCAGGAGGGCGCCCGCAGGCTCGAGGAGGCCCTGCCGTGGGACCGCGTCTTCAAGCCCTCCGCGCTCGCCGAGCTCGGCGCCGCGGCGGTGGGCGAGGCGGAGGAGCGGCTGCGCGCGGAGCTCGGGAGGCTGGAGCTCCCCGAGCACGAGCGGGAGGAGCGGCGCGGCGCCCTGCGGGACTCGCTGCAGGGCCGCGTCGAGGTCCGCCGCCAGCGCAACGAGCAGGACCTGGAGGGCGCCAGCTCCAAGGCCCTGGCGCTCCCGGTCGTCTGCATCGCCGTCTACCTCGCGCTCGAGCACCCGGCTCTCTTCCTGGTCTTCGTGGGCCTGGTCGTGTGCGCCGTTGTCCTCGCCGAGACGAAGGCCGTGGGCGCCTCCAGCCCCTGCGAGCCGGAGGTGCGGCGCGGCCTGCAGGACGCCGCCGGCCGCCTGGGCGGCAGGTGCGGCAGGGACCTGCAGGCCCTGTGCGTGGCCGTGCAGCTGCTGCGCGCAGACCTCTCGACCACCAGCGGTGGCCGCGGGCGGCACGCGGGCCGCCCCCGGATGCTGCCCGCCCTCGGCGTCGCCCTGGCGGCGCTGCTGTGCCTCGCGGCTGGCGCCGTGTCCCTGCAGCTGGAGGGCGCCCGGCCCCCCGCCGCGCTGCCCCCGTCGCCGGCGCCGCCGCCACCGCAGAGGCCTTCCGGCGGCGCCTCTGCCGGCGCGCCGCCCGAGGAGGGCGGCCGGCGCGACGCCGCGAGGGCGGCGGCGCGCGAGGCGGCGCTGCGGCTGGAGAGGGACGCGGCGCTGCAGCGCCAGCAGGCGGCCGAGAAGCAGGCCGCCGCCGCCGAGGCGGCGCGCCGGGCGGCGGTGCGCGAGGCCTCCGCCGCCCGCGCCCGGCTGCAGGCCGAGCACACCGGCCTGGAGCAGCGCCTGCGGGAGCTGCCCTGCCAGAAGGGCCTGGCGCCCAGTGGGCCCTGGAAGCGGCAGGGCCGTGCTTCCATCGTTTCCGAAAAGATGTCTCTTGACAAAATGAGAGCGGCGACCCGAAGCGGCAAGAACAGCGGCTCCGGAGCCGGGGCCAGAACCGGAAAGAGAACGGCGACGGGACCGGCAACAGAACGGCGTCGGAACCGGCAGCGAAAACGGCAAAACGGAACCGGGAAGAAAACAGCTCTGTCGTTTCCAGGGCCCACCAAGGCCTGGCGGCGGTCTCCGCCGTCGTGGGCCTGATGTGCATCCTCGGCCCCTCGGCCCTGTTCCGCGTCTTCCTGGTCGTGTGGGGCTCCATCTTCGGCGGGCTGCTGGTGGGCTCTGCGGCAGTCTTCCTCGGCAGCGAGGCCCAGGACTCCAGCCTGGTGGACGCTGCCGGGTCGCTGCTCGGGTGCCGCGGCGGCGCCGACCAGCTGGCCGCCGGCTACGCGGCGTGGGCGCTCGTGACCGGGCTGGGCGTCCTGCGGTGGTACACGGGCTTCGAGTGCGCCTTCTACGCCGTGGTGGAGGAGATGGAGCCGTCCTGGATCGGGGGGGCGATGGTCCGGGCGGGCCACCGCCTGGAGGAGCCGCTGCTGGCCCGCACGGGCCTGGCGATGGACAGGCGCTTCAGCCTCGCCGACGCGCTCGTGGGCTGCGGCAGGCCGCCGCAGGGCGGCGCCGTGCCTGGCGGTCTCGGTCGAGGGAGGAAAGAAACACTCTTCCTCCTCCTCCTCCTCCTCCTCCTCCTCCTCCTCCTCCTCCTCCTCCTCCTCCTCCTCCTCCTCTCCTCCTCCTCCTCCTCCTCCTCCTCCTCCTCCTCCTCCTCCTCCTCCTCCGACCTTGCCGTCTCCCCCCTCCGCAATTACTCAATATGAATACTACTCTCCCTCTTCCCCTGATGACGTCTTTTGCGTATTCGCCCCCCCCCGCGTATTGTTTTTTTACACACGATTCCCCGGAGTTGGGTTTTCGCCTGCTTTTTTTTCAAAATGCTGCTCTCGCTGAGGCGCCGGCCTCACTTCTGCTCCCGACTCGTTCCGAATCGTGCTCCCGCTGCAGCGGTGGCCTCATTTTCGGATCGGTGTTTTGCCTCCGTCGTTCAGGATGGCGTTCTCGCCCCAGCGCGGGCCTCTTTCTCGCGCGCCCATCCGCCCGCCACCACCGCGCCGCACCACGCCCCGCCCCGCCGCACGCACACCCACCGCCACTTCCACCCACCAACGCACGCACGCACGCACGCGCACCACCACCGCGCACCGCCACCACCACCGCACTACCCTACCCACCACCACCACGCTACACCGCGTCACACCACATCACACGCGCGCACACACAGACACACACGCACGCACGCACGCACGCACGCACGCACGCACGCACGCACGCACGCCGCACGCTCGCACGCACGCACGCACGCGCACGCACGCACGCACGCACGCACGCACACGCACGCACACGCACACACACACACACACACACACACACACACACACACACACCACACACACACACACACACACACACACACACAGACACACACACACACACACCAACCACCGCCACCACCACCACCGCCATCACGCACGTACGCACCTGGCCCACCACCAAACCACCAAGACGCCACACCACGTCACACCACAGCACACGCGCACACACGCACACACGCACACACACCACACCACCACCACCACCAACACACCACCACCACAACACACAACGCACACGCACACACGCACGCACGCACGCGCACCACCACCCACTACGCACACGCGCGCGGAGCCACAGGTTCGCTACGACACGCGTCCGCGGATAGAGAAAATCAGCGCCATACGGGATGGGTGGGTGGGGTAGGATGTCAGATGTTGACGCGAGCGCACCTAACTTGCCCCTCCCCCCTCCCCCTCCCTCCCCCTCCTCCCCCTCCCCCTCCTTCCCCATAATTTGCTTTTGCACGGCCGCGCGCTGTTCGGTTCCAGGCCGTTGGTGTGCCTACTGAACGGCTTTGCTTGTCGGGATGCTATGATGAAGGTGGTTTCCTAGACATGCGATGTGTCCCGACTTCTTTGTCAGGGCCACTTTTCCATCCCGAGTCGTTTCTGTTGACGGCCCTGGGGCCCGGCGAGGGCCCCCATGGGCCGAAAGCGGACAGGAGCTTCCCGTCGTGATTGTGTCACGACGCGGGCCTGCCTGGGCGTCCTGCTCCCCACCAGGGCCCTTCGACGACTCGTGCGGCAGGGGGCCTCCGCCGCCCGCGGGGCCGGTGCAGGCCTCGCCGCGCCAAGCCGCCACCTTCGCGGACGCCGTGGGCGCGCTCGCCGCGCGCGAGGCCGCCTCGCCGGCGACCGCCGGGGGCGCCGGAGAGGCCGCGGAGAGGCGCCGGGCGGGCGGTCGGCGGCAGGAGCGCGCGGGCGGCTCGGCGAGGCCGCCGCGGGCGGCCGCGGGAGGCGGCTCCCTCCTCCTCCTCCTCCTCCTCCTCCTCCTCCTCCTCCTCCTCCTCCTCCTCCTCCTCCTCCTCCTCCTCCTCATCCTCCTCCTCCCTCCTCCTCCTCCTCCTCCTCCTCCTCCTCCTCCTCCTCCTCCTCCTCCTCCTCCTCCTCCTCCTCCTCCTCCTCCTCCTCCTCTCCTCCTCCTCCTCCTCCTCCTCCTCCTCCTCCCCCCCCCCCCTCTCCTCCTCCTCCTCCTCCTCCTCCCCCTCCTCCTCCTCCTCCTCCTCCTCCTCCTTCTCCTCCTCCTCCTCCTCCTCCTCTCCCCTCCTCCTCCTCCCCTCCTCAATCCTCCTCCTCCTCCTCACCTCGCCTTCTCCCTCCTCCTCCTCCTCCTCCTCCTCCCCCTCCTCCTCCTCCTCCTCCTCCTCCTCCTCCTCCTCCTCCTCCTCCTCCTCCTCCCTCCTCCTCCTCCTCCTCCTCCTCCTCCTCCTCCTCCTCCTCCCTCCTCCTCCTCCTCCTCCTGCTCGCTTTCCCCCTGGGGCCGCCCTGGCGCGAGAGTTCCGCGCGGTGTTCCGAATTTTTATGTTTGTGTCGTTCTTCTTCCCCCTAGACGAGGAAACGCCACCGACACCTCGGCTGCACGTCAGACCGGGCGGGTGGTAATGGGGTGCGAACCCAATCCATCTGGACGCCCGACATGGGCACGGAAAGAATGGGTACAATGCCCAACAGCAGTTCCTGTTCATTTTGAACCGGATTCGCTGGCCACGCCGCCGCGGCCTGTGTTCATTTGAGACAGAAGGCCGCCTGCCCAACAGCGGCCGCTGTTGGTTCGGGACAACATTTGCTGTTGGGCATTGTGCCCATTTTTTCCGTACCTATTCCGGGCGTCCAAAATCCAGGAGCGACAGGAGGACGCGTACACGTACATGAATCCACGTTGATTTCGAGAGCATGGTTTGTGCGATCGTTCGCACCACGCGGCCCGTCTCGAGGGCCTGGGGGGCCGGCTTCGTGCACATGGTTGGGCGCGAAACGTCCTCTGCGGCCTCCCTAATTCTCAAAGGGGGGGTGAAAAGAAAAGGGCCCCTTCATTGCAGGAGCCCGTTCGGGCCCCTCTTGTGCACCTGCTGGCGCGGGGCCCTGTATGGGCCCCTTTATATCAGGAGGAGAAGGATCACACAGACACAATTAATCGTCGATCCCTGAGAAAATATGGGAAAATATGTGAATTGGGCGGGGGGACAAAAACCCAGAAAATATGGGAAAATATAGGGGCATTATTTTATTTGTGTGTATTTATTTGTGTGTCCTTGGGCCCCTTGATTATAGATCGGAGGTGGAGAGACCTACCATGACACGTCGATGAAGGAAGTGGCCGTTTTCGGTTCGCGAGGGGGCGTCGCGGCCGTCACGTTTGCGGGTCCAGGTCCGTCGGTTTCGGTCCAGGGCCGTTTTCTTTCTAAGGCGAGGTCTATTAAAGGGAGGTTTGTCCACCGCCGAATAGAGCATTCTCCTTCACCCCCAATTCAGGTCACCCCCCCTACCACCCGCCCGATAAGAACGACCTTTCGCAGGCGTGACCTGTGGTGAGGGCCCAATGCCAGTGGTTCAGAGATGGGGTCCTGAGGCATGGGGTCCTATGGACGAGGTGCCTTGAACAACGTGAATTTACCCTTGGACCCCTTCCTATCCTCAGGACCCCATCCCTCAGGACCCCATCTTTGAACCACCGACATTGGGCCCTCACCAGAGGTCACTCCGGCGAAAGGTCGCTCTCATCGGGCGGGTGGTCCTTGGGGGTGACCAGGGGTGGACCTAAACGGTGTTTGGGCGATTTCGTGGGCCGTTTTCGGTTCGATTTCGTTTTGCGTTAAAGGCGGATTGAAGACAAAACGAGGGAAAACGAAAACAAAACGAGAACGAAAAACACCGTTTAGTTCCAGCCCTGGGGGTGACCTGACCAGGGGGTGAAGGAACGTGCCCTAGAAAGGTGCCCTGTAGGGCCCCGAGCCAGCAGGGGCCTGCGGACCCCATCCCTCAGGACCTCTTCCCTTTCCTTAAGTCGGGCCTGTCCCTCTACAGGGGGCATATTCAAAAACGGTTCAAAAATAATGTGGGGACGTCTTTCTACTATGTGGCAAGTTTTGATCCTTCGTTCAGAATCGGCCTGTACGGGGACAGGCCCGACCTAACCCTCTCCTCAGGACCCCATCCCTCAGGACCCCATCATTGAACCACCGGCAACGGGGCCCCTCCATCGCTGCGTGGTGCGATGCGGAAGAAGCCGCCCTGGCACGCTCCGCTTCATTCCCCCCCCCCCCGCGGCCCCCCCAGGCGGCGCGCTCCGGAGGCCACTCTTGCCTTGAGGCGGGCCTGTCCCTCTACAGGAGGAATCTTCAAACATAGAAAGAAATAATCAGGTGACGAAGTCTTTTTTTTGGCTAGTTTTGAGCATGTCTTGAAGGTGTTTCATTCTTCGTCCAAAATCCGCCTCTGGGAGGACACGCACGGCCCAACTCCTGCCCAGGGTCACCTCTGACGCGTAGCTGACCCCTGCAGGGGAGGACACGGCGCCAGTGCCGCTGCCCTGGCCTCGTGCTCGCCTGTTCTCTTGGGGGGCCGTCCCAGGAGAGGCCCTGGTCGCCACCGCCAGCGCCGCCTCGAGGTTCTGCAGTCAGACCGCAGCCCCCCCGAGAGGTCCGGGGAGTGCGGCGGCATTGGGTGCCTTTTTGGGATGCCCCTCCTCGCTGCTGCTCTTCCTGCCCCCTGCGAAGATTATCAGCACAAACTTGTGGAGCTCCGCTCGGATTTCTCGACTCGGCGCTGGGTCCCCCTGGCGCGCTCCGCGCGCCAGTGATGGGGGCCCAGCGCCGATCAAAGAAATCCGCGCGGAGCTCCGAAAGCTTAACGTTTATTATGCATATTGTTTGGTTCTTGTTTTGTCGGGGCGCTGAATTTGGAATCCTTTTCGTTGGGGAGGGGCTCGGTGTTCCTCAACTGTTTCGCAGTTTGCCTACGGTCTTCCTCGAGTGTTCGATGGGAAGTCGGAGTTTGACTTATTGAAAACAGGGGCCTCGTTCCCTACTTTAGGTTCCTTCGGTCAACGCCTTGCTCGGTACGCAGTGCTCGCGCCTTTCCGCCCGCCCCGGGAACCGAGGCGGGCCCCCAGGGAGCGAACCGATCTTCGAGCCTCGAGCCTTCGGATGCCACTCCTGGGATGCTCAGGTCAGTCTCGGCTCCCTTAATCCTCACGACGAGGAGGACGAGGACGAGGAGGAGAAGGACGAGGAGGAGGAGGAGGAGGAAAACGAGGAGGAGGAGGAGGAGGAAGAGGAGGAGCATGGGGAGGAGGAGGAGATTAGGATCCTCGATCCTGATTCAGTCTCGGCTCCTTGGTCCTGATTCAGTCTCTCCTCGGATCCTGAGGATGCAACTCCTTAGCCCTGTGAGAGCTGGCCTAGGCCAGCTCAGTCGTGGTATGGCTGTATCTGTCTAGAGAGACCTCTACCATCCATCGAAGAAGACAAAACGCCACAAACATAAACTTTTTGCGCTCTGCGCGGATTTCTTGAATCTGCGCTGGGCCCCCCCCCAATCCAGCCTTTGTGGCCAGTCGTTGCCAATCGCGCCCACAATGCTCTGCCCCAGGAGTCTGCGCCCAGCGACCGAAGTGCCTCGGGAGAGCTGCGATCCCAAGCCTTATCCCCCCCTTAGTTCGAGGGGCCCGTGGGCTTCCACGCCCTTCTCGAGAGCTCGTCGATACGTCGATGAGATTCGAGTAATCGATCACAGAACTGAGATCCCCTAAAATTATTCGCTCGGTCGAGCCTTCGAATCTGCGTAGAATCCACGTGGACCTACGAACACTCACCATTCGTTTTCGGAGAGGCGGCGGGCATTTCAAGTTTGGGGCAACTCAATTCCGCAGTCGACCTCCTACTCGAGCGACAGGTTCCCCCCAAGGGATATCGCCGGACTCAGGTAGAAGATCGAGGTCGGTTCGGGGAGGCTACCCTACAGTCGGGGCGCTGAAGAAGGAACCCTTTTCATTGGGGAGGGGCTCCGTGTTCCTTCATTGTTTCGCAGCTTGCCTCAGGTTTTCCTTGGGTGTTCGATCTGAAGTCGAAGTTTAACTTATGAAACATCGGGGCCTCGTTCCTTATCTAAGTTTAACTTATGGAAAATAGGGGCCTCGTTCCTTATTGAGGGTTCCTTAGGTCAACGCCCCGACGGCAGTGTTCTTCGTGCTTGTTGGGTGCCCCTGTGAGTCCCTGGGGGGGGGCCCTGGCTGTTCCTGTGTGTAGTGTGGCCTGAGGAGGGCTTCAATGTTCTTGAGGACGGCTCTGCTGCTAGGTCCGACCGGAGCCGATCCCCCCCCCACTCGGGCGATGGAGATCCTCCCTCCTCCCTCCTCCCCCTCCTCCTCCT
>CAUYUJ010017826.1:72973-121451 GCA_963575745.1 Prorocentrum cordatum
CCCAGGGTTCCCCCAGGGCTTTGCCCAGGGAGGCCCCCCGCGCTCGGCGGTTGCCAGGGGGCCGGGGCCCCGCCAAGTCGATGTCAAGCTCAAGATTGGCACGTCCCGCTACAGGAGGACCCTTTTTGGGGGGCGATGGTTGCTGATATTTGTTACGTAGTCTGGGGCTTAGTGGGCCTTGGAAACGACAGAGCCTTTTTTTATCCGGTTCCGTTTTGCAGTTTTTTTGCCGGTTCCGACGCCGTTTTTTCACCGGTTCCGTCGCCGTTTTTTGACCGGTTCCGGCTCCGGTTCCAATCCTGGAGCAATTTTTTTGCCGCTTCTGGTCGCCATTTTTTTTGCCGTTTCCATTTTCAAAGGACATTTTTGTGGAAACGGTGAAAAAACGGCCCTGCCGTTTCCGGGGCCCACAAAGGTCTGGGGGCGATTTCTTTGTTCATTTTAGTTCGTTTCACTAATCTGTGTTACGTAGTCTGGGGGCGATTTCTTTGTGAATCGTATTTTGCTTCGCTGTGTTTGACTATCTGCTTTGACTGCTCCTGCTTCTTCGTCCACGGAGCCGCCTGCAGGAGGTCATGCCCGACCTCATGTTCGGCAGCCGCCCTTGGCTGTTCGGTTCTGGGGGGGGTGCTCGGGCCGAGGCCTCGGGCGGGCCTGCCCAGGGTGCCGTCCTCACGGCGAGGGGGGTGCTGCCGCAGGGGGGGTGCGGTCCGCCCCTGGCGCACGAGGCCCAGAGAGGGCGCCTCCTCGCTGGAGCCCCCCACGGGGCTCCGGAGAGGAGCGACAGGTCGGGGGGGGCACCTTGTGCCAGGAGGAAGGGGGGGCAGGAGGAGGAGGAGGAGGAGGAGGAAGAGGAGGAGGAGGAGGAGGAGGAGGAGGAGGAGATGGACATGGAAAAGAGGAGGAACTGGAGGGGGGATGGTGGTGGTGATGGTCACGGCGATGGTGATGATGATGCCGCTGCGGCTGATGATGATGCTGCTGATGATGATGATGATGGTGATGATGACGATGATGATGACGAAGATGAGGATGACGGTCGTGTTTGCACATCTCATCTCAGGTGGAACCGAGGGCCGTCGTGATCGCGCCGATGCGCCGCAACCGCGTCGGCTCAAGTTTTTTGCTGGAGGGACAGGCCCTCGCCCGGATGCGCTTCAGTGGCACCGGGATCGGCTTCCCGCTCGCGAGCAACGCCATTCTGCTGATGCTGGCTCGCTGGTGGCTGCAGCCGTCCGCGCCCGCGGCCCCCGAGGCGCCCTCGGCGCCCGTGCAGGCGGCCGCCCCGCCCCCGCCGTTCGAGGCGGGCCCGCTCTCGGCGCCGGGTGAGGCCGCCGGGGTCCAGGTCCCGCTGGCAGACTGCCTGGCGCCTGCCGTGGACGCGAGGGAGGCGGCGCGCGTTGGCCCCTCGCCCTGCCCGCCCTGCCCCTCTTGCGAGGCGGAGAGCGGGCAACGGCCTTCCTTCGCTTGGGAGGCGGCGCTGTGCGGCTTCCTGCTCCTGGCCTCCGAGCTGCTGCGCTGGGGGCTTTCGCTTGCCGCGGCGGCGGCCCGTATCCCTTGCCGGGGCCGCGCCAGGCGGCCCGCCATCGGGGGCGACCCGAGCCCGAAGGCACAGCAGCTTGTGCGGGTGGACTCGCCTGACCGCCGTGGTCATCGCATTGATTGGTTGGGCCGCTTCACATGATTTCATTGGGCGACGAGATCTGGGTTAAGTAGGACGGGTCGCCGCCCCGCTTGGCGCACAGGCGCATTGTGGTGGCCATCTCGTCTCGGGGCTTGGAGGCCTACGCGTTGCTCACGCCAGGTTTTGACGTCTCCGTCAGTGCTGCCGCGCCACTGGGAGCCGTCATCCCAGACGGGATCCGAAGGTACGACTTCGCGGCGATGCCGACCGTCGCCCAGCTTGCGCAGGCCTGCGCTTTGGGAGCCGCGAAGATCGCCGAGCACGACCAGGCCAATGGGGCGGGCCCCGCTGCTGCTGCCCCTGCTCTTGGTGCTGCTGCAGGTGGCGGTGCGCTCCCTGCCCTCGCTGCTACCGCTGGCGGAGGGCCCCTGGGGGGCGGCATCGCCGCGGGCGCCCCCGCGGCCGCGGGCGGCGGCGGCGCCGCCGCCGCCGCCGCCCCCGCCCCTGCAGCCGCTGCATGCGCGGCGGTCGTGCCTGCCGCAGCAGGCGGGCTTGCGGGGCTCGCAGCGCTGGTGGCTGGGCGCCCTGCTGGAGGAGGTGATGGCACCGCGGCCGCTGGCAACTCTGCAGTCTATGGAGGCGGAGGCGGTGGGCCCGGGGATCTTCGGACGCTCGCGACGGCCTACGACGCGCAGGGGCAGCACCACAGGGAGTGCAGGGACAGCGTGCAGCTCATGCGGCCCACGTCCTTCCCAGACTGGCCCATCCTGTTTCCCTCCACGTACCGCTGGGTCGCGACGTACCAGGTGGAGAACGGCGGCTCGCCTATGGGCCACCACTTGGCGTGGAAGGCGTCGCTCGGCTCGACGGTGCCAGCGGGCGATCCGAATGTTGCCATGCATCGCGAGTTCTCGAAGGTCATGCAGGTGGCGCAGTCGCACGACCAGATCGACGGGTCGAATCTGGCGGCGACGGATTGAGCTCGTCGCTAGGCAGCTCCAACTTTGCGAAAAGCGGTGCAAGGACAAGCTGGTGTGCTCGCGCTCTCTCGGCAGCGGAGGCGACCAGCAGTTCTTCTCACGGGCGCGCAGTCTACGCGCGGGCTTATGGTGGCGCCCGCCCTGTTCGAGTGAATCTCAGAGAGGCTGGCCGCCGAGTCGGCCATCGCGAAGGAGCGCCGCAGGGCGCGCGAGGAGCGGCAGCTGCCCCACCCGCCCGCTGGCGGCCGAGGCGGCGGGCAGGGCGGCGGCGCGGGCAAGACTGGGAAGTCTTAGCCCTCGTCGCACTCGGTGCTCGCAGCGGCCGCCAGGACTTCGGCCATCCTGAAGGGCCCCCCTCTGGCCCATCGCTCCTGACGTCTTCGTCGACGCCATGGCTGTCAGTCGTCAGCGACGTGTTCCCCCTCTTCCACTTATTCCTCGTGGCGGCCCCCTCGGTGCCGGTGGGCGCGCCGCTGCGCGGGCTCGGATCGACTAGGCCAACGACGATATGAAGGCGCTCAACTGGCTCGGCCGCGGAGGGGGGCCTCCACTTCGGGAGCGGCCCGCAGTTTTGCGGCAGCGTTCGCTCGACTACATCGCTGCTCAGCACGTCAATTTCGGCGGCCCTCCCCTGGCATCTCTCGCGCGAACTCGCTCTCCGACATCTGATCCAGCTGCCCGCTCTGCTCTGCGGGGCGTGGCAACTTGGTTTCCTACAGCAAGGACCTCGTGTCCTGGCCTGTTGGCGGCTCGGCGCCTGCGGCGCTTCACGACGCACTTCTGGAGGCTGACCGTTTATGGCTGCAGGATTGGAAGGCCCACGTGATACGCCCGCCGTCGGACGCAGCGGCTCTTCGACGAGATCTCGGACTTGCTCAACCCTGCATAGGCCCTAAACTACGACATCCTGCCACCTACGGCTACGGGGAGTTCATCAGCGAGCTCCTGGGAAGGGGCGCGCTGCGCCCCTCCCCCGCTCGCGGCCGCCGCGGGCTCCTCGCCAAGAAGTCAGGCCAGCAGCGGCTCATCTTCGACGCCCGCGCACGCAACGCACGGTTCAGACCGCCTCTCTGCCCCGAGCTGCCCAGCGGCAGGGCTCTCGCTCGCGTGGAGACCCAGGGCTGCGGCGACACCTGGTTCAGCAGCGGGGACATCTCGAACGCCTTCTATGCCATGCAGGCGCCCGAGGACCTCTGCGAGTACTTCGCGTTGCCGCCTGTTCGCGCTGGGCTTGCTGTTGTTGCCCAGCTGGATGGCGTCGCGATCCACGAGTCCGACTGGCTGCTCCCCGAGCTCACGATCTTGCCGATGGGCTGGTCCTGCGCCCTGCACCTCTGCCAGTGCGTATCCGAGGCCGCGCTCGCCCGGGCCCGCATCGGCTCCGCGCGGCAGGTGAGCGACCGCAGCCGGGGCGTCGCGCTGGTGCCCAAGCTGCCTGCCGCTGGCGCCGCGTACGTCGACAACATCCCGGTGGCAGGCCCGCGGCGCGCCAAGGTCCAGGCCGTGGCTGACAAGGTCGAGCGCGAGCTCTCCCCCCTCGGCTTTGCCGCCCACGTGCAGGTTGAGGCCACCAAGACAACCGGCTTCGTCGGAGTTGAACGTAATGGGCATCACCACTCAGCGCGGGTCTCCGCAAGACGAGCCTGGCGGCTTCGCCGCGCGATCGAGGAGCTCCTCCGTCGCCCGACGGTGCGCGGGGCCATCCTCGAGAACGCCGTCGGCCATTGCACTTGGGCCGTGCTCCTCAAGGGATGCTCGCTGGCGATCTTCGACGCGGCGTGCGCCTTCGTCCTGGCGGCGCGGGACGAGGCGCTGCCGCTGTGGCCTTCAGTGCGTCGCGAGCCGTGGCAGCTTCGGTCGCCGCTGCCGCTCTTCGCCGTCTTCACTGACGCGGACTGGCATAGCGAGATCACGCCAGCGACGCCTCAGGCTGGGGCTGCGGGGTCTGCCGCCGCCGCTGCGACCGCGAGGCAGTGGCCGAGATCGGCCGTGCCGCGGAGAGATGGCGGCACCTGTTTCGAGGAGTCGGCCCGCGCCCGTGATCATGCGCTGGGCCCTGGCTTACCAGGGGCGGTGCTCCGCGACCCTGGCACTTTGCCGTCGGGCGAGGCCAAGAACGGGGACAAGTCGTTCGGCGAAGTCGATCCGGACCTCCTCATCGAGGACGGCTGGCCATCGCGCATTCGTTCCCGTGGAGGGGCTCCACTGATATCTACCGCGCGGAGGGGCTCGCCGCCGCGTCCGCCCTGCGCCGCAAGCGAGGCCGATCGGCCAGGCCGCCGACGCCGACAGGGCGCGCCCCCCATCCCCAGCCCGCCCCCCTGGCCGCTGGGGCGGGGCGGGGATCCTGACAGCTGCTGTCCCGCAGGCAGCGGCCGCCCGCCAGCGGGAGGCCTTGAAAGGAAGCCCCCTGATGGGGATCCCCTACTTCGAGCAGCGGCCGGTGAGCAAGGCAACGCAGAGCGACTACCAGGGGAGGGCCGGCGCCTTTATCGAGCGGTGCTCGCAGCTCCACCTGGACTGGAACAGCTGGGACCGGCTGGGCACGATCGTGGTGGCCGACTTCGACTACCTGTACTTCCACGGGCGCAGCGGCGACGACGCGTCGCGACTCCTGACCCGTCGAAGTCCTTCCTGCCGCCGATCGGCCGCTGGGGAGACCAAGCCTTGCGGGGCGGGGGAAGTGCGCCCTCCGCAGGATGCGCATGCCGCTGCTCTGGCTGCTGGTCGCCGCGCTGGCGGGCGCAATGCTCCACCGCTGCCAGATCGAGCAGGCGATCGCCATGATCCTGAGCTTCGCGTGCTGCCCCAGGCCGTCCGAGTGCGACCAGCTGGCGGCCACGCAGGTCGCCTCCCCCGTCGTGGCGGGCGCCGAGGGCTCGAGGCTCTCGGCGCTGCTGCTGTATCCCGGCGAGCTGGGGCGGCCCGGGAAGACAGGCTTGTGGCACTTCACGGTGGTGATCGACACCTTCGTCTCCTGGTGCCCGCGCTCCTCGGCCTGAAGCGGCGGGCGCCACCGGGGGCGTCGCGGCTGCGGTCGCCCCCTCCAGGCTCGCTCGGCACGAGAATGAGGGGGGCGGCCTGCGCGCTGGGGCTGAACGACTTCCCAGCCCCAGCCAACGGACTGCGCCACGGGGGAGCCTCGGAAGACCCCTTGACAAAGAAGCGGGCGGCCCTCGACGCCCAGCAGCGCGGAGGACGGGCCTCGGACAAGAACTTCAAGCGCTACGCGAAGCAGGCTCGCATCATCATCGAGCTGCAGCGCGTCGGCCAGCAGGTGATCTCCTTTGGCCAGTCGATGGACGCCATGCTGCAGCAGGTCTTCCTGCGCGGGGCGCCGCTGCCCGCGCTGTGCCTGACCTCGCGCGGGCGGTAGAGCTCGCAGGTCCATGCGATGGGGGTCCCGTCGATGAAGTCGATTCGTCGCAGCCTTCTCAGAGAACTTCACGAAAGTTTTTGACGTCAAAAGGGCTCCCCTCGGACCGCTGTCCTGGAGCTGTTCGCCGGGACAGGCCGCCTGTCGGCTGCGCTGGACCGCCGTGGGCTCGCTGCGTTGCCGATGGATTTCGCTTCAAAGCGTCGGTGCGATCTTGACCATCCCGCCGTCCGTCAGACTGTTCGGGGATGGGTGCGAGGCGGCGCCGCTTCGGTCGTCTGAATCGCCCTGACTTGTTCGTCTTGGAGCCAGGCCCGACATGGGCCGCCGGAGACCTCTTGGTGCACCATCCGCTCGAGGGACCACGTTCGGGGGCTGTCGAACTTGGCGGCCAGGCCGCAGGCGGCCGTCGACTTCGGGAACCAGCAGCTCGGGTTCGCCCTCTGTCTGATCGCGCTGTGCCGCTCGCTCGGGGCCCCCGTCTACCTCGAGAACCCTGGGGGCTCGTGGGCCTGGGCCACGCCCGCGCTGAAGGCCCTGCTGGGGGCCGGGGGCGCCGTGTCGTTCGACATCGACATGTGCTCGTTCGGAGCCCGCTGGAGGAGGTTCACGCGAGTGGCCTGCTGGGCCCGTCATCACCTTGGAGTTCCCGTGGCGCCGCGTTGCGCATTTGCTTTTCTTATCGGGGAAGCCCCACGTAGTCCTCTCTGGCCTCGACCCCGTTTCTGGGATCCTTTGGGCCCGCCTCGCCGAGCCTTACCCTTTAAAGTGTTGCAGCTACTTCTCGGATTACATTGCAAGGCGAACAAGGATTCAAGGTCCCAAGCATATGGTCACCCTTGCCTGTCCCGTCTCTGATAAGTACCCCCGCTGATGTCCCGTTGAACCCCTCGCATATTTGCCTGGGGTTCCTGCCAACATATCATGTTTACGTTTGAGTAAATTCGGCGCCGTCTTGCCGTCGCCACTTCTCCTCTCGGGCTCGGGTCTCCTCCTCGGTGTTGCGTGGGTGCGTGGGGTGGGTCCTCCCCCCCCTCCTCCTCTCTCTCTTCCGCGTGTCTCGTTCGCTCGCTGCTGCGCCTTCGGTGGAATCGTCAGGGGCGCCCGCCGCGCAGAAATGTTGGGGCGGCCTGGGGTGTAGCAGGAGGTGGCCGTGTTTGCGCATCTCATCTCAGGCGGAACCGAGGGCCGTCGTGGTCTTGCCGATGCGCCGCAAGCGCGTCGGCTCAAGTCTTTTGCTGGCCCGCCCTCCTCTCCCTCTTCTCTTTCTTTCACCCTCGGTGTTGCGTGGGTGCGTGGGTCCTCCTCCTCCTCCCCCTCCTCCTCCTCCTCCCCCCTCCTCCTCCTCCTCCCCCTCCTCCTCCTCCTCCCCCTCCCCCTCCTCCCCCCCCTTCTCCTCCCCCCCTCCTCCCCCCCCTCATCCTCTCTAGCCGTTTTGGGCCCCGACCGCCTGCCGCGCGCGCGGGGGGCCTTGCCTTTGCGAACTTCAAACTGGCGCGCTGCACAGGCGAGCCAACGGCAGTTGTCAGGACCTCCCTCCCAAGATGCCAGGCGTGCCGCCATGTGTCTCGCGAGCGCGGGCGCGCGACGACGCCTGGGCGGAGTGCGCCAGCTGGGGCGCTAAGCCCAAGGGGGGAGGACCGAGAGGCAACAAGGGCTGCGACGCAGCCAAAGGCTCAGGAAAAGGAGCAGGATGCAAGGGAGCGGATAACCTTGTATTCTGGGAACGCGGGCATTGCCAGTGCGGCAAGAACTTGCACTCCTACTGGTTCTGCATGCACTGCGAGGCGCCGAGGCCCGACACCGAGGATCCCCAAGCCCGTCGTCTCGGGGCTTGGGCGAACGATTCAGACAGGCGAGACCTTGTCGGAGACAGAGTTGGAGAACGCGGTGTCCTGTGCGAAGCGCTTTGGCGATGCGGCAGCAGCTACCCAGTGCCAGATCGCGCTGGAGAGGCTCCGTTCGGCCCCCAGGCCGCCCGAGGAGAAGCCCATCCAGCAGAGGGCCACTGCGGCCCATCAACGAGTTCAATTCTTGGAGAAGAAGCTCAACACGGCCGTGGAGCAGCTGGAGAAGTGGAGGACACGGCGCGACGAGATGGCCACTTCAGTCAGCCAGCTCTCAGCCGAGCTCGAGGCCGCGGACAAGGGGCACAAGCAGCTGGTCGACCAGCTGCACAGCCAGGTGCGCCACAAGCAGCAGGACTCTCCGCATCCTCCTTCTGCTGCTAATGGCCTTCGTTTGCGCGACCTCATCGAAGGCAAAGTCGACGCCGTCGAATTCACGGGCGCGGGGGAGATCGTCTGCATCCCAGAGGGTGAGTATGAGATCACCGGCGTTGACGAGCAGATCTCCCAGCGGCGCGCCGACGAGCCCAAGGCCGACATCGCCGAGGCCACCAAGCAGGCCCTGGGAGGCATCATCTCGAATATCGACGAGACTAAGCCGCAGCATATCACGCACGCGGCGCGCTCGGGGAAGAAGAAGAAGCGGAAAAAGGGCCCGATGGAGCCCCAGTTGCAGGCGACGGCGGCGACGGAGGCGTCGGCAGCAAAGCCGGAGCGGGAGAAGCAGGCGCCGACGGGCCAGCCGAACAGAAGGCCCCTCCACCCGCAGGAGAACCCTCTGACATCAGGGAGCGAGCGCGCTGCGCAGTCACTCAGGCGCCGCCCCCTGCACCGAGCGCCACCGCCAGTGCTTGCGCGTGCAGGGGGCCAACTCGCACTGCCGCAGCCTGCTGCTGGGCCGCTACAGCAGCATCTACCGCATCTTCCGCTTCATCTGCTATGCGCTCCCAATGAGGGAGATCTTTTTGACTTTAGTAAGCCGGCTGCGAGTCAGGTCTCTGGCTCATCCGTTTTGCCGCGGCTTCGCCGTCTTCCGCCCCCCCTTGCCAGATGCTGAGCCCTTTGGTGACTCCCTGGGGTCTGTGCATTTTCCAGGATTTGAGGCTTTTGAGTTGGTCGTGGAGACGGCCAATGTCACTCCTTGGGGCTCGGCCAAATCGCGGCCGTTGAGGGCTTCGGCGCACGCTGTGCGCCTCCAGGAACACAGACTGCACCCGCGGGGCCAGGTGTCGGAGACGAGCAGCTGGGCATCAAACCACGGGTGGACAATTCGTTTTATTAAAGCTATCAGTGGATCAGGGTCAGGAGCGTCTGGCGGGGTGGCGATCTTCGCCAGAGCGTTCTTGGGAATGCATGACTTGGTGCAGGGGCCCACGGTGTACCCAGGTAGAGCCATCGCATGTTGGGTTCAGATTCCAGGAGGTGGGTGTATTCTGCGCACTTCGGTATACTTGAAATACTCAGGGCCTCTCGACGGAGAATTCGAAAGTGATTACAGCGGTTGGAGCATCGGCACAAAGCATAATGGCACCTCGCACCATAGGCGGAGATTTCAACATGGAACCGATCGAGCTCCATGAGAGTGACCTTGCCGAGGGCCTCGGCAGCAGGATCATCCACCCGTCAGTCGAGGGCACGCGCGCCGCTGCAGTGTCCGACAAAGCCCGCTTGCTCGACTGCATGGCGGTCTCGGGAGGATTAGCTAAATGCGCCAAATCCACCGGTCTCGCTCTGGAAAATGACATGCAGACCCGCAAGCCAGTGCAAGCCAGCTTCTATCCAAAGCTTGCGGATATACAGTACCTCGCGTTCCAGAAGCCCCCTCCTGTCCCTGTGATGGCCCCGGTGAGCCCTGCCTCAGAAGGCCCCGTCTAGGATTATATATTGCATTGTGCTCAGCATGGGCTCCAAATGGTTCGCAACGAGGTCCCGAAGGCCTGCATTCAGCGTCATCTGAATTACTTGTGCAAGCAGTGGGCCAAGTTAGCAGAGCTAGAAGTCTGCCAGTCTCGACACTTTGAAGTTCCTTTTGCTGGTTGTCGGGGTCGGCTGCCCAGACTGGTGTGGAAATCGGCTTTAGGATTGGAGAGTAACAAGGAGGTGAAGCAGCCGACCCTGTACTCCTTGCGCTGGCCAGAGAGCACCTCCTGCCTTCTTGTCAGCCTGCTGCAGGAGTGGCAACGGCATGCGCGGCAGGAGGTCCCTTCGCAGCGTGCTGATGGTGCTGCAACTGCACGGTTGCCACAATCCGAATCTTTTGAAGAGCCAAGCTCCGTCAGTGCTTGTCCTGAGGGAAGGGGCGAGCAGGACTCAGCACCCGCGCCAGCGCGCTCTTGGGTGCTCTCAGATGTTGCCAGCGGAGCTCAAGCACGGCTTCAGCAGTCAGGAGGCGATACTGACCATGACGCTGCTGCCGCGACGAGCTCGACAGATCTTTTACAGCTTAGAGGGGTTCGAGGCGCTCTTGGGGGTCCACCGGTGGTGACCAGCAGGTGCCTCCAGGGGGACTTCAAAGATTTGTACCAGTCTGAAAAGGATTTCATTCAGTTTTCGGAGGATTGCTCAGTCTTCGGGGACCCAGAGGCCTTCGCGGACTTAGATGTAGGCTGCGAGCTTATAGGTGAGATCTCCGAGGAGCTAGGTGCGTACTCCATTAAGGCTAAGAACGAATCGTATAAATATTGGAAAGCCTGGTTATTGCAAGGGGTCCAGAAAAGTGCTGGGAGAGCTCGCAAGCGGATTAGGTCACCAAAGGAGTGGGTCCCCACGAGTACCCTTTCAGCCTCGGGAGCGGTGCTATCGGACCCCAAGTCGGTCCTCAGCAGCGAAGCAGCTAAGTTCAGCAAGCTTTGGAGGAGTAGTCCAAGAGGAAAGCGTGGAGCTCAGCAGGAATACTTGCAGCTTCTGGAGTTTTTGAGCCCTCAGCACATACGCGAAGCAGCGCGACAGTATAAGGCGGCATCTGCAGTCTCGTTAGACGGTTTCCATGTGAAGCATTATGCATCCATGTCCGACGGTGCATTGATGACCCTCATGACGATGATGCGCATAATGGAGTCGACGTCGCTGGTGCCAGGTTCGCACCATCTTGGCGCCTCCTTTGGAAAAGCCAGCTGGAGGCTGGCCACCCCCAGGACTCTTCAGTTCGTTCCACAGGCTCTGGGGCAAATTGAGACGGCCTCGCGCAGCTCAGTGGGAGTGCGAGCACCCGCGCTCGTACCTGGCGGCAGGCAAGTTTGCTGGAGCAGCTGACGCAGTCTGGCGCCAGGCGGCGAGATCTGAGAAGGCAGTTCGAGCACCTCCAGGAGCCAAGGGCCCCCAACACAAGCAATCTAAAGACGTTGCGTGTAAGGTCATGTGGAACCTCATGAAATTCGATGAGGCGATCGATTTGGTCGAGTTGGACAGCCTTGCAGATTTCCTGGATTTCCCGCCTCAACTTTATCGAATTAGCGGTGCGGCCTACAGAGGCCCCCGTTATCTCAGCATGGCCAGTCAAGTTAATGGGCCACTTTGTGCTGAGAGTGGAGTGATAGCAGGCTGCTCTATCGCCGCGTCATATGTGCGTGTATATGTGATTCCTACGGTAGATCAGATCTCATTCCCTCGTACGGCTACATTCGATATATGTATTTAGGACTACGGCATTCCCTCGACGGGCAGTGCTAAACAGATCACATCCGGCAGCACCCAATCTGCTGCCCAGCTATTATTGGGGTTGACGTCTGAGATGACATCGGCCGTTGCTCAGGATACGTCTTCGGTTATTTGTTATTTTGCCAAGGTGGGCCTCGGTGCGCGCGATGCTACAGGGAAGTGCGTAGGAGCTGCGCTCGCTGATTCCGCCGTCAACTTAGGGGTCGACGACGCCGCTGGACGAAGCAGACGACAGAGAGGACGAGGTAAAAAACATCGAGAAATCCCCAGCTGTTCAAACAAAGGACCACAAGTTTCAAGAGAGCCAAGAATGCATTAGGAGCTCATCTTCGGCAGGTTTATACGAGTGGCCCCATAGCTGGCCTCAACTACGGCCCGGAGGTTTACGGAGTCTCAGGTTACGAGTTGAGCTCGTGCAGGAGAACCTTAGGATATGTTCTTCGACCTGCGGCAGGAACGCGGTCTTTGACGGCCCTTCTCATCCTGCACGGCGACCCCTCGCGGCTCGGAGCAGTAGCACCAGCTGTCAGATACGCCCAGGAGGTGCGCGCCACTCAGCTTAGCCAGCTCACGCCCCCCCCCCCCCCCCCCCCCCCTTTTCAACGTCCTTCGCGAAGCTTGGGGCTCGGCGTTCGCTGTTCCTGAGGCGGAGCTTTCTTGGAGGAGAGTTTCAGGCCACATGATGGCCTTGAGAATGAGTTTTGGGAGGATAGGGCGGTCGATGCCGAACTTCAGCGCGATGAGGAACGAGCTTCAGGAATATATTATCTTAACTGCGCGCTCGCCTGCCTTAGTCAAGATCGCGTTGAGAGAAAGGGGCCTTGAGGCAGCTCGAAAGAGATGCAGGTAAAAACCTGGGGATTGAAGGTCGGGTGTGTTTCGACGTGGCGGCAGGTCCCCTGGGGTCAAATTTCCTACTTCGGGAAGGGCTGCATAAAGTCACTCGCGTGCGGCGCTCTCTGGACGAGAGACCGTGCAATCGAGCTAGGCTACCGGCTGCCTTCGCCTCAGTGTCCGATCTGTAATATGTTCCCAGATGGAGTGTGGCATCGACTCTGGCGATGCCCTGCTTGCAGCGATGTTCGAGAAGAGCTTGTCGATCAGCCGATCGTTGGCGCGCCCCTCGCCATTGATCATAATAACACTTAGGATCTGCTGCGGTATACTAAGGGAGTCTTCGAGCACCCAGGGGATCGATGACCACGCCCGAGGATTTCAGGAGGCATTCAAGTTCAATTCCACGAAGTTGAGCTCCCAGGCGGCCCAGTGGCAGTTTCAGGGGCGACGTTCGTGGACGGTGCATGCACTAGGCATTCCATTAGAAAACTTAGCAGAGCCTCATGGGGATATGTCCAGGTTACAAAAGGAGAACAGAAGCAGCTGGTCAGGGTTGCAGGGCCAGTTTTGGGACCTCCCCCACAGACTCCCAAGGCTGGAGGGTTTGGGGCATTGGGGATGGTGGCCAACAATCTTTCGGGCCCCGCGGAAGGTTTCTCGGATTGCAAGCACGTTGTGATTTTTTTTCGGATGCCGCAGTCGGAGCGTTTTCCGCGCAAGCGAGTTCACGCCAGCACAGTGATGCTGGCTCGAAACCCTCTGTTGCAGCAGCTCTTTAAAGTCAAAGCCCACGTGCAAGATGGCCCAAGACTCAACGAGCAGGAGCAGTGGGAGAAATCCAGCAATGGCGCAGCATATGCAGCAGCACAGTCCGGCGTAACGTCTCACCCAACTGGAGACCCCACCGAACTTGATCAGATTGAGTGCCAGGTGAAGGTTTCACGATCTGTGTGTTTGATCGCGGCCTGACTCTTGCCCCTGCGGCCTGCCCTGGACCTCGCGGGAATCCAGTTGGCCCCCAGAGCGCCTCGCCAGAAGCCTCCTGCCCCACCCTCTTCTGCCCATGAGTGGGAATGGCACAGGACTTACTGGTGGTGCACAGTGTGCCTCAAGATAAGAAGACGCAATCCCGATTTTGTTGCTGGCAAGAGCGAGCTGCCCTCCGCCGACGGCTTCTCGGGTGAAGTGCCAGCGTCGTCGCAACAAGTAGGAGCCAGAGGACACAAGTTATTGAGCTTCTATAGCAGCGATCGATCTCACTTGCTCATTTGTGTTAAGTGCAAAGCCGTTTCTACTTTGGGCCCCTTGGCTTTGTTGGCTAAGGAACCTCAGGCCCCGACCCGCAACAACCTAGAGAGGTGGAAGTATCCAGTGTTGAAGGGGCGACACCCGAAGCTCGACGGTGTTGCCATCGAAGTGTCGCCCGAACTTGTCGGTGCCCCCGAAGCTGAACCCCATCAGCCAGATCCAGTCGTCGACCAGTCGTCGCCGTCTGCCAACGTTCAAGGTGCTGGCCCATTAGTGGTTTCGCATTCTTTCAGGCTCCTCAAGATGGGCCAGGCGCAGAGGGGAGTGGTGACTCAGACTGACTTTTCTATATTGTGTTGCGACAATTATGTTTTTACTTGTTTCAGTCCACATCTGCCCACACCAGGGGTGAAGCTTGTTCATCGTCCTGGCGTTTTCTACACCAGTGGCGGGCATTGCCGAGTCGCCCTGGCGTCGCCTAGGGCACATCACATATCTGTGCACGTGTATGCGAGCGGGCCCAGCACGCGCATCAGGCACCCCATCTTTGGGGGAAGGAGCGTTGCACATACATCTTGGAACAGCCTTCGCTTCGGCTAGGCCCCCTGCAGGTTCGATCTGGGGTTTAGTCTTTTGCAGGTTGACGGTGCTGGTGTCTCGCAGCCAGCCCCGGTACCCGAGCTTTGGGGTTCCGCCAGCCTGGAGAGGCTGGCCGTCCTTTTCACTGCAGTGCGCTGTGGGGCTCACCCTTTGGGCTTTGGGCACGGGGGTGGATTGGGTTTGCCAGTCCACCCCGACTGCTGCTCAGTCCCAGACATCTCTATTGTTCCGCCCTGGCCCTGCGCTGGAATCCCTTCGGGGGGCTGGGCGTTCGATCAGGTAGGCGGTGCTGGTTGCGCAGCCAGCCGTAGAACCCGATCTTTGGGGTTCCGCATGCCCGACGACGCCTTTTCCCCCCCTTGTTATTTTTGTTTGGTTTGCGGTTGTCCCTGTTGCACGGCTGTGGTGCCCTTGTGGGCCTCCGCGGTGACAGCTGAGCAGGGGCAGCCCCCGTGGGTCTCGTGGGCACGGGGGCGGATATGGAAAGCCAGTCCGCCCCGACTGCTGCTCATCCCCACCCCTCTCCCCCATCTCGTGGGTTGGAGGCTTGGTGGTGCTGCTGCGGCTGGTGTGCTACTAATCCTGGCCCCAGCACCGCCTCAAGCGTCGGCATCAGTTGTTGTCGCTATGGCGCCGCTTCTCCGTTCGCAACGCCGTCCAGCGAAGCTCAGTTCGCGATGGCGAGCTCACCCCGCCAGGTTCCATGCGCGTTCCCGACGGGCCAGGTGCAGAGCGTTGCTACGTCTCCCAGAGGCGAGGAGGACGAGGCTCCCTTGCAAGCTGCTCGCGCATGCACCGCGGGGCCTGATGGCCCCGTCTGTCCTTTGGCGCCCCTGTGTCCGCGCGGCCCGCCCCGCGCACTCACCGCCAAGGTCTTTCTTCCACTGGCAAGCCAACTGCTGTGCCAGCCATGGTTCATGTTAACCATCGTCCTCGTCCTCCTCCTCCTCCTCTCTTTCCTCCGCGCGTCTCGTTCGCTCGCTGCTGCGCTTTCGGTGGATTCGCCCGGGGCGCCCGCCACGCAGAATTGTTGGGTGGCCTGAGGTGTAGCAGGAGATGGTGATGTTGATGATGATGATGATGATGATGATGATGATGATGATGATGATGATGATGATGATGGTGATGATGATGATGATGATGATGATGATGATGATGCTTGTGATGATGATGATCCCGTTGCTGATGGTGATGATGACGAGGATGATGATGATTCTGCTGATGATGAGGATGATGGCGATGATACTGGTGATGATGTGGATGATAATGATGATTCCGATGCTGATGATAATGAGGGTGATGATGGTGATAGTGATGATGATGCTGCTGATGATGATGAGGATGATGGTGATGATGACGTTGATGGTGATGATGATGGTGATGGCGATGGTGATGGTGATTATGATGCTAATGCTGCTGATGATGAGGTTGGCGAGGGCGATGACGATGCTGATGATGCTGATGATGATGATGATGATGATGATGATGATGCGGATGATGATGAGTATAACGATGATGCTGATGATGCTACTGATGTCGATGATGATGCTGATGCTGCCGATGATGATGAGGAGGAGGAGGAGTTTGCTGATGATGAATGATGGTGATGATGATGATGATGATGATGATGATGATGATAAGGAGGGTGAGAATGAGGATTACGATGCGGATGATGATGAGGAAGAAAATGATGCGACTGACGATGAGGTTGATAATTGTGAGGATGATGATGAGGATGATAATGATGCTGACGAGGATGATGCTGCTGATGATGCTGAGATGATGCCGATGCTGATGCTGATAATGGAAAATTATGATAATGATGATGATAAAGATGATGATGATGATGATGATGATGATGATAATAATAATAATCATAATAATATTAATCATAATAATAATCATAATAATAATAACAATAATAATCATCATAATCAAAGTAATAATCATAATAATAATAATAATACTAATAATAATAATAATGCTGATGAGGATTATGATGATGATGACGACGATGATGCTGATTATGATGCTGGTGGTGATGCTGATGATGCTGATGATGATGATGATGAGGAGGAGGAGGAGGAGGAGGAGGTGGAGAAGGAGGAGGGCATGGAGGAGAACAAGCAGCAGGAGGAGCAGGAGTAAGAGGAGGAGGAGAAGCAGAAGGTGGATCAGGAGGTGGAGGAGGATGTGGAGGAGGAGGAGGAGGAGGAGGAGGAGGAGGAGGAGGACGACGACACATTTAGCAACCCCCTCAGCAGGGGCCGGGCGCCCGGAATCGGCCGCCCTCCTCCCCGGAGTCCGCGCCCTTGTCCGCCGCAAGCGCCTCGGGCGCGGCGCCCTCCGCGGCCCGCTCCGGCTGGGCAGCGGTGCCCCGGATGGCCAGAACGAGATGTGATTGCGCAGGCCTCACGGCCGATGCCGCCGACCCTGTTCGTCAGGCGGGGGAGGAGGAGGAGGAGGAGGAGGAGGAGGAGGAGGAGGAGGAGGAGGAGGAGAAGACGGAGGAGGAGGAGGAGGAGGAGGAGGAGGAGGGGGATAAGGGGGGAGGGGGGGAGCGGTGAAGGGAAGGGAGAGAGAGAGAGAGAGAGGGAGAGAGAGAGCATTATGGGGGTGAGGAATGGGGTGAAGGGCTGTGGGGGGAGAAATGCATCCACTTGCTTGACAGCGTCGAGACGACGACGACGGAAAAACGTCAAGAGGGAGAAATCAAACAGGAATTCTGTTCCAAGAGTAAGTGCTCCCCCCAGGGGCGGTCACAACCCCTGGAGACCCGACCAGGACCCCCTGGAACCACCCCTCTGGGGTCCCCCGTGCCACTGGCGGGGGAGGGATCAAAGGGAGGGGGCGCCCCTTCGGCACGATGACGACGTTCCTTGATTTCCGAAAGCTCCCTCTGGGGGGGGGCTCACAATCACCCCTGGTTTGGGACCACCCCCGGACCACCCTCTCCCATGGCGGGGGAAGGACTAGAGGAGGTCACAACAACCTCCAGGAGGCTCCCCTGGACCCCCTCCCGGAGCTCCCCTGGACCACCCCCGTGGACCCCCCCCCCGCCCGGGGCGGGATCAAAGGGAAGAGGCTTCCCTTTGACTCGATGACGATGTTCCTCGATTACCCTGTCACTAGAACGCTTGAGGTAGAGCGACTCGATGACGACGTTCCTCAATTGTCCTTTGGCTGGAACGCTTGGGGTAGAGTGCCCAGGGAAACAGGGAGAGCGGCGACGGCGACGATGACTGAAAAGTCGGAGCGGCGACGACGACAACGACGACTGAAACGGAAAGGCGTCTCACACTCGCTGACATGGTCGGCGGATGTATGTTCGTGTGCACACATCTGGGGTGTTCCAGAAGGTGCCTCGGCTTCGAGGATCGAAGGGGTTGTCGTCTCTTCCTCGGCGGAAGGCGGCGGAAGGTCGGCGGAAGTAAGACGAGGCCGCCTCCGCCGGCGGAGGACGGCGGACGGTGGCAGAAGTAAGCAATGCGCCCCCGAGAGATGACATCATTCTTGGGTTCAGGGTTTCCGGAACCCGCCATATATAGATAAATATATATACATATACATATATACATATATATATATATATATATATATAAATATATACATACATACATACATACATAACGGCGCACCGGGGCCCGGGCCCCCGGGGCTGCGACCTCTACCACAAATGTGGGTGTGCAGGGGCCCGGCCGGACCTTGGGGGCCCAAAATCGCCTCGGAGGGTGGTCCGCTGAGCGTCATGGCGGCCCCAGCCAGCCGCCAACCACCCCGAAGACGGTTTCGACGGATCACGGGACGTCTCCAACTGCCCCAGAGGTTTCGAGGACGCCTCATAACCCCTGCAATATAATATGCCCCCACGAGGGCCCCGAGAGGCAAAAATAGCCCAAATCCCGTCATAAAACGTGCATGTTTACCGTATTCGTGCTTTTCGTTTTCGCAGCATCTTTGACAACCTCAGGGGCCCCTAAGATCGCCCCTACACGGCCCAAAAGGCCCTCCATAGGGCGCCAAGACGGCCCAAGAGGGTCCCAGGCCAGTCCCGGAGGCACCCAAGACGGCCCCAACGGCCTCCCAGAGGGCTCCAAGGGGAGCTCAAGATGGCCCAATTGGAATTGCGAGCCCCACGTCCCAAAAGGACCTCCGAGACTCCCAAGAGGCCCCTAAGCAGCCAACAAGAGGCCTCCAAGACGCCTCATAACCCGTGCAATTTGACCCCCCAGAGGCCCAGGCAAACATGGCCCCATTCCCTTCGTAAAACATACATTTGTACCGCATTCATATTTTTCGTTTTCGTACCGTCCTTGACAGCCTCGGGGGCCCCCGCGATCGCCCCAACACGGCCCAAGAGACCCCCCAGAGGGCGCCAAGACGGCCCAAGAGGGTCCCAAGACAGTCCCAGAGGCAGCGGAGATGGCCCAAACGGCCTCCCAAATGGCCCCAAGAGGAGCCCGAGCTGGGGAAATTCAATTGGATTGCGAGCCCCCCCCCCCAAGAGGACCCGGACCCCCTGAAGCTCCCAGGAGGCCCCCAAGCAGCCCCCAAGAGGCTTCCAACACGCCTCACAACACGTGCAAGTTGTTCCCCAAGAGGGCCCCGAGAGGTAACAATGTCCTCATGCCCTTCGTAAAACAGCATTTTTACCATATTCGGTTTTGTCGGTCTTCGTACCGTTCTTACCGATTTCAGGGGCCCCTGAGATCGCCCCAATACGCCCCAGGAGGCCCCCCAGGGGGCGCCAAGACGGCCCAGGAGGGCCCCAAGACAGTCCCAGAGCCACCCAAGACGGCCCAAATGACATCCCAAAGCGCCCCGAGTGGGTCCCAATGTGGGGGACTCCAATTGGAATTGCGAGCCCCCCGCCCCCAAGAGGACCCCCAAGGGGCTCCCAAGAGGCTCCCACGAGGCACCCAGAGGCGCCCGAGAAGCCCCCCGGAGACCCCCCAAACGTCGCAAACGGGCATCGACGACGGCCGACGACGGCCCCATAGCCCTTATAGCCTACAGCCCTAAGGCCCCATAGCCCTATAGGCCCATGGCCCCATAGCCATGTAGTTCCATAGCCCTTTAGCCCTATAGCTTCATCGCCCTATAGCCCTATAGCCCCATAGCCCTATACCCATGTAGTTCCATAGCCCTATAGCCCTATAGCTTCATCGCCCTATATCCCTGTAGCTCTCTAGCTATATATGCCAATCGGCCTATAGCCCCATAGCCCTACATCCCTATATCCCTATAGCTCTATAGCCCTATGGTCCTATAGCCCTGTAGCCCCATAGCCCTATAGACTCATCGCACTATTGCCCTACAGCCCCATGGCCCCAGAGCCCCATAGCCCTATAGCCCTATATCCCTATAGCACTATAGCCCTGTAGCCATATAGACCTATAGCCATATGGCCCTATAGCCCGATAGTTCCATAGCCCTACAGCCCCATCGCCCCATAGCCCTGTAGCCCAATAGTTCCATAGCCCTATAGCCCCACAGCCCTATAGCCCGATAGCCCTGTAGCCATGTAGACCTATACTCCGATAGTTCCATAGCCCTATAGCCCCATAGCCCAATAGCCCCGTAGTCCTGTAGCCCCTATAGCCCTGTAGCCCTGTAACCATTGGGTTTTTTTCTCGAGCATCGTATATATATATACATATATATACATATATATATGTATATGTGTGTAAATCTATCTATCTATATATATATATATAACTACATATGGACCTGTGTTTTTATATGTGTATATATATATGTATTATCTGACCGTCGCCGTACTAATCCAGGGGGGCCCAGGAGGCTTGCAGGGTGTTTTGCGGAATCAGTTTTGACCCCTTTAGGAGGCTGTTTTAGCGTCTCTTGAGATATTTTTGTGTGCCTCTTTGGGGAGCTGAGGCCTGTTGGAGGCTTGTGTGGGGGCCCTTGGTGCCTCCAGGGGGCCGTTTTTGGGGCCGTCTTGGGCACCACATAGATTCTCCTTTCTAAAAAGAGAATAAACTCTACCCCCCCCCCGGACTTATCGGCTCCCCCTGGGATAATCTGATTTTCATATATATTCTGCACACTCGTCCATCCTAAATATGAAATCATACCATCCCAGCCAAACCGGTTTCCCCCCCCCCCTTGAGGTTCCCTTGTAAAAAGCACTATGCGGTGACATTTGTGGTTCTAACATAACATTTTTTCGCGAATGCCTTGCAAACAATGGGACGAAGTGCACACGCGCGCGTCGTCGCGCGCGCATGCCGAAATCCTTCAAAAACCTTCGGTGCCGGAAGGATTTCGCAATCGAGTTTCCAAAACACATACAAAACACATGGTTTCGCAACACTGATTTGCTAAAAAAGCTTCCGCGCGAGCTCTTGCGAAATCTTAAGAAAACCATAGGTTTTTCCAGATTTTCACAACATGCTACCAAACGGGCTTCGCGCGCGCGCATGTCGAAATCTGTCGAACGCCCTTCCGCGTGTGCCGTCGCGAGAATCCTTTGCAAAAAATGGGACGAAGTGCAGACGCGCGCGTCGTCGCGGGCGTACGCCGAAAACCTTCAAAACCCATCGGTTTCGGAAGGAGTTCAAAATCGTGCGTCCAAAAAACCCACACAAACCCAAGGTTTCACAACACGGATTTTCAACAAAAGCGTGCGCGCGCTCTTGCCGTCGTCGTCGTCGCCGTCCTCCCTCCTCCCGCGTCGTCGTCGTCGTCGTCGTCGTCGCCTACGTCGTCGTCTGTCTTTTCTTGTGTTCGTCGTCGTCGTCCTCTTTGGCGTCGTGGTCGTTTCCGTCGTCGTTGTCGCCGTAGTCGTCCTTCCTCCTCCTCCCACGTCGTCGTCGTCGTCCGTCGTCGGCGTCTCGTCGTCATCCCTCCTATTTCGTCGCCGTCGTCGTCGTCGTCGTCTTCCCTCCTCCCTCGTCGTTGTCGTCGGCGTCGCCGTCCTTCCTCCTTCGTCGTCGTTCGCGTCGTCGCCGTCCTCCCTCCTCCCTCGTCGTTGTCGTCGTTGTCGTCGTTGTCGCCGTCGTCGTCCTTCCTCCTGCCTCGTCGTCGCCTTCGTTGGCGTCGTCGTGTTCGTCGTTGTCGGCGTCGGCGTCGTTGTCGTCGTCGAAGTCGTCGGATACGTCGTCGGTGTCGTCCTAGTCGTTGTCGTCGGTGTCGTCGTAGTCGGTCTTAACAGGTTTTGCAAACCAAGTTGCGGGTGGGTGGGTGGGATGTTTGCGCGAGCAGTGGAGATGACGACTTCAAGTTCAGCAGAGCGGGTTGCACCGCATAGATTGGACCGCATAGATTGCATTACATAGGTTGCATCCTCTTGGGCCGTCTTGGGGTCCTCGTGGGCCGTCGTGGGGGCCTCTTGAGTGCCTCTTGGGCCGTCTTGGGGCAATCTGCGGGGCGTCTTGGGCCGTCTGGGAGCGTCGGGAAGGCGAGAAGTTGCTGACGTACGGTTTACAGGGAAGCCTCTTGGGGTGTCTTGGGGCGAGAAGAGGGGCCTCTGGGACTGTCTTGGGGCCATGGGCGTCTTGTAGCCCTCTTCTTGACCCAGATTGGGGCCCTCTGGAAGCCATCAGGAGCCGTCTTGAGCCCTCCAGGCGCGCTCGGGACCCGGCGGCCCCCAGCGGGACGCAGGTCTAACAGGATTAGTTTTCTATGTGTATAGGTATTTAGCGTATTAGCACAGCTACATGCAACGGGGAACCGGACCCGGCGACCCCGGGGCCGCGACCCCGACCACAAATGGGTGTGCCGGGGGCCCCAGGTGGGCTCTCCCTGGGCGCCAGGGGCCCTCTAAGATCACCCGAAGACGGCCCCGGACTGTCAAAAATCGCCCTTCCGGATTGCCAAAACGACCAATGACGGTAGAGATGACCCCACAATTAGCCCCAGACTTTTCAAGAGGCCTTTCAGACGCCCCAAGAAGCTCGCAAGAAGCCTCCAAGAAGCCTCCAAGAGGCCTCTCAAGAGGCGCCCGAAGAGGCAACAATCGCTGATCTTCATTTGGTTTTTGAAGGATTTTCGAGTTCTCGCCTTTTCAGTTTCCCGACGCTCCACGACGGCCCGAGAGGCCCCCAATGTCCGCCCCAACACAGCCTAAGAGGCCTCCAAGAGGACCCCAAGACGGCCCAAGAGGGCCCCGAAACGGCGCCCGAGGCGTCCAAGACGGCCCAAGAGCGTTCCAAGACGGCCCCAATAACGACACAGGAGGGGTAACCCGAACCGACAATCAGAGCTTCCGCCTCGAGAGGCTCCCTGGAGAGCCCAAGAGGCCCCCAAGAGGCCTCCAAGAGGTCTCCCAAGAGCGCCCGAAGAGGCAAGACTGTCCTAAGGTTGTTGAAGGCTTTTCGAGCTTTCGCCTGTTCGGTTTCCCGACGATCCAAGACGGCCCCAGAGGCCCCCAAGACCGCTCGAAGACAGATGAAGAAGCCTCCAAGAGAGCCCCAAAACGGCCCACGAAGGCCCCAAGACAGTCCTTGAGACGCCCAAGACAGCACGAGGGGGCCCCAAGACGGCTCCAAAACAGGCCCAAGAAGGGGAACGCGAACCCAGAAGTGTCCGGAGGGTCGTAGTTCTTGAGGTTCTCAAGACACCCAAGACGGCTTGGGAGGGCCCCAAGACGGCTCCAAAACAGGCCCAAGAGGGGGAACGCGTACCGAGAAGTGCCCGGAGCTTGGAGGGTGAGGAGCTTCCCCTTTCCGCCCTCCCCTCCCCCCTTTCACCCCCTATCCGCCTCCTGCCCCCCCCACCCGTCTCCTCCTTCTCTTAGTCCTCGTCCTCGTCCTCCTTGTTCTCGTCGTCCTCCTTTGCCTCCACCCCTCTTCCTTATACAGAACTCCTCCGTTTTGGGCCCCCAGACATGTCCGTAGAGCGGGTCGGGCGTTTCGCCTGTGACTGCCTTACCATCTATGGTCTTGAAGCATGAGATTTGCAAGATCTTCAAGGCTGTCTGGTGGGCCGTTTTCAAAATGCGGCTCTCGCCTTCGCGCCGCAAATGTCGCAACGGTTTCACGGAGGGAGGGTTGGCCGTTTTCAGAGGATGGTTGTCGTCGTCGCGCCGCGCACATTCGTTTTGAAAAATTAAGGTTGTCCTCGCACATTGTTTTTCAAAGCTTGCAACCGCTTCAAGGATGAAGCGCGGTTCTTTTTCAAGTGTAGCTCCCGTCTTAGCGTTGTGCGCATGTGCGTTACGTGTTTGCAGCCGTTTCAAGGGTTCGCATGGTCAGAGTCTCAGGAATGGCGTTTTGGCCAGATTTTGGACTGTGAGGACGCATGTCATGTTGATTCATGGTGTTGACGTCCAAGGAATGGTGTCTGGCACGATTCGGAGCTGTTAAGACGCAACGGTCACGTTGACTCGCGACGCTGAGGTCCCAGCAATTGTGGTTTGGCACGGTCAGGGGTTCTCGAACGATTGTCTTCTGGGCATTTCCCGCAATCAAAAGGAGGGAACTTGGAGGGAGGGTCTACTGCAACATCGTTGAGGCGTCTTGGCGTTGCACAGACTGGTCCTCCTCCTCCTCGCTCCTCCTCGCTCCTCGCTCCTCTTCGCTCCTCCTCCTCCTCCTCCTCCTCCTCCTCCTCCTCCTCCTCCTCCTCCTCCTCTTCATACTCCTCGCTCCTCCTCGTTTCTCCTCGCTCCTCGCCTTCCTCCTCGCTCCTCGCCCTCCTCCTCCTCCTCCTCCTCGCTCGTCGCCGCTCCTCCTCGCTCCTCGCCTTCCTCCTCCTCGCTCCTCTTCCTCCTCCTCCTCCTCCTCCTCCTCCTCCTGCTCCTGCTCCTGGTCCTCCTCCTTCTCCTCCTCCTCCTCCTCCTCCCTCATTGCTCCTCGCCGCTCCTTCCCGCTCCTCCTCCTCCCCCTCCTCCTCCTCATCCTCCTTCTTCTTCTCCTCCCCCTCCTCCCCCTCCTCCTCCTCCTCCTCCTCCTCCTCCTCCTCCTCCTCCTCCTCCTCCTCCTCCTCCTCTCTCCTCATCCTCCTCCTCGCTTTTCCTCGTTCACGCCCTCCTCACCTCCTCCTCCTCCTTCTGCGCCTGGTCCTTCTCCTCCTCCTGGCTTTTCCTCCTCCTCCTCCTCCTCCTCCTTCTCCTCCTCCCCTTGCCCTCGCCACAAGGTTCGAGGGTGTCGGGCGTTTCTCTCCTCCCCCCTCTCTCCTCTGCCTGGGCCTGCCCGGTTGGGAGGGGGGTCCTCTCGTCGCGACACGACTGGCGTCCCCTTTTCTAGATGCTGGGCAGATCTCTCCTTTGGAGGCGTCTTTTTGTCCCGACTATTGAGGGGAAGTGGAGGAGGATGAGGAGGAGCAGGAGGAGGAGGAGGAGCAGGAGGAGGAGGAGGAGGAGCGAGGAGGAGCGAGGAGGAGGAGGAGGAGGAGGAGGAGGAAGAGCATGAGCATGAGCATGACCGTGGGGCGCGTCCCGATAGCTGGACCACTGAGCTGCTAACTACAATTCACAGCAACCTGCACTCTGAAGCACAGCAACACACAGAGCAGCAACGAAAGGAGCGCCTGGGTTCTCCGTGAGGAGGGCGAGACCAATGCCAGGCGTCCGCAGCGGCGGCAATCCCGCTGAAGGCCTGGCAGCAAGCCCGTTGGCGCGCAGCCTGCGGCCGCCGCCAAATGGCGCCACCTTCAGGAGTCAACTCCTGCTGGGTGCACCTCGTCCTTTCCCCTTCCCTTTGCGACGGCGGGGGGAATCACTACCGCTGGCCCCACTTCGGGAGCCGCAGAGAAAGTATAAAAACAAGGATTCTGAAAGACAGAGGCCGTTTCGGGACCAGGAGCAGTCTCGAGGGGAGAGGGGCGGATAACCGAAGGAGCAGAGGGAGCAACGAGTCCCGAAACTCTCATGGCATCTATTTCAGACAGCAGTCCCAGTCTTAATAATTGCTGAGCCCTGCTACTGTCTGCCCAATTGAACTGTCCTGGCCTACCTCCCACTACATGATCGTGTGAAGGAGCGTCAGAGCCTCTCACTCCAAGACGCCCCTGGAAGCCCCGCCTATGCTCTTCGTGCCCCATTGCGCCTGAGGAACTGCCCGCAGGCAGCTCAAGACCTGGCTCTCCGCCTCCGCGGTGCCGTCCTGCGGGAACTGCACCTTGGCCAGCTCCTGGTTGTACTTGTTCTTCGTCTTGTCTCGCTTCGCCGTGCAGAGGCGAGCGTACTTGTGCGACTCGTTGGGGTCCTTGCCTGGGGCCACCGCCATCTCCCGCAGCTTCGGGCATGCCGCCGCCTCCATCGGCAGCTCCTTCTCCACGTCGTTCAGAGGCTGACAGGCCCCGAAACTAAGCACGAAGGAGACTCTCGGAAACAGCACGCACATCAAGACCTTGTCGAACTGCATGCCCGCTTTCTGACCCTCCTTCTCGAGCTCCCTCTGCGTCTTGGTCTCGCTGTTGAATGCCTGGTTCTCCTCCAGCACCTTCTCCACTATGGACGCGCTGAGCGGGACGAGCCGCGTGCCGTACTCCGCGCCGATCAGACTTCGCAGCTCCACCTCGTCTGTCAGCACCAGCATGGCCGACACCACCACGAGCACTACCAGCGCATGAGGTTTGTTTTTTTCTCCTCGGCCACCTGCTTTCACCTTCGCGACGGTGCTTGTTCCTGCCTCCGTCAGCTGTTTCTTTTGCAAGGGCTCGAGCTCCTGCGCCATCCAGGCCTACTTGCTCAGCTGCATGGCAGCCACGATCAAGATATTGGTGAGAGCTCCTGTCGAAGATACTCAGCTCTCGAGGTAACTGACTACAGGCATGATCTTGATAATCAGGGAGTGCGGCTGCATGCTATTCGCAGATAGGGCACGGCAAATCAACTACTTCACGGAGTGGCTCATGCGAGTACCCCCCACCAGCATAACAGCAGCCTCGAACCATCGAACTTGATAGATGCCTTCCCGCGGTAACTTTGCTAGAGAACAGTGCCAAGCAGGAGGGGCATTGATTAGTAACACACAGTACATGTCCCAAGTAACGAAAATGATGATGAAAGCGTAGATGGTTCAGTGCCGATGTTTTATCAGTAAACTTAGCCCCACACCGACACCTCCTCCCTGTAGGTACCCCCTCCTCCGTCTCGTCTGCCTGCACTCCACAAACCCATGAGATAACGCCCCCATCCTCCACCTCAGCCTGAACACATTGACGCTCTAGGTAGTTGTCCACATATTCTGGAGGGGCGATAGAGACTGTATGAAGACGACGACGGAGGATGGTGAAATCTATCTTGCAAAAATCTCGAGCGAGTTCGTGATCCCACCATAACGCCATGATGGAGCCCTGCAGCCTGGCGAGCAAAACCTCGCCCTCTTCCACACAATGCAAGGCCGCAGGATCAGCCTGAAACTGGCGCGCCCAAGGATTCGCGTAAGCCGTCAGCCGGCCCATATAATCGTATTGCTGCCTATCATCTGTCGGGATCGCGCCAAACAAGGCCGTGAGTATCTGCTCATGGCGACCAGTGTACCTAACAAATTGCGCAAACCAGCCGAGCCTCCTAATACGGAGCTCCGTGAACGAGGGTGCCATTCTCCAGTGCAATAAGACCTGCTCGTTCGAAAGCGACTCGATGTGATTGTCCCCCTCAAAGCTAGCTCCCCTCATAGCTACACGAGCATATCGGATCACCTGCGAGTCGATCTTTTTGCACTGAGCTTCTGAAATCAAGTAGGCTTCCAAATTCATAATGCCACTGTTCTGAACGCCTAATGGACAAGAACGACGAAGTCGAAAAGGGACCCCTGGAGTACTCCAAAACCGTCCAAGAGCATGAAACGACGATTTAATAGCCACGATACGCTTTGCTAATTCTGGTCCCAACGAGCCCGACGAGTGTATCTGTCCTCCCAAGACACGCATAGAAGGGTGCACGCCTCCAGAAACAAAACGCACGGGACCAACAGCGCGTAATCGGCGATTAGCAGAAACGTCGCCCTGACCAGTGAGGCAGACAATCGTATTTTGTTTAGCTACATTCTGAGCCCACCCTCCACCCGCCAGAGCCTCGTCCAGTAAACGATTGGAGTGCTCATTCGCGCTCCACAGCTCAGACAATCCTGCATCCAGCATGTTGCCTGACGGGCCGCCTGCAATGTGCATCTTAGTCAGATCGTCTGCGTACTTGGTGAGACTTAAATCCAACAAAGTGCCCGAGATCGGATATTCTGCAACCAAAAGTCGATCCGTGCCGAGCGTATCATACAGAGCATCACCCCATGCCTCCACGGGAATCTCATAAGCTCTGCCAAAGCTTTCTACTGCATACGGGTCCCCCATAAGTGCACCACAACGCGGTCGGACAACTAAAACTCTGTCGCTGGCAGGAAGTTGAATCGTGGCTTCTCGAAACCTTGCCCTTCCAAAACTCATATCGTGAGGTTCCAAAAGCAGATTGTTAGCGTCCTCCAGGAGATCCCAAGACGTCGAAGGAAAAGCGTTACTCAGATCCTTGTTCGACCAGCTGGTATTGTATCCATTGATCCGACACCTGTGTGACATGATTTGTATAACCAACATGGCCCCTTCTTTCCTTCTTCCCCGCGAAAAACCGTAATCGTTAGGCCCAAGAGGTGCATGATATGTCCGATCAATAGCCCCCGCCAACCAGGCCTTGCCCAGCGGATCCAACAAGTGTATGACCCGTTTTCCTTTGGGGCCTGGGGCAGAGGACTCGGGAAGCGCGCAGCCAAACGACCTATTCCACATCTTGGGGAACCTGCGTGCAAATCTAATACATTCAAGTCCTTTGAGTCGAGAATCATACACAGCTGTGGCGTCTAGCTCACGCTCTGCACCGACTCCTAAACGATCGGGGCGTAGACTAAAATTTGCATGTATAGCCATTCCCCACAACCCGGCGGGAACTGTCCAGGGTGGACAGGAACGCCTATTGGGCGCTCGGCGTAAGTACTTCGCAATCGAGAGCATGTCTGTACGTGCTTCCACTGAGAATATTGAATGTGAACCCTGTTTAACCTCCTCAATATCCTCGTCCTCCTCAGTAGTGACTTCCACCGCCTCCATCCCGCCTTGTGGCCCCTCCAGACCCCAGACAGACATCCATTCTTCAGAAGTGAGAGCTGCACCCTGTAGGTGTCGAAAAGAGCGCCCTCGAGGGCCACGACCTCTTGCTGCAAGAAGTCGAATCAGACGATGTGCCTCCTTCAGGTTCCTGATCCTCCACGCCTCCTCCAACTCCTCCGTCACCTGATCCCTCCACTCCACCATGTGTTGCTTGCGGATTTTTGCATAGTGCTTGCTAAGCTCCTTCAGCTCCTTTTTGATCCTCTCCTCCTCCTCCTCGTTCCCAGCCTCCCTGAACTTAGAGCGAACCAGAAGGCGCTGGTGCAACAGCTGTCGGCGCTGCTCTGCGTGCCGCCGATATGTGGGGGAAGCCCCAGCTGTCGTGCCACCAAAGACTTCGCGCCCCGCAGACTGAAATACATCTGTCAAGCACTTAAAGTAACGAGTCGGCTGCCCGCTGGTGAGAGATTATGTGAGCTCATCCTTATTCTGTTCAACCAGCGAAGCAGCCTTAGCAAGAAAAGTACGGCGCGCCTCTGCCAGCCTCATAGCATCGAAATTCCAAAATGTTCTATCTAGAAGGAGCTCTTGGGGGTCCACGTGGGTCCAATTGAGGTTGCAATGCAGGTGCGCATGATCACGAAGATGACGAGATGAATGAGTTGATGCCTGCGCATGAGCCCCAGCAGAGGCCCTCCAGAGTGAACAAGGCGTTGAGCTCCCACGGGCCCGAAGATGGAATCAACTCTACTGCGGCTGTTCCCTTGCCCGAACCAGGTTGGTTCAACATGACTCCGAAGCCCCAGAATCACCATGCCGTACTCCTCCATCACCTCCCTCACCAGATGCCCAGCACCCCCAGACAGATTCTCCCTAGTCGAGAGCTCCTCCGAGACAACTGAAGTCCCACTGTAGACCCAGTTCTGATCATCCTTAATGATTCCTATGCCGTCGTTCAGGTCCATGCAGACTAGAGGCATCGTTCTGGAGCAGTTGGCCAGGTCCGCGAAGACCTTTCTCAACCACGTAGTCAGCCTGGACACTGTCGCGAAGTAGTTGGGTCTCCCTTTTACTCCCCGTGGTCGTGGCGGGTAATAAAGCCCCAGGATGGCAAGATCTTGTCCCCTACGTTTGACGCGAACTCCAAATCCTCTTCCTCCGAGCTCTGCACTTGGAGTCCACTGACGTACAATGTGCGATTCCCTGAGGCCGCAGCTGAGCGAGATGGTGATGTCCGCGCTCTTGTTGGTGTAGACCCCTGCGCACCAGCCGGCCTTCAGAACTAGTGTCTTATCAATCCGCTTCTTCTCAACGTGCCCGTCGAACCTGGCTCTAACCTGCGTGCCGACGAATACGCACACGTGAAATGTCCTAGCGGTCTCTGTGACGATTTCTTCAAGTCGGTCAGAATGACTTAGACTGAGAGGGTTCCAATGAAGCAGACGCAACATATAGAAGATGGCCACGCTGGCAATGCGTGACCGAACGGCCCAGAGCAAAACGTTCGGTAAACTAAACATGTCACTGCGTTGTGTGTGTGTGTGTATAAAGGTGGGTCGGGCGGCGCTGCGTCGGGCCACCTTGGAGGAGGAAGAGGAGGAGGAGGAGGAGGAGGAGGAGGTTGAGGATGGAGGAGGGTGGAGGAGGAGGAGGAGGAGGAGGAGGAGGAGGAGGAGGAGGGAGGAGGAGCGAAGGAGGGGATTTTTTATCGTCCTTCCTGTCCCCTCTGTCTTGCCTTCTCCTCTTCCTTCTCCTTTCCCTCCCCTCCCTTCCGGTCCTTTCTCCGCCCCTCGTCATTTTCTCGCTTCCCCTGTTGCAGGAGCCTCTGAAACATCATGCTCAGCACACCTCCGACGCCAACGAAGCTTACGCAGGGAGACCAAATGTTGATGGTACCCAGGTCTCGCACACTCTAATGGCTTGTTTTTTGGACCTCAGGGGAGTGCGGCTGTGTGTATAAATCACCACTGGGAGCCAGCGACTTTACACACCGCCGCCCTCCCTGAAGTCACGTGCAAATTTCGTCAATGCTTCGCACCGCCGGGGCCCATCGGGATTCGATGTGACAGTGGGCGACGCGAAACAGAAGGGGTCGTCTGCGCCGGCAGTGGCGCGCGAGCTGCCCGCGTCGGGTCGCGCGTAAGCGCCCTGGTCCCCAGTGCAGCGTTCCGCGCTGGGGCGACCCGCGCAGGCCACCGCGTCAGGTCCTGTGCCACCTTGCGTAAAACCCATTCTTCCTCCTCCTACTCCTCCTCCTCCTCCCCCTCCTCCTCCTCCTCCTCCTCCTCCTCCTCCTCCTCCTCCTCCTCCTCCTCCTCCCCCTTCCCTCCTCCTACCCCTGCAGTGAGCAAATGCAGCGATGTTGAATGCGATGCGATGCGGCAAGCACTGACTGCCACATGCAAACGCCGATCGCTCGGCAGCACGCCCTCATCGGAGGATTGCTGCTGCTGCCCCCGCTCCTGCAGACGCAGGCGGCAGGTATCTGTTCAATGCTGGCGCTTTTGCCGGTTTGGACCTCGGGGGGGCCACATGTGATGCGAATGGGTCGTGAGCTCTGGGACCAGGTGCTGAAAAATCGTAACAGCCAGAGGTCTGGGAATGGATTGGACGTCAGTGCCGAACCGTTGCGTTTCTTGCTGGCTTTGCATCTGCGTTTGCAGTTGTCGATGGTCGTGGTTTGATCGGCCTGCTCGAAACTGCAGACGGGAACACGCTCGAGAGAACTGGCTTGGTTCACCCCCCGTTCCCATGAGCTCTGGGGCAGCTGAATCGACACCACAGGATGACTACGCAACCCTGTCTTGGTGTCAGCCTTTATAGACACAAGGACAGGGCTCCATACCAGGAGAGGCCAGGCAAGCAGAGAGGGAGGAGGCTCACTCCCACCGGTTTTCGCCACCCTGAGGTGCGAGGATCGTCGCCCTGGCGCTCCATCGAGAGGCTGGCTGGGCGATCGTCAGGAGACCGCCAGGCGACGACAAGCACCGGCTCTCCTCCAGCGAGGGCCCCTGGCGCCGGTCGGGCACAGTCCCCCTCAAGGGGGAAGCGGTCCCCGACGCCGGCGTGAATCCCCTGCAGGGCATATCGAATTCAGCCAACGCGCAATTCGCAGATTTTGCCGCCGCTGCTCGTCGGGCCTGCCCTCCTCTCCTCCTCCTTCTCCTCCTCCTCCTCCATCTCCTCCTCCTCCTCTTCCTCCTCCTCCTCCTCCTCCTCCTCCATCTCCATCTCCTCCTCCTCCTCCTCCTCCTCTTTCTCCTCCTCCTCCTCCTCCTCCTCCTCCTCCTCCTCCTCCTCCTCCGCTGGTTCGTCCTGCCCTCTGCCCTCGCACGGCCCCCCCCCGCCTCCTCTCGACCCCCGCGCTCCCCCCTCGTGTGCCCCTGTCCGCCCGAGCTCTAAGATCTCAGCCAGCGTGTGTGTGTGTGTGTGTGTCTGTCTGTCTGTCTGTCTGTCTGTCTGTCTGTCTGTCTGTCTGTCTGTCTGTCTGTCTGTCTGTCTGTCTGTCTGTCTGTCTGTCTGTCTGTCTGTCTGTCTGTCTGTCTGTCTGTCTGTCTGTCTGTCTGTCTGTCTGTCTGTCTGTCTGTCTGTCTGTCTGTCTGTCTGTCTGTCTGTCTGTCTGTCTGTCTGTCTGTCTGTCTGTGTGTTTGCGTGTTTGTGTGTGTGTGTGTGCTTGTGTGCTTGTGTGTTTGCGTGCTTGTGTGTTTGTGTGCTTGTGTGTGTTATGTGTTTGTGTGTTTATGTGCTTGTGTGCTTGTGTGTTTGTGTGTGTTGTGTGTTTGTGTATGCTTTTGTTGGCCCGCGCGGCCGGCTGGGGAATTCGCACCGCTCCCGGAGCCCGCTGCGGCCTCGTCGCCTAGGACAGGACCGCGTTGCGAGGTCTGATCGGGGAGCGCTGCCAGCGCAATGCTCCTCCTCTGCCGCCTGCTCCTCCCCAGACTCCCCCCTCCAGCTCCCTCCCCACGCCTACTCCCTCCTCCCTCCCGCATCCTGCAAACCTCCTCCCTCCTCCCTTGTCCCTCCCTCCTCAATGGTGCCGATCCATTGCCTTGCACCACCTCCTCTTATTTCCTCCTTCTGCTCGCGCAGAGCCGAGTGCACCGAGTGCACGGCAAGGCGCTCGTGCTTTGGATTGCTATATGACCCCGAGCCACACGAGGAGCAGGAGGAAAAGGAGGAGGAGGAGGAGGACGAGGAGGAGGAGGATCAGCAGCAGAAGCAGCAGCACGCGGGTGATGATGAGGATGAGGAGGATGATGAGAAAGAGGACGAGGAGGCGGATGAGGGGGTCGAGGACGAGGACGAGAACGAGGATGAGGATGAGGAGGGGGGGGTGAGGAGGAGGATGAGGAGGAGGAGGAGGAGGAGGGGGAGGAGTAAGAGGAGGAGAAGGAGGACGAGGAAGAGGAGAAGGATGACGACGATGATGATGCTGCTGATGATGATGATGATGATGATGATGATGATGATGATGATGATGATGATGTTGCTGATGATGATGATGATGATGATGATAATGATGCTGATGCTGATGCTGATGCTGATGCTGATGCTGATGCTGATGATGAGGAGGACGAGGAGAAGGATGGTGATGTTGATGATGATGATGATGATGATGACGATGATGGTGATGGTGATGGTGATGGTGATGATGGTAATGCTGATAGTCATGCTGCTGTTGATGCTGATGCTGATGATGATGATGATGATGATGATGATGATGATGAGGAGGAGGAGGCAAGTGGATGTGTTTCTGGAGGATTCGGAGGTTTGGGGCGTGCCGGTTGTTTGAGCGTGCCGGCCCATCCGCTATCGATGTATGTGTTCTGTTGCTGGGGCCAGCCGTGGCGTAAGGTCTCTACGTCATTCCGCCGTCCCTATCGAGGATGGAAAGAATGCCGAAAAACGAGGACAAGATGGAGGAGAAGGAGGAGAAGGAGGAGGAGGGGGCAAGTGGATGGTGATTCGGAGGAGGAAGAGGGAGGAGGGGTCCGGTGAGACGGGGGCAGGAGGGATAAGGACGAGAAAGGGGAGGAGGATTGGGCAGGAGGAGGAGGGGGACAGGGCAGGAGGAGGAGAAGGATGAGGAGGAGGAGGAGGCTCGGATTGACTCGGCGGAAGGGAACGTCATGCTCCACAGTGCCGTCTGTGGGGCCCATGTGGGCCATAAGTATGGAGGGGTGTACGCTCAAAGTGCAGTCGTGGCAGTATCTATATGTTGCCCTGCCAGGCGGCGAAACAAACACCGTGGCTCCAACCATCCACCCTGGCTGGGGGCTCACGGCCTCAGCGAGGTCTCCCACCTTGTTGGTACCTCCTTATATCCATACCCATACGGTACGCGCGGTCCGTAGGCAAAAAACAGCCACAATTGGTTTGATGATATGTTCTTTCGATCATCAGCTTATGGATGCAGGCTCTGGGAGTGCAAAGGGAGGAAGTGGGGAGGGGTGATACACAGATATATACAACAGTTTCAGAGGTCTCGCATCGATAAGTCGCTTGGTCACAACTCTCTATATATATATATATATATATATATATATATATATATATTCCTCTTCCTATATTTTTATCAGCCCGGGCGGGGGGAAAACCCATCCCCCCCCCCCAAAACCGGACTCCCGGGACCTGGGGCTTTGGGGCCCTCCGGACGGGCCTCGAAGCGGCCACCAGGTCTCGCAAGGCGTTTTGCCAAGCCTTCCCAGCACACTCAGGGCGATCAGGGGGGTCATCGGAGACGTCCCAGAGACCCCCAAGACAGCACAAGAGCGCTCCAAGAGTGACCGACGTGACCTCAAGATGGCCCAAGAGGCCTCCAGGACGGCCCCAAAGAGGCCTCCAAGAGCACTCCCAAGAAGGCCCCCCGAGGCAAAAACCATTGATTTTCTGTGGGTGTTTGGCGAATTTCGGGGTTCTCCTCTTTTCGGCTTCCCGACGCTCCAAGACGGCGGTCTTCCGGGCGTCCGAAGCCGCCTGGGAGGCTCCCAAATCGCCCCACAAACATCCGAAAGGGCTTCCAAGCAGTCCAAGAGAGCCCCACAACGGCACAACACGGGTCCAAGATGGCCTTCAGAGAGCCCCATGGAGGCCCAAGATGGCCCAAAGACACCCTCCGAAGAATTTCAAAACGTGATTCGGTCGTTCAGGGAGACGGCGGTTAGAGGCAGGGTGGCCCGAGGAAGCCCCCGGAGGCCCCCAGAATACGCCCAGGAGGCCTCCAGAAGGCCTTAAGAAAGCCCGAAACAACTTTTGTGAGGCCCCTAGAGGCTCTTCAAGGAGGAGCCTCCGCAAAAAAGAGCTGAGGAGGATGGGGAGAATGCGCAGGGTATGGCGAAAATAAGGAACAATAAGCATGGAGGAAAGATAACGAATAACATCATTATAGCGGCGATGCCGGACAAGGCAACCAGGAGTTATCGCTAAATTGTCGGCTTGACCTTCCTGCCATTCCGCCTGCATTCCAAACTTCAAGGACCAAGGTGCATGGCGCGAAGCGCCACTGCAGTCTTGTATATATATATATATATACAATCAGCAACTCTGTCTGGATGAGATACGCATTCCGTTCGTCCAAGTCTGCACTTAGCGGCAGAAGCGCGCGGGCGCCGGGGGGAGCTCCATAGGAGGGTCCCTGGTCAGAGGCCCGTCTTCTTCAAAAGGCATAACCAACACCAGGCTCACATGCTGTCTTCTCGCAAGATCACCCTCACCCAGCTGACACCGGCGGGTGTCGCGGGAGAGCTCCGAGAGGAGGGCCCCCACGCAGAGCCCCGCGTTGTTAAACGCAGCACGGCTGGGATGCCCGCCGGGCGCGGCCCCTGGATGGAGGGCCACTCCTCCTCCTCCTCCTCCTCCTCCTCCTCCTCCTCCTCCTCCTCAGGTGCCGGGCCGAGGCGCCTCCCCAACAAACATGGCCCTCGAACAGAGGCCTGCGACCGCGGAGCGGGAATAATAGAGGTAGCGGAAGGGCTATAAGTCCCAGGGGGAAAAGGGAAGGATGAGGATGAGGATGATGATGATGATGATGATGAGGATGAGGATGATGATGATGACGATGATGAGGATGATTATGATGATGATGCTGGTGGTGATGATGTTGATGGCGATGATGATGCTGATGCTGATGACCATGAGGATGATGGTCATCATGATGTTGATACTGATGCTGCTGATGATGATGATGACCATGATGGTGATGGCGACTAGGATGATGATGATGATAATGCTTATACTGCTGATGATGATGCTGATGATGATGCAGATGATTATGATTATTAGGATGGTTATGGTGATTATGATGATTATGATGATGAAGGTGATGGTGATGAAGATGATGTTAGTGATGACGATGATGATGATGATTTTGATGCTGATGCTGATTCCGATGATGCTGGTGGTGATTAGGATGATGATGATGATGATGATGATGATGATGATGATGATGGTGATGATGATGTTGATGCTGATGACCATGAGCATGATGGTCATCATGGTGCTGGTACTGATGCTTCCGATGATGATGATTCTGACCATGATGATGATGATGCTGATGATGGTGGTGATTATGATGATGATGGTTATGCTGCTGATGATGCTGCTGATAATGATGCAGATGATCATGATGATGATTAGGATGATTATGATGATCATGCTGAGTATGATGATGATGATGATGAAGGTGATGGTGATGCTGATGATAGTGATGATGATGTTGTTGATGCTGATGATGATGAGGAGGAGGATGTGTATGATGATGGTTCTGATAATGATGCTGCTGATGCTGCTGATGCTGCTGCTGCTGATCATGATGATCCGGATGAGGATGATTATGTTGCTGATGATGATGCTGATGATGATGCAGATGAGTATGATAGTGATTATAATGATTATGATGATCATGCTGATCATGATGATGAAGGTGATGGTGATGTTGATTGTGATGATGATGCTGATGATGATGACGATGATGATGATGATGATGATGATGATGATGATGATGATGGTGATGTTGATGATGATGCTGATGATGATAATGATGATGAGGAGGAGGAGACGAGGACGAGGACGAGGACGGAGGACGAGAAGGAGGAGGAGGAGGAGGAGGAGGAGGAAGAGGGGGGAGGAGGAGGAGGAGGAGGAGGAGGAGGAGGAGGAGGAGGAGGAGGAGGAGGAGGCCAAGCCCGTGTCGGTTGCAGCCCTGCTTGCGGGCACCAGCTCAGACATGCAAGTTGAGAAACGGGAGTATGTCGACACCATGAGCGTCCTCGGCAAGACACCCCAATTTGGCCTGGTATCTTTTCGCGAGTGGCCCAGCGAGGACGACGACGACTAGGAGCAGGAGGAGGAGGAGGATGACGACGACGACGACCAGGACGACGACGACGACGACCTCGAAGGTCCTTCAGTTGTTTGTCCGTTTCGGGAGGGGCTGGGGCTGGGGCTTGGGCCATGGGGCTAGAGCGGGCAGGCCTCGTTCCCGATGATTCCCAGAAAGCGAGTGTCGGGTGAACCCTCGGAAGGCTACCCTCTCTCCGACCACCTTGCTTTGGCCATCTTGGTCGACGGAAGGGGCCCATGCTCTCGAAGGATGCTACTGAGGCCATGCTTCGACTGTAGACGGTCTCTCGCCCCGATGCCCACCCCACAAGAAGATGGAATGGGGCTCCAGAGGGCACGTCAAATAAGACATCGGCCTGCCAGCAGGTGCCCAACGGCAACGTCCGATTCTCCGATGGCCCCAGGGGCCCACAGGAGCCCTGGGGCCCCTCGGGCTCCTCCGGTATCGCCGAAGAGTGCGCCCCCAAGACGTCTTATAGCAAGATCTCTGATCGTCTGCACCTGCGGGTGAGGACGCGGAGGATCGGAGGCAGGAAGAGGAGGAGAAAGGGGCTGCGGGAGCAGGAGGGGGTGGAGCGTGAGCCGGCAGCCGTCCCCCCGACACCGCGGGCCGCGACCGCGCGAGGCACCTGCGGCGCTCCATCGCCGACGCGGTCGTCGAGGAGACTGCGGCACCCGTGCGCGCGCGTGCCCGGAGAGCAGGAGGAGGCAAGCGAAGAAGAAAGCACGGCACGAGCATACAGTGCCGTTTTTAATACATGCTCCGCGTGCGGATCATGTACTAAACATGCCAAACAATCTCACGAAAAACAACGATGAGCTCATGCATAGATGCATTCATAGATTAAGCACCTATAAAAGTCACAGATGTTCAACATCCTATGTATTCACAACTGCCCTGTAAACTTGTTGCGCTCCGCGTGGGTCTCTTGGATCTTCGCGGCCCCCCCCCGGCGGCCCTGGCACCGCCCTCTTGGCGCGCTCGGCGCCAACATCCAAGGCACCCGCGCGGAGCACCACGGGTTCACGCTTATCATGCCGTTGCTCTTCTTCTGGGGAATGGTCACCAGCCTCGAACGTATCCCTATCCCTAAGATTGACACGCTAAAAGGAGATGACAATCTTAGGGGTACACCCTCAGAAACTGAGGGAATCCCTAAGATCGGGATTGTGATGAGGCGATGCCCAACATAGGGATAGGGATATGTTCCAGGCTGGTAAGAGGGGTTGGCTGAGTGCCGCCCCCGGAGGCCCTCCGCCCCTGGAGGTCCCCCGCCCCCAGGGGTCCCCGGGGGCCTTTTCGGGAGCCCCCAGACGTTGCGGTGATTTCCTGATGGCTTCCTGGGTTCTCGTCGGTCCCTGGGGGCTTGCTGCTTCGTGATGCATTCCAGCAGCTGCGCCTCGCCGCGAGTGTTCCAGGGGTGCCCGGATCGACTCGAACGGCCGCCAGAGACCCCAGCAATGGCCCAGAAACCAAAACATTCGGAGGAGGGCCAGTGTGGTGAGTCAGTGGGGACTCGGGGTGCCCGCAAGGCTTCGGGACTCGGGTCGTTTTCCGAGGACGTCTCCGGCGACGAGGGCCTCCTGGGTCCCAGAACAGTGCGGTGACAGACCGTGCGGTGAGGGATCTGAGGACTCCGAGGTCACCGCACGGTCCGTCACACCATAGCGCATACCGTTTTGGGGCCCCCAAGCTTCCAGAGGCTCCGAAACATTTGCCAGAAACGCATCCGAATTCTCAACCATCGGGCGTCGGTGGACCAAATTCTAGACATTTCGCGTATCCCCACCACCTATCTGCTTTGCCGCCTGATCCGCGGCCCCGCGCGCGCCCAGGAATTTAGTCGCGGCCGCAGCCCGACCGTGACTGCTCGCCGCCGGCGCTTCCGCCTGCGGCTGTAAACAAAATCATAAAAAAGTATCCCCACCACCTTGTCTGTTCATGTTGTTCAGAACATGTGCAGGTGCGAGCTGTCTGTCCGCCGATTCCGGCTGGCGGCGAATTGTCCTGCAATTAGCCCCGTACCGTGACCCTGTCCGTTGCCTTAGAGCCGCCGACCAAAAAAAATATCCCCACCAGTTTCAACGCTTACGTCCCCTCTGGGTACCCAATTCGACATCCGACAGTCGGTCCACTGGCTGCGGCCACCCTGGTACCTTCGCAGTTGTCAGGGGGCTTGCGCCCTTGCATCTAATTCCACGTCTGCTGCTTGTCCCTGGTCGACGGTCCCCCCGTCTACCTGCAGCGTCCGACGCGTTGCATACCTGCACCCTGGCAGTACTGTTTCCGCTTACCGCCAGCCCCTTCCACTCGCCGGTTCGCCGCCGAGGTGCTGCGTGAGGCTCTGTCCCGCCTTAGGTGTGGCTGCGCCTCGTCGCTTTAGGCTAATTCGTGGTCGCGCGCCCCGCTTCTACTGGACTCGCCGCTGGCGCGCTCGCCTGCGGCCGCTGACTAAAAAAGTATCCCCACCAGCCCGTCCAGAAATGAGTCCCAGGGGAGTGGAGGTGATGAGGGAAGCGGGGGAGCATGCAGAAGAACAAAGGGCGGGGTAAGCCGCCATATACCCCAAGAGGGGGAGGATGTAGGAGGAGTCGTCGTCGGAGTAGGAGGAGGAGGAAGAGGAGGAAGGAGCAGGAGGAGGAGCCGGAGGAGGAGGGGGATGAGGCGGAGGAGGAGGAGGAGGAGGAGGAGGAGGAGGAGGAGGAGGAGGAGGAGGAGATGGAGGAGGGCGAGGACGTGGAGGACGAGAATGAGGAGAAGGAGGAGGAGGAGGAGGAGGAGGAGGAGGAGGAGAGGGAGGGGGAGGAGGGAGGAGGAAGAAAAAGAGGAGGAGGAGGAGGAGGACAATGGCGAGCTTGGGGGCCTCTTGGGCCGCCTTTGGGGCCTCTGGGCGGTTCCATGGGCCTCTTGCGTATCTCGGGGAGCCTCTTGGGGCCTCTTGGGGGTCTCTTGGGTGCACTTGGAGGCCTCTTGGGCGCCTCTTGGGGCCTCTTGGGGCCCTCTTGGGGCGCTCTTGGGGCGCTCTTGGGAACCTTCGGGGCGCTCTTGGGGCCATGTTGGAGGAGATCTATCAAAGAAGGGAGGGTCGTATATTAGCCTTGCCCCTCTGGAGTGCCTCGAATCGCTTCTTGGGTCCCTCGTGAGGCGATCTTGGAGCGCTCTTGGGCACTCTTGGGGCCGTCGTGGGGCTCTCTTGGGCCTCTCTTGGGGGCCTCTTGGGCAATCTTGGAGCCATCTTGAGGCCTGTGAAGGCCATCGGAAGCGAAACAGCGAAAAAGCCAACAACATTGATTTTCCCTAGGTGTTGGCATGATTTTGGCCTCTTGGGGAGCTCCGTGGGGAGCTCTTTGGCCACTTGGGGCCGTCTTGTTGCGGTCTTTAGGCCTCTTGGAGCATCTTGGGGTCCATTTTGAGGCATCTTGCGCTATCTTGAGCCATCTTGGAGGCCATCTTGGGCTCTCTGAGGCCCTCTTGGAGCCGTCTTTGGCCATCTTGGACGCCCCAACGACCCGCGGAACCCTCCATCCAGGTCCAGGGGAGGGGGTAGGAGGAGGGGTGGGTAAACCCCTCCCCGAAGGGGGAGAAGGGGGTTCGAAGAGGAAACTCTCTTTTCAAAGCCGCCCAGAGGGCTGGTGGGACTTGGCAACAGGGGAGGTGAGAAGAGGGACGGAACGACTAGGAGGAGGAGGACGAGGAGGAGGAGGAGGAGGCGGAGGAGGAGGAAGAGGAGGAGAAGGAGGGGAGAGGGAGGAGAGGGAGAGAGGGAGGAGGGAGGAAGAGGAAGAAGGAGGAGGAGGAGGAGGAGGAGGAGGAGGGGGAGGAGGAGGAGCAGGAGGAGGAGGAGAGGAGAGAGGAGGAGGAGGAGGAGGAGGAGGAGGAGGAGGAGGAGAGGAGGAGGAGGAGGGAGGAGGAGGAGGAGGAGGAGGGAGGGAGGAGGAGGAGGAGGAGGGAGGAGGGAGGAAGGAGGAGGGAGGAGGGAGGAGGGAGGAGAAGGGGGAGGAGGAGGGAGAAGAGGAGGAGGAAGAGGAGGAGGAGGAGGAGGAGGAGGAGGAGGAGGAGGAGGAGGAGGAGGAGGGAGGAGGAGGAGGGGAGGAGGAGGAGGGAGGAGGAGAGGAGGAGGAGGGGGAGGAGGGAGGAGGAGGAGGAGGAGGAGAGGAGGAGGAGGAGGAGGAGGAGGCGGAGGAGGAGGAGGAGGAGGAAGGAGGAGGCGGAGGAGGGAGAGAGGAGGAGGAGGAGGAGGGGGAGGGAGGGGGAGGAGGGAGGAGGGAAGGAGGATGGGGGAGGAGAGGAGGCGGAGGAGAGGAGGAGGAGGAGGAGAGGGGGGAGGAGGAGGAGGAGGAGGAATCTGATGATGAGGAGGAGGAGGAGGATGGGGAGGAGGAGGAGGAGGAGGAGGAGGAGGAGGGGGAGGAGGAGGAGGTGGAGGACGAGGCAGGGTGCGGCGAAGGCGGTGGCACGGGTGCCGCCCAGAGCCGGCGAGGGTGAGGAGGCGGGGCGGGGCGGGGCCAGGGTCGCTCGTCCAGCGGGGCAGGCATGGGCCAGCTCTGCCGTGTCTCGGGGATCGGCGGCGAGCGAGGGGGGGAAGTGAGACGGAGAAGGCCTTCTCAGAAGGCGGCGGGATTTCTCGGAAGCCCTCCGGCCTTCCGAGAAGTTTTGTTTTTGTGTCTTCGGGGAAGGTTCAGAGAGCTTCTCAGCAGGCTGGGGGACTTCCGGGCCTTCTGAGAAGACCCGCCCCTTCTCACTTCCCCCCCCTCGCTCGCCGCCGAAGGGAGCAGTCGGGGTGGAGGCGGGGAAGGAGGAAGAGAAGGGAGAGGGAAGAGAGGGGAAGGGAGGAGTGGAAGAGAAGGGAGAGGACGGAAAGGGGGGGGGAGAGGGAGGGGAAGGCCGCCCCGGCTACCCGAAGCTTTACTACGAAAATAGCCGACGGCTCGTGACAGCGGGCCGACAGGCGGCCAGGTGGCAGCGTTCCCTGGGGGGCGCCACCACGAAGCCGAACTCTGGGGCCCCGGCGCGGGCCTGTGATGATGCCACCGGGGGGCTGTTCGTAGGGGAGAAACAGCCGGCACATGCAGAAAGACTGAGGCCCGCGCCGGTGTCTCGGATCGGCGCCGGGCCGCCCCTCCCCGGCACGGCGCGCGGAGCGCGCCGAGGGCGACGCAGCAGGCGCCGCCGTGGGGCTCCGCCGAGGCTCCGAGGAGTCCGCGCGGAGCGCCGGGTTTTTTGTGTGTTATGTCCTCGCTCGGTCTTCCACTTGGGGCGCCTGCCCCCCGCGCTTCCTCGTCGGCCCGTCCCAGCGTCCGAGCAGAAGCCGCGGCGCCCCGCACTGCCACGCTGGCGAATAGCCCGGCGTGGGACGCCACTGTTTCCCGTCAGTGCTGCGTGTTTGCGCAGCTCGGGAGACTGGGCAGCTGGCGGTGAACCGTCAGCCTGGATACCGCTGAGGACCTCGTAGAGCTCTCTGGCGATTTCACGCGACAGATTGACAAAACTCCTTGGGAACAGTCTGCGTGCCATGCGCCGTGCCCTTTGCAGCCGCGGTCCATCCCCGCGCCTGCCGCGCGGCAGGCCCAGGGAGGCGACCGCCGAGCAAACCACGCGCCGTGCCGCAGCAACCCCTCCTATCCTGAGCTTCGCCATGGCGTTGTCCTCCTCCTCCTCCTCCTCCTCCTCTTCCTCCTCCTCCTCCTCCAGCCACGTGGGCTAATGACAGGAGCGGGGCCGTGGCCACGCCGCGCGCGGCCGTGCCATGGCCATGACGCCCTGGAGCCAGCGTGGGCCTCCACCCCCCGCCGGCCGCGCCCCGCAAGGCGTGCTGGCGCGATGGGCATGTCGCTGCTGCCCGCGCTGATGCGCATCGTGATATGGAACCCGCTGAGTATTGCGGACCGCGACCGTGAAGTGGAGATAGTTCACGAGTACAACACTGTGGACGCCATCATATTGATTGGCACGCAGAGGCGAAAGGAGACGGCGTATGTACGTGATAGAGGACCTACCGCACTTCAGAGCGGTGCACTCCGGCTGGAACAAGAGTGCTCGGCTGAGCAACCGCGCGTGCGGAATCTCCATCTACCTCAACATGGACACGATCAGCAAGAAATATATCATACGGATATGGACTTCTTCACCCGCACTACGAGGTCGGGCGGGGGCGATCAGACTCAAGAGCAAGGCCTATGACATCACGCTGGTCGGCTTACACTACTGCCCGAACAGCCGAGACGGACGAGACCGGCACCGTATTGAGAACACCACCGCGGCTTTCGAGGACTTCACCTCGTTCCTCTTGGCTACGGTCCCCAGGCGCACTGCCCCCATCATCGGAGCGGACGTGAACGACGGCATCGGAGTTGTGAAGACGGAAGTGGAAATGCAGAGGGTCGACAGTGACAGTGTTGGCCATTACGCAAGACAGACGGAACAGTACGCGGGAACGACATTCAGACAGAAGGCAGATAATAACGACATGATGATTGTAAATACGTTCTACCCATGTGGTCCGACCTTCTGCGGAGGGCAGGTTAAGGACAAACAACACGTCCCGTGGATCGACCATGTGATGATCCCGAAGTCGCCAGCCAAGAAGGTCAACAAGTTCGGACAGGCGTACCGCTCGACCCGACGACTCCAGGCGATACCTGACCATCGGCTAAGAGACCACATGGCGTACCTGATAGAGATTGACGTGGACCTAGACTACAGCGCTGCTGCCCCGACGCAGCGCTGGGACTACGTGAGGCTGGCAGAGGATTTGCTGAGCGAGCAGACTGCCACCCCTTTCCGTTCCCAAATCGAGAATGCGACCAGCAACTACCTCCACGAGATGGGCTACAATGACATGATGGACATGCTGGCTGCTTACCCCACTATGGAAGGAGCGTGGATGGACATGGTACGCCTACTGCAGAGAGGGGGACTCTCGACGTTCCAGGCGAATGCGACAGCCATGCCTCAAGAGTACCAGGATCTAGCTGCCGAACGAGTGCGACGCCTACGAGCGAGGTGCCGCCCGCGAGCGCATCACCGAGGACCCCGAGACAGTCTTGCAGCTGCACAGGGTCACCGCCAAGTGCAAGCGGATGCGGGCCCGTTTACGAGAACTACGAGACCAACAGCTAAGTGGCTTTTCGATGAGGCCCATGCGCGTGGCCAAGCCCAGGAGGAGTGGCGACCCTGCAGACTCATGGCAGCAGGGGGAATTTGACCTCGGAGGCGGAACTTCAAGATGATAGCGGAGTATGAACCCACGGCGGAGCAGTGGGAGACCGACATGGCCAAGCCTGCGCGAGACGGCGGCATGGGTGCGCACGAAATCCAAGAGCATGACTTCATCAGCGAGGCGGGCCACAATGACCAGCAGGGGCAGCCAACGTACCAGGATTTGGCGGAGGGCGCAGAGGGCTACCAACGGATATGCTACGCCCTGAGAAGCACCAAGAGGCGAAGGGCACCCGCCCCATGGTCGGTCCCTGTAGAGGTCTGGGCCATCCTGCTTTCGACCAGACCGACGACTACGAAGCGGACCGCGTGGCTGGGGGCGGGCGACCTTCTGCAGGGCCCCCCGCGCCTCCGACGCTGGCTGGTGGGCGTAGTGGTGCGAGTCCGACAGCGCCAACGGCTTGTGGCGCACTGGAACGCGTCCCAGACCAGGTTAGCAAGCAGAACGGCAAGGATGGCACCAAGTCCGCGAGGCAGCTCCACGGGCTGCGCTCCTTCGGCAAGCTCTGGGTGAAGACCGAGCAGCGTAAGGGCAGGATCGTTCCCGACCACGACTACGGCTACCTGCCTCGGCGTCCCCGCGCGGGCGCCATCCGCACTACTGCCTGCCGCGGCTGGCGGACTAGGCACCACAGGATCCCGAGAGTAGGCGCCAAGCACGACATGCAGAACGCGTTCGCCTCAGTCCGACACCCTCAGTCTGATGGCGCGGCCCGCGGACTCTATCGAGAAAGCGAAGCTAAGATCCCTGTCCAGCGACATCGTCGAGCCTGCTTCAAGATTGAGGCCGAGGGAGAGGTCATCACGATGAAGAACGAAGAAGGCAACTACATGGGCGACTCCAACGCGGCCATCGTGATCCAGGAGGCGTTCACCGTGCCTGTTAGGCACTTGCAGCAGCTTCACCATGAGAAGTACCCCAAAGAGCTGATGGCGTGCTACCCCTTGTCAGACGAGTTGGTGGACCTATCGCTCCGAGCCTTTGCCGACGATGCCAACGAGACGCACCGCGCGGTCGAGTCTGCCCACACGAGGCACATCGTCATGTACTCCGACAAGCAGCTGGACACGGCACTGCGAGAGATTGGAGTTGTGCAGAGCAAAATAAAGAAGGCAGCGAACCCGCCCCACGTCGGCCCCGGCTCCAACGCCTGTAGCATACACGTCTTCTACGGCCACACGGACGGCGATATCCCAGGCACCAGCCTGAAGGTTGCTACCTTTCTCGTGGCCACTTCCACTGGCAGCGGCATCTTCTGGCCCGAGATTGCGGCACGGCGCGCAGCAGCCCGACGCGGATGGTACTTCATGAAGAAGTTCTGGGCGACGTGCATGCAGTGGAAGGTCAAGAAGACTGCGATTCGGAGCATGGTGATGGGTGCCGCCACGTATGGATTGACTGGACTGGTGCTCAGCACGGCGAAGACGGGCAAACTGGATCGCCAAATTCTGAAGTTCGGACGGGTACTACTTGACGGAATGGCAGTACGAGTTGAGGTGGATGACGGACGCGGAGGGGTTTCGGAAGTTTTACGCACACCCCCTGCACTGCAGATCTGGCTCCGGCTGGGGCTAGTCCCGACAGCAATTGGACTTCGGGTGCAGCGGCTGATAGGGTGGCAGGCGATCGCGCGGAAGCCTGATTGGCACAAGCAACAGATTGCGGCGGCATTCGGCGACCTGGAGATTGAGGTGGAGAAGGACAGCGAGTGCCAGTGGTTCCCCGCCGAGGCCATGAAGTATACGAGCACGGCAAACACCAATCCCTGGGCGGTCCAATTCAGAGAGGACGTTGACTACATGGCTGTGACGGAGGGGGCGCATATCCTGGAGATGATGAGCGGTGACAACCTGAGCCTCTTCGATGCGGAAACGGAGGTCAACGCGGCCTTCACCCCCCTCGACGCCAAACAGTTTCGCAGCGAGTGGCTCATGCGTCGAAGGGCAGACAACGTACGAGGGGTTGGCGCGACACAACAAGTACAGGAACCAGGTGAACACGCAGACGGCGACTACGAATGTGAGATGCATGACGCTGACGGCCTACCGTGCTCGAAGCGTTTCAAGAGCAAAAGAGCCCTCCTCGTCCATCAGCGCCAGGCAGAGGGAGGGCAGCATGGAGGACAGAGGACGACGGAGAAGATCACGATGACGAACCAATGTGTAGCATGCAGGAGTTTCAAGGATAGACAGACGGCGGCACGACATTTACAGCACGCGTACGAGCAAGGAAAATGCCGAGTGGGTGTCAGCCCCTACAACCACACCGTCATAGACCCATGCGAGCGAAGTTGCCCCTTCGGTCCTGATCCGGAGCTATTTGAGGGGTTCGGGGAGCTCCAGGCGCACCTGCGCCGACACTTGCCGAGACCGCTGCCCGTATTCAAGTGGGACATCCCGTTGCTTCCTGCCACGCGTGATGGGGGGCCTGTTCGACCCGGCACCGTCGCTGGCGGCGGAGGGGCAGGGCGCAGGGGGCGAAGGAGGAAGCGGACGGAGACGGAATCGCGAAGACCAGGGAGAAGGAGGAAAGCAGACGGAACGTCGCGACAAGACGAGTGGACAGAAGCAGAACAACAGAGTCGCATCGCAGGAGGAGCTGGAGGGCCTCGAGAAGATGGACGTGGAGACGCTTCGCTCCTTGGTCCCTGTGCTGATGAAGATGGCGCTCAACTTGGCGATGCGGACGCGACAGGCGGAGGCGGTGACCCTGACGACGATCATTATTGGCGCGAACACGGAGCCCGTGGTGAAGGCGAGAGGGAGGGTCAAGGCGTGGATCGACAAGGCACAAGAGCTACGACAGCGAAACAAAGAGGACGAGAAGACGCTGAACACCATAAGCTGCGCGGCCATGGTCGGTCTGATCGAGTTGCCGCCGGCCAGAAGAACCAGAAGGAGTTGGAAACCATCAAAAACGAGATCGCAGAGATGACGCCGAAACAGGCGGCGGAGTTGTTCTCACCAGTAAATGCGCAGGCCACATTCAAGGAGACGGACGCGAGGATCACGATCACGAAGCTAGACATGCTGCAGCCGTTGCACGCCTGCTTGGAGCAGCTGGGAGGAGCCTCGAAGAACGGAGCGGCCCCGATGTAGCACCTGGAGCGGATCCTCAACGCGTGCCTGGACGACGTCTAGGAAGGACCAAGCGGGAACACGACATTGGCAGGGTGCTCAATATCGAGAAGAAGGATGGTGGACACCTACCACCACCAGAAGAAGGGCCTCCAGCGGTGAGGCCAGTGGAGACCGCCTTCGACGAGAGACATCTCCTCCTCCTCCGTCGTCGGGCCTCCTCCCACCCCGAATCCTGGACCTGATAGGAGACGCCCCCCCCCCCCCCCCCCCCGACGCACCCCAGAGCAACGCAAGGGCATTTTCGGAATCTTGGGTGGAGGGGGGCGCGTTTTGCAATTCAGTCGCAAATTTAGTTGCCCCTCCCCAAAAGCGGCCCAGGGCGCAGTGGGACCCCACCCCCCTTGCTGCTGCGTGCTTGCCGCTTGTGCCGCTGCCCCTCACTCCCTCCCCTCTCGCTCCTCGCTGGCCCTCCGCTCTGCGTGCTGCCTCTCGGCTCTCGTGCTTGCTGGCTGCTTCCCTACCCTCTTCTCGCGGGGGGCGGCGGTCGGTTGGTTCGGGCCCCGAAACCCCCGGTGCCTTCAGGGTGGGCTGGAGGCCCCAAATCTCGGCTGCATGCCGATCCTAGGGTGGTTTCAGATCTGCTTCGAAACTTCTCCCCGAGAGGAGTTAGTAGTAGTAGAAGTCCTCCTCCTCCTCCTCCTCCTCCTCCTCCTCTCGTCCTCCTCCTCCTCCTCCTCCCCCCCCCCCCCCATCCCCCTCCTCCTCCTCCTCCAGGCAGCTCCGATGGATTGGCCCCGCAGCCGTTTCGCCCGCGGGGCGGGCGGGGCGCGGCGGGCCCAACGTGGCAGCCCCCAGCGCCGCGGGCGCGAAGCTGGGCCCTCTCCGGTTCCGAAGGAGGACAACCCAGGTGGAGCAGCAGCACCTGGGGGGCCCAGCAGCAGCACCAGCAGCAGTGCCACCAGCAGCAGCACCACGACTGGGAGTACGTCACATGCAAGAGCTGCAAGGGGTGGCGGTGGAAGGACCGGCTCCACGCCGCGCGGCACTGGCGCGCCTGCGGGAAGATGCTGCCAAGTTCGGGCAGGAGCACCATGGCGACAGCAGAGGTGGCCAGGGGGGCAAGGGCGCGGCCAAGGGCAGCCAGACGACGGCCGAGTTAGCCCAGGCGCCCCAGGCGGTCACCAGCACGCTCGGCGGCATGCAGCTGGAGAACGGCGAGGCGATCCAGCGCCAGCTGGTAGGGGCAGCCAACGCCCTCCAGCAGGCAGCAGCCACCGCGCCGCCACCACCGCGGTCGAAGGCGGTCAGGCTGGCGGTGGCGGCGCGCACACTCGAGACGGCCAACCGCCAGTATGCGACGGCCTATAAGCACCAGCAGGAGGCAGAAGAGGCGGCGCAGCAGGCCACGAAGACGCTCTCGCAGAAGGCCGAGGCAGCGCTGAGCGCAGAGGCGGAGATCGAAGATATCCACATGGAAGGCGAGGAGACAGTGACGCCAGGGCGAGGCATAGTGGAGCAGCTCATCTCGGGCGAAATCGACAGCCTGTCGGAGGGCCAGCTGCTCACAGACATCGCCCAGGAGCTCGACATGCAGGAAGAGGACATGGACGAGGAGACCAAGCGAGCCGTGGAGGCGGCGGAGGAGACGGTCGCGGCACAGCTGCA
>CAUYUJ010017826.1:121551-129051 GCA_963575745.1 Prorocentrum cordatum
AGACCTGAAGGAGGTCCGCACGTGAGCTCTTGCAGTTGCCCAACTCCTGCAGCGAAGCCAAGGAAATTCGTAGTCTAGCCGCGGACTGGCGGTATCCGTTTTCGCCCCAAGGGAACCTGAAATCTTGAGCCAAAATGGCTACGGAGGAGGAGGAGGAGGAGCATTCATCCTCCAGGTTTTTTTACCTCTTCTACTTTTGCAGTCTCTGCGGCGTATGGGGAGGCTTCGCCACCACGGCTAAGTCGGCTTCGAAATCCTGGTCATAATGCTTTATTGGACAGCGAGTTCGAATGAGGTAGGGCCCCCTCTCACTCCCTGTCGCTCCCTCTCCCCTTCCCGCACCGATCCTCCGTCTCCCTTGTCCCTCCTTACACTTCTCCGAGACCCCTCCAAGTGGGGAACGGGAGAAGGGAGGAAGAGCAGGAGGAGAAGAAGGAGGAGGCTGGAGGGAGGCGCTTCTGCTGCTTTCTCGAGGTCTTGAATCGTTCATTGATGCGTTTGATTGTTCTGGATGTTCTGAGCAAGGAGGAAGAGGAGTTGAGGAGTTTGACTAAGTTCTCTGGCGAGCCGTCGAGCTTCTAGTGCTCCCCAGAGGGGGAGGCAGGTCTCGAGTAAGCTAAAAGTCCTCACCTCCTGACCCTCCCTCCTCCCGCCTTTCCTCCCGCCCCTCCTCCCTCCCCCTCCTCTTCCCTCCCCCCCCACCTCCCCGCACCGCACTTTCCTCCCCCCCCACCCACGTATTGGCGATGGCGACGGCGGCGACGCCCTCCTTGCCACAGCGACCGCCACCGCAGCCCAGGCGAACGAGTTCCTGCTGCTGCACGGCACGAAGCCAGAGGCGCTGCCCTCCCCCTCCTCCTCATCCTCCTCCTCCTTCTCCTCCTCCTCCTACTCCTCCTCTTCCGCCTCCTCCTCTTCCTCCTCCTCCTCCGCCTCCTCCTCCTCCTCCTTGTCATTCCTCTCCTCCTCCTCCTCCTCCTCCTCCTCCTCCGCCGCCTCTTTCTCCGCCTCCTCCCATTCCTCCTCCTCCCCCTCCTCCTCCTGCCTCCTGCCCCGCTGCCCGCAGCCTTTTTGGCTCAAGGTGCAAGCTGGGCTGATGCGTTCACGCAAGCCTGTACTCGCCCAGGCGTGAACCACGGGCGCCCCTCCTCCTCCTCCTCCTCCTCCTCCTCCTCCTCCTCTCCCCTTCCTCCTCCCTCCCTCCTCCTCCCTGCTCCTCCTCCTCCTTCCTCCTCCTCCTCCTCCTCCTCCTCCCCTTCCTCCTCCTCCTCCCTCCTCCTTTGCTCCTCCTCCTCCTCCCTATCCTCCTCTTCCTCTCCTCACTCTCCTCGAAGGACCAGGGTGCTCTGGCGCTTTGGGCCCTCACTGGACCTTTAGGGACTTCGGGGAGACTCTCACAAGGCTCCGGAGACAGCGGCGCGGCTCCGAGCGCTGGGCCGCAGCCCTGCGCCCGTGCCAGAGGCCGGCCGTGCCCAAGGCGGCCACGCCCTCCGCTGAAGTGCACCCCGCCGCTGCCCCGTTGGTGGCAGCTGTGTGCCGATGCGTCGCACCGCTTTGCGGCGTCGTCACGGCCATGCGGTCGCTCTGCGGCAGCCAGGGCGAGCCTCTGAAGAGCGAGGGGGGGGGATTCCCTGGATGCCCTCATCCTCCTGCTCCTTCTGGCCCCCTTGAGGCTTTGGGCTGGTTAGGGCGTGTTCGCAGGGGCGGTGCGGCGTCCGTCGTGAGTCACGGGCCGCACTAAACGGTTAGGAGACGCCAAGTGTCGCCCCCCCGAGTTCTCCTGTGCCCAATCCAGCTCGGCAGTTTTTATAGCAGGGGATACGCAGCAGCAGACGAACTCCTACGGGCCTGAACCCTGAACCTGAGCCTCCTCCTTCTCCTTCTTCTCCTCCTACTCCTGCAGTCAGCCCGCATAGCAAGGTTGCCCTTGCATGATTCCCCTTGAGCCCATCCTTGGCCGCTTTCGCTGGCCGCGCCCCGACCGCAAAGTATCGACATTGACTGCACTCCTATCCTCCACTCCTCCTGCTCCTCCTCTCCGCCGCTCGAGCCCGCAGGTTGCGCGCCCGAGGGGGGGGGGGCAGGAGGGGGTGCGCTGGGGGGAGGGGGGGGAAGCGGCGAGGGCGGGACGGGGTGGGCAGGGGAGGAGTGCGGGGCGGAGATGAGGGGGGAAGGGCCAATTGCCGCTCCTCTCGCCCTGATCATGGTGCCTCGCCTCTTTGCTGCCTGCCGCTTCGCCGCACGCCGCCTGCCGCTCTTTCCCGTGATGGCTTTTGCCCACAGTTGGAGGCCGGGGTCATACGCTTCTGGCGTGGCGTCGGGATCTCGCTGCCGCCGCAGACGCCCTCCTTCGGGCCCTTCCCGCCTCGCGTGTCTATAGCCGCACAGAGGAAGGAGTACAGTCGGTCAGGTCACGCCTGGCCCGCCGAGCTGCAGCGCCGTCGCTTGCTAGCCCGCCCGCCCATCAGCCAGGATTGCGTCGCGCGGGAGTAAGCCCGCAGCCGGCGGCACCGCAGCAGCAGCCCAGGCGACGCGGGCCCAGCACAGTCCCGGGGGGCGGAGCCGAAGGAAGGAAAGTGGCGACGTGCGGGGGCCAGGCAGGACACGGCCGGGGGCAGAGCCGAAGGAGATCAGCGACGGGTGCAAGGAGGGCCGGGGGGCGGGCGAGAGGGCAGCGCGGACCAGCTGTCGCCGCGCGAGACCCCTCGCAGAGGAGGCACGCGATCGCAGGGGAGGCAGGCGCTCCGCGCCGTGCTCTGCGGCGGCGACGGCGACGACATCAGGAGCAGGGCCGCAGGGGAGTAGGCCTTCTCGCGTACGGTCGGGGAGTCCTGGGATGCGTGTCGCTCCGCCAGTTCTGGCCCACCGCGCCTCGGTGCGACACGCTCTCATTCGCGGTCCCGAGGCGTCCACGTGCCGAGCCTTTGCGATCTTCCCATCCTGCGGAGCGGAGCGACACGTTGTCTACTCGCAAGGCATAGCGTGTCGCCGGGGCCGCCGGGACGAAACGCTAGCCACAACGTCCCGACCGTAATCCCCTCGATTTGCGGCGCCCACAAGGGGGTGGTGCGATGGGGGCGTCTCGGAGGCCCGCCCGGCTCCCAGGGAGCCTTCTTCTTGGCCTCCGGGGCCCTCTGAGGCTGTCCCTGCTGTTCACGAAGCTCCCCGCCTTCTGAGAAGCCTCCCCCCCTCGCGCCACCCGCTTGTGGCGCCGCCAGCTCTCAGAGGAGCAACAAGTCATGATAATGATCCGTTTCAAGATTTCGAGTTGTTCCAGGATTTCCACGGCTCCCTGGCGTGTTCTCGCAGAGGCTGCAGAAACGAAGGCCGTTGGGTTCTCCAGAGTTCCTGGAACGTGTCCTGAGCCAAGTGTGTCATGGCATCGCTTCGGGCACGTGCAGAGCGGGGAGGGGGGAGGGGGGAAGGCTGCTCAGAGGAAGGCTGCTGCCTATATGAGGCGTGGGCCTTGTCTGCAGATGTGGGGCCCGCGCCTTCTAAGAAGCATCCTCCTTCTAAGAAGCCCTCCCCCCTCCCCCCCCCATACAGGCGGACAGAGGTATCAGATCGAGGTCGGTTCGGGGAGGGTACCCTACTGTCCTTCGTGTATGTTGGATGTTCTTGTGCATCCTGGGGAGGGTGCCCTTGGATGTTCCGTGTGGTTTGGTCGGCGGAGGGTCTCGTGTTCTTGAGGGATGTTCTTCTAGTCCTGGTTCGGCTGTACCCCCCCTCTGCGCGCCGCCCACTGCTCTCGCCCCCAAACTCGTGGACCTCGACCCCCGATGCCAGAGCTCGTGGAGCGCGCGCGCGCCGCTCAGCCGTCAGCCTCTCGCTCGGGCAGGTGCGCACAACGGGGCACGTGGGAGGGGGGAAGGCTGCCTAGAAGGAGGCTGCTGCTTAGACGACGCCGGCCCCACATCTATAGCTAAGGCCCGCGCCTTCCGAAAGTCAGGGTGCCTCTAAGAAGCCTTCCCCCCTCCCCCTACTACTCCCCTTCTGCGCGTGGCTCACACTCGGGCAGGCGGCCGCATCGATCGCGGAGAACCACTTCGACATGGCCTTCGCGTGCAAGACGGGGATGTTCGGGGCCGGGCTCTACTTCGGGGAGTCCGCGCGCTGGGGGGGGGATGCTCTGGGCTTGGTGCGGGGAGGGCGGGGTTCGCTTTCTGGAGGCTCCCGGTCGTCCTGGGGCGCCCTCGTGGCCACGGCCGGATCCGCCTCGGAATCCTGGTCAGAATCCACCCCAGGAGAGGTCCAGGGATCGATTTGTGGCCCTTGATCAGGGGCAACGTGAAGGGGGGGATCAGCTCAGAGGGGGACGCAACGACCTCCAATCGCCCAGTTGTCACCGATAGGGGCTCGCTATCGGGGGCCTATCGCCGATCTACCCTGGATGTATCGCGGATTCCAGCTCGATGTTTCACGCTCTGAGCTGGTCCTTCCCTGACGTTCCCTTTCAGGGGTGAGGAGGAGGAAGAGGAGGGGAGGAGAAGGAGGGGGAGCAGAAGGAAAAGGAGGATGAGGAGGAGAATAAGAAATAACAAACTAAATAACATAAACAAGGGAGACTACAACATCGGCAGAGCGAAAAAGAGAGGCAGGATGACAGCATAATCGGGGCGAGAGAGGGTGGCAAGATAAAGAGCAGGAGATGTAGGGGGCGCAAATGGCACATGGGATGGGACGGCGGAGGAGGAGAAGGAGAAGGGGGAGCAGGAGACGGAGGAGGAGGAGGATGAGGATGAGGAAGCGGGGTAAGCATGAGCAGGAGCAGGCGGACGAGGAGAAGGATGATGGATGAGGGCGGAGGGAGAGAGACAGGCGAAATGAGGCAGAGGAAGATGGCGCAGGATGATGAACAGAAGGAAGAGGAGGAGGAGGAGGAGGAGGAGGAGGAGCAATTGGAGCATGATGATGACGAGGGCAAGGATAAATGCGTGGACGTGGAGGTGGAAGAGAAGCAGGTCAGAAGGGCAATGATGAGCACCAGGAGAAGGAGGAGATGAGCAGGGAGCAGGAGAATGAGGAGGAGGTGATGATTGTGACAGGCCAATCCAGTCCGCGCGGACCTCTTAAGGCATGCTTTTGCCGTCTGGGATGTTTCAGAGAGCTACTTGCATCCAATTTGCAGGGTCGGTTTCGGATTCGATCACGGCGTCGCGCATGTAATGAACAGAAAGTGTTGGTGGGCAGTTCCGCCGATCTTCACCACCTTCGGAATGCCAGAGTCCGCGTACTTTGGGGCAGCGTGCCGACTGCGGCCAGATACTGCGCCCCGGGCCCAGGAGTCCGGCGTCGGGTGCGGTGTTCGTGGACGTGGGCGGCCTGGCCTGATCACTCGAAGAAAAAAAACGCTATAAACTCAGATGTCCGACGCTCCGCGCGGTTTTCTCGGATCTGCGCTGCAGCGTCTTGGCGGCGCCTCTGGCGACGCCCCTGGTGCGCGGAGCGCGTGAGAGGGGGGAGTCCTTCGCAGATCCAAGAAATCCGCGCGGACCGTCGATAGTGTATGTTCATACAGTGTCTTCTTCTTCTTATCATGATTATTTGTATTATTACTAGTATTCGTTTTCTTTTCCGTATTCGCATTATTGTTCTTATGATTCGTATGTTTATGATTCGTATTATTTCATGTATTCGTATTATTGGTATGTTTATGTTTATTCCCTACCTCGGCTCTGCCTAGAGGGTTCTTACTCGCTGGGCTTAAAGGGGCCGGGCAGTGTTCCTCGCCCAGGGCGGTTCCCCCAGTATCCGCCCCGCGGTTCCCCCAGTTGCGCCCCCTTAGCTTAGCTTTGCTTATCTCATCTTAGTTTAGCCCAGCTTAGCTTAGCTTAGCTTAGCCGAGCCTAGCTTAGCTTAGCTTAGCTTAGCTGAACTTAGCCTAGCTTGGCCTAGCCTAGCCTAGCTTAGCTTAGCTTAGCTTAGCTTAACTCAGCTTAGCTTAGCGCAGCGCAGCGCAGTATTAGCACAGCATAGCATAGCATAGCATGGCATATCATATCATATTATATCATATCATCACATATCATAGCATAACATAGCGCAGCATAGTATACCGCAACATAACATAGCATAACAAATCATATCATAGCATAGCGCAGCATCGCACACCATAACATAACATAGCTTAGCTTAGCATAGCACCGCGCAGCATAGCACGGCGCAGCATAGCATATCATGACATATCATCGCATCGCATATCATAGCGCAGCATAGCATAGCACAGCACAGTGCAGCCTATCATAGCATAGCGTAGCGCCGTATAGCATAGCATAGCATAGCGCAGCATAGCATATCATAGCATAGCCTAGTGTTGCTTTCCTAGAGGCTCCAACTCCTAGGTACGGTCGCACTGGGCTAATTATGTGTTTTGGTCTTCGTAGTAGTCTGATGACTCTTCTTCTTCTGGACACCGCCCCTGGGGACCGTGCTTGCTCGTCGCGGGCCGTGCCTTGATGGCCCCCGGGGGGGTAGCCCGCGGAAGGCATCAAAACCAGCGTGGAGCGATCGGCCGCCTCAGACTCTGCCGCGCCGCCAGAGGCTGGGGCCTCGGGGAAGGCGGCCGTCGGCTCATCCTTTTCGGAGGAGGAGGGAGGAGGGAGGAGAGGGGAGGACGGAGGGGGGAGGACGGAGGAGGGAGGAGGAGGGAGGGAGGGCGGGCGGGAGGGCGGGCGGGCGGGAGGGAGGGAGGGAGGGAGGGAGGGAGGGAGGGAGGAGGGGAGGGGAGGGAGGGAGGGAGGAGGAGGGAGGAGGAGGAGGAGGAGGAGGGCGGCGAGCGGCGGGAGGAGAGTGCCCAGGTTGGGCGTGTTCCGTTTTTTTGATGAGGGCACTGGGGGTATGATTCCAAAGGAGGTTGCGGAGGAGCCACGGGCAAACGCAACCAGCCCCACGGACCATAGGCCCCCCAGGCGGTTCGGGACAGCCCTAAGCCGGCCCCAGGACGGGCCGAAAGAAGCACATGACAGCCCAAAGTGGCCCGACATGGCCTCACGGGGCTCCCAGAAGCGGCCGCCAAAGACTCCACAGACTGCCAAGGGAGGTCCACGACAGCCAAAGAAGGCCCTCAAGACGGCCCAAAACAGCCCCACGACGGGCCAAGAGGAAGGTTCCAGGAGGGCCTGCAGAGGCCCCCAGTCCTTAAGAATGCCAGAGAGGTGGGAGAAGGGAGTCGTGGAGGAGGGGGAGGCGGAGGACGGGGAGAAAGAGGAGGAGGAGGAGGAGGAGGCGGAGGAGGAGGAGGAGCAGCAGAAAGGAGCTGACGGGGAATGAGGAGGACTGGGAGGCGGGAGGATGGGAGAAGGGGAGGAGGGACCAAGAGCAGGGATGAGGATACGAAGGGAGGCAGGGAGGAGGAGCAGGAGGGCGAGGGGATGAGGAGGGGGGGAAGAGAGGGGGGGAGCGGATGAGGAGGAGGGGTTAGAAGGAGGAAGAAGGAGGAAGGACCAGGAATGAAGAGGAAGGGGAGGAGGAGGAGGACGACGACGAGGGTGGACAGTGGAG
>CAUYUJ010017826.1:131551-164051 GCA_963575745.1 Prorocentrum cordatum
ATGCTGATGGTGTCCCGATGATGATAATAATGATAATGACGATGTTGATGATGATGTTGCTCATGATGATGATGGTGCCCCAATGATGATGATGATGATGTTGCTGATGATGATGATGATGTCGATGATGATGATGATGCGATGATCATGATGATGATGGTGTCCCAAGGATGATGACGATGTTGATGATAATGTTGATGATGATGATGATGCTGCTGATGATGATGATGATGATGATGATGCTGACGCTGATGCTGATGATGATGCTGATGATGATGATGATGCTGATGGTGATGATGATGATGATGATGATGATGATGATGTTTATGATGATGATGATGCTGATGATGATGATGATGATGATGATGATGATGATGATGATGATGATGATGATGCAAATGATGACGATGCTGATGATGATGCTGATGATGATGATGATGATGATGATGATGACGATGTTGATGATGATGATGATGGTGATGATGATGATGATGATGATGATGATGATGATGATGATGATGGTGGTGGTGGTGGTGATGATAATGATGATGGTGATGATGATGATAATGATTCTGATGATGAGAATGATGAGGATGATTATGATCAGGAACGCGCGACCCACAATTTCAAAATCGGCAGCATTCTACCTTTTTCCATTCTGGTGTCTTTCCCCCCCCGAGGCCACCCCATGAATCCCCTTCCCGCGTGAGACCTCCCCCCCAATGCCCGACACCTCAGAAAACCAAAGCAACGAAAGCGCATGGAGGCCGCCGAGCAGGCGACGTGAAACTCCACCCGTTCACGGTCACTCAGTAATCTTCTGTGGGGCGGTTCGGAGGGATGTCTCGGGGGACGGGATCGCGGCTTGCTCACCCCCCAATCGTCATCCTCCCCCTCGTCATCTTCGTACGGTTATCATTATCACTCTCCTCATCCTGACCCCCCTCATCCTGATCCGAACTGCCTCGACATCTCCAGTAGCCGTGTGCGTACGATCTTCGGTGGAGCTACCCATGGGGCGACGACCCCTGTGAGATGTGCGACGGAATCGGGGGGGTGGAACTGCATGCGAAGCTTGCAACTGGAGCCTTCGGTGGAGCTCCCGATGGGGCCATGAACCGTGTGAGGGGTGCAACGATATAGGATGTGGAACCGCATTCGAACCCTGCCAGTGGGGCCTTCGGTGGAGCTCCCTATAGGCCACGAGGCGTGTAAGGGTGCACCAGAATGGTGCGTGGAACCGCATGCGAACCTTGCCACTGGGGCATTCGGTGAAGCTCCCTGTGGGGCCACGAAACGTGTGAGGGGTGCGCCGAAATGAGGGTTCAACTGCATGTGAACCCTGCAACTGGGGCCTTCGGTGGAGCTCCCTATTGGGACACGAAACTTGTAAGGGGTGCGCCGAACTGATGGCGGAACTGCATGCGAAACCTGTCACTGAGGCCTCTAGTGGGGCACCCTATGGGGCCGCGAACCGCGCGATGGGTGACCCGACATGGAGGGTGGAACTGCACGCAAACTTTTCCACTGGGGCCAGCGGTGGGGCTCCCTATTCGGCCACGAACCGAGTGAGGGGTGCGCCGAAATCGAGGATGGAACTGCATGCGAACTTTCCCACTGGGGCCTGCGGTGGGGCTCCCTGTGGGCCACGAACCGTGTGAGAGGTACGCCGAAATGGGGGCCTTCGGTGGAGCTCCCTATGGGGCAACGAACCGTGTGAGGGGTGTGCGGACATTGGGGGGGTGGAATTGCATGCGATTTGTCCCAGTGGAGCCTTAGGCCGAGCTGCCTATGGGGCCACGAAACGTATGAGGGGTGCGCCGAAATGTGGGACGGAACTGCATTCGAACTTTCCCACCGGGGGCGGAGCCCAAGGGAACTCGACGAGAGCCAAGGATTGCCCTACGACGACCGACGAAAGCCCAACGGAGCCCGACGGAGTCGGACGGAACGGGGCGGAATCCGACGGAGCCCGACGAAGCCCAAAGGACAGAGGAGAAGGAAACAGGAGGAGGAGGAGGAGGAGGAGGAGGAGGAGGAGGAGGAGCCTGACGCATCCAGACGATAGGAAGGAGGAGGACAAGAGGAGAGGATGAGGACGCGGGTGGTCCTCCGGCAGTTGTCTGCAGAAAGTGCCCCGTGTGTCAGCGTGCGGGCACGTGGCCGAGGGCACTGGCAAGGCACCCATTCTGCGAGCCGTCCTGACGCAGGGGGGGGGACAGGGGAGCAGAGAGGGGTGGGAGAGGGGGTCGGGTGGGGCAGGGGGAGGGCGGGGAAATGGACGCAGGGCAGGTGCAAACATGAAATTATCCCGGCGAAGGACCCAACATGCAGCTGTGGGCACCGCAATTGTGAATATCTTCTTCGGTGGAGCTCCCTATGGGGCCACGAAGCGCTGCACTGGGTGGGGGGGAACGCATGCGACGGTGGCACTGGGACCTTCGGTGGAGCTCCCTAGTGGGCCACGAAGCGCTGCACTGGGTGGGTGAAATTACCAAATTGGACGTTCCGGGACGCATGTGGACGGTGGCGCTGGGGACTTCGTTGGAGCTCCCTTTAGGGCCCCGAAACGCTGATGGTCCAGGACGCATGCGGACGGTGGCGCTGGCGCCTTCGGTGGAGGAGCTCCCTATGGGGCCACGAAGCGGTGTACTGGGTGTGTGAAAATGCGAAATTGGATGTTCCGGGATGCGTGCGGACGGTGGAACTGGCGCCTTCGGTGGAGCTCCCTACGGGGCCACGAAACGCTCTACTGGATGGGTGAAAATGCCAAATTGGATGTTCCGGGACGCATGCGGACGGTGGCATTTGCGCCTTCGGTGGAGCTCCCTATGGGGCCACAAAGCGCTGTACTGGTTGGGTGAAAATGCCTAATTCGATGTTCCAGGACGCATGCGGACGGTGGCACTTGCGCCTTCGGTGGGGCTCCCAATGGGACCCCGAAGCGTTGTACTGGGTGGATGAAATTGCCGAATTGGATGTTCCGAAACACATGCGGACGGTGGCACTGGCTCCTTCGGTGGAGCTCCATATGGGGCCACCAAACGTTGCATTGGGTGGGTAAAAATGCCACATTGAATGGTCCGGGACGCATGCGGACGGTGGCACTTGCGCCTTCGGTGGAGCTTCCTATGGGGCCACGAAGCGGTGTACTGGGTGGGTGAAAATGCCAAATTCGATGTTCTGGGATGCATGCGGACGGTGGCACCGGCGCCTTTGGTGCAGCTCCCTGTGGGGCCACGAAGCGCTGCACTGGGTGGGCGAAAATGCCGAATTGGATGTTCCGGGGCGCATGCGGACGGTGGCACTTGCGCCTTCGGTGGAGCCCCCTATGGGGCCACGAAACGCTCTACTGGGTGGGTGAAACGCCAGGAGGAAGAGGGGGGGAGGAGGAGGGAGGAAGAAGGGAGGAGAAACGCGGGGACCGTCCTGTCAAAACGAGGACCCAACACCACAGGATGGTTGAGAAAAATATTGGGGGGGCGCAGTGGCACAATGATGGGGATTTCTGTTGCCGCACAAGCGCTTGGCGCCTATGGACGCCTCGGCGTCGTAGGGTTTGTGGAAGTAGGAGGCCTTTGCGAGGAGGCCTCCGATCGCGTGCGGGGCGGTGTGTGGCCGCGTGTGAGCGTTTGGCAGTGGCGGGGAAGGCGTCGGCGTGCGCTGTTGCGCTCGCGCAGGTGCCCTTGGGCGCGCGCCCACTGCCCGCGGGTGCCTCAAAGTCAGCTGCGATTACGGTTGGGCGCGCGCGGGGGCTTTCCCCCCCGCTTCTTGACAGATGTGACTGGATGGGGGGTGTTTGCCATTGCCCCCGCGCGCCTGTGAGCGGCCGTGGTCCGGGGTGGCCGCCTGCGGGCGTGTTTGCAAGCAGCGCCGCACTTCTGGTTGCCCGCACGCGCCTCCGCGCGTGCTGCATGGCGCAGCCTGGCCGCGCGCTGGGCAAGCGCCCCCTGGCGCCAACGGAAGCCCAGACCCCAGTGACAAAAAAAACATTCCGAGCAAACTCCCATGCGACCATCATGGGCCTCCCTGGAGGTGATCGAGGGAAGAAACACGATGACCATGGCCAAGATGTCGCGGGATCTTGCCGACGCCTATCGTTGGTCATATTCTATTATGGCCGTCGCCGATCCGCCTGGATGATCCACAAGATGACGATGACCAAGATGGACGATGACCTAGGTCGACACCGACGTGTCCACGTTCAGTCTTGGCCATGGTCCTCGTTTTCTTTCCCTCCAGTTTCCTCGTCCTGCGCCTGCGAATGCCGAGGGAGCTAGGAAGAGAAGAAGTTGGAGGAGAGAGAGGAGGAGTAGAAGGAGGAGGCAGCCGTCCGAAGGTTGGCCACCGCCCTCCCCAGACAGGGTCAGACTGGACTTGACCAGGCTGGACCTCCCGCTGGTGGTTCCAAACGCTCTCGTCCTCCACATCTTTCGCATATGTTCCATTACCACCTTCATCATCAGTTTTATCATCATCATCATCATCAGCATCATCATCATCATCATCATCATCATCATCATCATCATCATCATCAGTATCATCAGCATCATCATAATCATCATCATCATCATCATCATCATCATCATCATCATCATCATCATCATCATCATCATCATCATCATCATCATCATTATCATCTGCATGCTGTGCTGTGATAGCCCCCGTTTACCGATCATTTCTCCAGCCACAACTTCGTTCGGAATATCAATACACCAGCCGGTGTTCGAGCGACCAGTTCGAAATCATATTCTCATCGGGCCATCGCCCTTCCTCTATCCGAGCCGTTGTGTTTCCACGCCCGAAGTCGGTATTAGTTTCACGGGGGGCGGCGGCGGTGGTGAGTGTAAGTCGTGAGCAGGTTGCGTCAACTTCTTTCCGTTCCATGCTCAAGTCTTCTGACCAGGGACAGTTGGAGGTAAGCACAGGAAGCACGATAAAATCAGCCCTACGGTTGGATCGGTGCCCCTATGTTCTTCGTCTTTGTGAGCATTCTTTTATTATTTGTTTTTGCTTTCGGCGGAACGCCCCTCCCCCCCCTCCCCCCCCCCGTAGAGAAGTTCCGGGCTGATTTTGGCACCTGCTTCAATCGATCGGACGAACTACAGGGGCCGGCGCCCCCCCCCCTCCCCCGGTAGAAACTCGAATCGCTGATGTGTGCAACTGTGCGCATTTTATCGTGCTACTCTTCTGGAACCACAACGAAAGGGCTCAGGGGCGCCAGACCCGATCGCCAGAAAGCATGCATCGCCGTGATCCCTAGCAATTCTGGCACAGGCTTGCCAAATCACGCATAGCCTTGGCGCAGCCCCGCGCAGCCGCTGCGCGATTCCCCCATGGGGGGTCTCCCCTAGGATTCCCTCATCGGCATCTCCCACAGGATTCCCCACATGATTCAATCGGAGGCATTGACTACGGGCCGAGAGCCGGACCCCCCCCCCTCCCCCCCATGCGCCTAAAGCCGGAACCCAGAATAAAAAAATGCTCACTTTGCTCTCCACCGTGGAGTGCCCTTCGTTTGGCATACCCCCGTCTCGGCGAAGGGGACCGTGCCCGTGGCCCACGTCCGCGTGGCCATGTGTCGATTGCACGGAATGTGACAGTTGGAGAGGCAGGGAGGCGAGCGTTGCGCCCAGAGGTTTGAGCGTTCCACGCTCCTTGCAGCAAGGTTGGGCGTCGGGGCAGGACGGGGTCTACGCGATGATTCTCTGCAGAGTGATCCTAGGCCGGATCAATTACTGCGCCGAGAAGGACTGCCCTGAATGGAAGGTGGGGAGAAGAGACGCGGGGACAAATATGCACATTTCCAACACTTCTTTTGGAGCCAGGGTGGCAGTTTAGGGGCCCCTCTCGGACCACTTGCCTGCATCCCGATTGCTGAAGCGGACGCAGCGACCGACGTGTGGAACGCCCCCACAAAGGCCTCGCTTGGGAGGCATCGAGAAGGTAACTTCTCTTCTCTTCGGCGGAAGGCTGCGGTAGGCTGGCGGACGGCCAGCGGACGAACAGCGAGGTCGGCTCCGCCAGCGGAAGGCCAATGGAAGGCGACGGACACGCCGGTTCTCTATAGAGCATAGGAATGATCCGTTCCCGATTTCGTCCCTTCCCCTGCCTTCGTCCCGAAGCTGGGAATTGCCCCTGGCCGATGCTCCAGCTTTAACGGCTGGCCTGGGCGCCACCTCGGCGGCCTCGGGTCGTCGATCAGTCGTGCGGTGCGGCTGTCGGATGAGAAATCAGTCCTAGACGTCGTGGAAGAAATCGAGACGGAAATGTTGGGGCTGTTTTCGGCCTCGAGTTTCAAAAACGGTGACAAGCTGGTCCCAGGGAGCGGGCCAGAATCTCCAGGGGGGTCCACCGCAGCGAAAGCATCAGGACGTCGGGGGCCTGCGGCTTCAGCGGAGGGAAAAGAAAGCGCAAAGTCGGCATCTGAAGTTGAGCTGGCCGGACTGTGGGGCGGCCGCGGCGGTATTGCCCAGAGCCTGTGGAGGGACGCGGCCGCCGCAGCAGTAGCCTGACCGGGCTGGGGACCCGGCCTCGAGCAGAGGAGGAGGGAAGAGGACAGGGGGGGGGGGGGAGATGGAGGGGCATGAGGGGGAGGGGATGAGCACGCTATTATCACAGATTTCAGCTTCACCCCTCCTTGTCCCCCGCTCCCTCCTCCCTCCTCCCCGGCCCCCCCCTCTCTCCCTCCCTCCCTGCCCCCAAACTTCCTGAATCCCCCTGCGCCTCTCCCTCCTCCCTGTCACTTCCCGTTCCCCTCCCACTGAACACTGAACAGGGCCCGTCCTCTTCCTCATTCTTTCATTTTTCCCCCCTTGACAAGTAAACTCCATGAATACTATTATCCCTCCTCCCCTGAAGTTGTCCAGAAGATCTCCCGCTCCCTCCGCATGTTAATTTGTTGCACACGGGATCTCATGGGTTCTTACAATCCGATTGTTCTGGGTGTTTCAAACGTGTGCTCCCGCTGTTGCGTAGGCCTCATTTTCGGATCGGCGCTGTGCTACCGTAGTCCAAATTGGCGCTCTCGCCCCAGCGCGGGCCACTTTTCTGGATCCGAGTCTTGCTTCATTGTGGTCCCTCCCCGTTTCCCCTTCTCCGCCTTCCACTGGTCCTCCTAGTCCTCCCTCTCCTTCCACTCCAGTTCCTGCCGCTGCTGTTCGTCTTGCCCCAGCGCGGGCCACTTTTCTGAATCTGAACTCTTCTTCATCTCTGTCGCCCTGTCGCCCCCCTCATATCCCTTCCTCCGCCTTCCCCTGGACCTCATGTTTCTCCTATCCTTCCGTTGTAGTTCCTGCTGTTGCTGTTCGTCCTCATCCTTATATTCCCGCTCATCATCCTGCTCACCCGCCACCTCCTCCTCCTCCTCCTTCTCCTGCTCTTCATTTGCACGCAACTTCCTTTTCTCCGATTGCGCATCTCACGAAGTGGTCTTTCTGTGGGAGTTGCAGGTCGGCTATGACACTCGTCTGCGGATCATGACACTCAGCGCCATGGGAAGGAATGGGAAGAAGGGATAGAATGTCAGATGATGAGGCGCGATCATACCTGGCTTGCCCCTTTCCCCTTTCAGAGCCTTCCTCATACTAGGCAGCGAACTAGAGCGGCCATCGCACAGTCATTCGACGCTGGAAGCTAGTGCGACACGATTGCCGCGTGCAAGGCCACAAGGAAGGGCGCAGCTCCCACGTGTGTGGCGCTCCAGACTGGGCCTTGCCTTCGAGGGTCGAAGGAGTTGTCATCTCTTCCTCGGCGGCAGGCGTGGGTGGCGGAAGCCGGCGGGAGAAAGAGCGAGGCAGCCTCCTCCGGGGGAAGCCGGCGGAAGCAACGGATGCGCCCCCGAGGGATGGCATTTTTTGGCGGGTTCAGGGCTCCTGGGATCTGGGGTCGATCACGCAGGGGATCGGCGCATGGCCGCCCCTCGGCAGGGCGAGGGAGCGCGTGGCACAGCACCCCACGTACAGGAGCGGGCCCTCCCAGCCCTCTGCCGCCAGGACCCGACCACCAATCCTGGGAGAAAGGCCTTGGAGCAGTCCTGCACTCCGGCGGGCGGGTACCTCCTCGCGGCCACCGCCGCCGTCGGTGTCAGCAGCGTCGGCGTCGTTGTTTGCTGTGTCGGCTCCGCTGCCGCCGTCGGGTCGTGGGAGTGGTTGGGAGGCGGAAGGCGTTGCTCTGGCGGGTGACATGGTGCTTGGGCAGGTTCTAGAGAGTCGTCGGAGGTTCCAGCGGGCTGTTGTCGAGGAGAGGGGGGGAAGGGAAGGAGGAGGAGGAGGAGGAGGACGAGGACGGAGTGTGCCTCAGGGAGATGTTTGGGGGTGCCAGGGGGCCTTCTTCTGGGGGCTGTTCAGAGATTCTGGTGGTACATTGCGGCACGACGGCCACGTTTTAGGGGCTTTAGTCTTAGGGGGACGGGGGTGGTTCTAGAGGTTGGGGGCGGGTATCTGGGAGTCCGAGTCCGACTTCGGCGAGGAGGAGGATGACGACGACCACAACCACCAGAACGAGGAGAAAGAAGCACGGCGGGTCTGGGTCGGCGAGGGTCCCCCTCCCCTCCTTCCTTATCATCCTCCTTCTTTCCTTGCCTTGCCTCCCCTCACTCCACCCCATTCTCCTTGTGCATAACTCCTCCCCGTCGCGCCATCAGCCGTGCTGTGGTGCGTAGCGGGCGATTCGCGTGAGACATCTTTTCGCCGCTTAGATCCTGAAGCTTGACATGTCCAGCAGTTGCACGGACGGAGGGTGGGCCGTTTCCAAACCTGGGCTTTCCTTGGCGTCGCGCATTGTCGTTTCAAACATTCACTGCAGTTGTACGACTGGAGGGCCAGCAGGTTTTAAAACCAATTTTTTGTCTTGGTGCCGCGCGCACTCGTCTCACACATCCCCATCAGCTACACGGATGGAGGGTGGGCAGTCTTCAAAATTGGATTCTCGCTCAGGCGTCGCGCACGCTCGTTCAAACAAGCCCCACGAGTTCCACGCATGGAGAGCGGGCAGTTTTCAAAATGGTGTTCTCGCCTTGGCGCCCCGCGTGCTCGTCCCCTTTGATCTAAAGCCTTTGCGCCGTGCCCGTTGCGCTCAAAGCTTGTGCCCCCCCCCTGCCCCCCGCGGGGCCGCCCAGACGCCTCGAAGGACACAGCGGGGCATCACCAGGGGCCCTCGAGCCCGAGGGCGCCCTCTCCCTTCCCTCTCCCTCCCGCGTGCCGATGATGAGCGGGCCGCCCGGAGAGCTGCACTTCCGGAACCCGCGCGAGCGGGCGGCGGTGTTCGCCGCGGAGGCGGGGGAGTGGCGCCGCGAGCTGGCGTCGGCGGAGACGCGCCTGGCGCCCCTGCGGGCCGAGGCCGCCGAGGCCGCCGAGGAGACGGCCGAGGCGCGGGAGCAGCTGGCGCGGCTGCGCGGGGAGGCCGCCGAGGCTCAGCATCGTCTGGCTTATCTCCACCCCTACTGGGCCATGGGTGTCTCGGCCCCACCAGGTCGCCCGCCCAGGTGGGGACGGGTCCTGCGAACCACGAAGGGAACATCATAACACATATATGTTTATATGGAGAGAATTATTCATATTGACATACATCCATACACACATGCATGCACACATGCTCACACCTGTACACACTCGTAAACACATACATCCATGCATGCATGCCTGTCTGCATGCATATATGCATACGTGCTTACATACATTCGTACGCCCATATATATACTTACCTACCTACCTACCTACCTACCTACCTACCTACCTACCTACCTACATACCTACATACAGGCGTGCATACATGCATGTATGCATGCATGCATGCATACATTCATACGTACATAGATACACACATACATGCATACATACGTACATGCATGTATGCAGGCATACACACATACATGTGTGTATACAAAGCAGCAGGCGTACATGCATACGTACACGCATACATGTTTATCAATGTACTTACACATAGATAGGCACATAATCATACACATAGACATGCATGCATACATACATGCACACATGCATGCATGCATTCATGCGTTCATGCACAAGTACATGCGTGCATACATACATACATGCATTATATACAAGTATGTATACATACATACATGCATACGTACACACATACATGCATACATACATTTACACAAGCATCTAGAAATACATGTATACATACACATGCATGCATGCATACATACATACATACATACATACACACATGCATACATGCACACCATCATACATATACGATGTGTTCGTACACAGCGTAGCTATACATGTATATCCACATATATATACACGTATATATTTATACATGTATAGATATGTAAATATATAATTTATCGATATGTGTGTGTGTGGTCCAGGGTGTGCCCCCCCCATCCTAAGGCAATGCCAGTGGGGACAGGGATCTGTGCCACAATGCTCAAAGGCTCGCGCCTCGCTTGCAGCGGAGCGCGGGCGCGCCGCGGAGGCCGAGGCGGCGGCGGCGCTTAGCGCCGGGCAGCTTGCCGGCGCCGTCTCCGCGCGCGAGGCCGCCGTCGGGGCCGAGGACCATCGGCGGCGCGGCGCGCACTCGACAAAAAGTCGGGACCCAGACCCCCTCGAGCTGTGAATTATCCCGGCAAAGCAACCTAACAGCGATGTGTAGGAGCATATCTGGAAGCATTCCCCTTCAGATTCAAATGAGAATCCAGTTGTAGAATTCTGCTGTTCTCGCAGTCGTAGTCGCATTCGCGATGACAGTCGCAGTGGCAACGGCAGTCGCAGTCACAGCCTCAGCCTCAGCCTGCCTCAGCCTCAGCCTCAGCCTGCCTCAGCCTCAGCCTGCCTCAGCCTCAGCCTCAGCCTGCTTCAGCCTCAGCCTCAGTCTGCCTTCAGCCTCGGCCTCAGCCTCAGCCTGCCTCAGCCTCAGCCTGCATCAGCCTCAGCCTCAGCCTCAGCCTGCCTCAGCATCAGCCTGCCTCAGCCTCAGCCTCAGCCTGCCTCAGCCTCAGCCTCAGTCTGCTTCAGCCTCAGCCTCAGTCTGCCTTCAGCCTCGGCCTCAGCCTCAGCCTGCCTCAGCCTCAGCCTGCCTCGGCCGCAGCATCAGCCTGCCTCAGCATTCAAAATGTGGCCCAGGAGTGGAGTTCTGGGAAACTAGAAGAACACGAGGTGGCCTACAGTTGGCTCCGGGCATTCAAAATCATGCCCAGGAATGGAGTTCTGGGAACTTGAAGAGCACGAAGTGGCCTACAGTTGGTTCCGGGCATTCAAAATGTGGCCCGGGAATGGAGTTCTGGGAACTCGAAGAGCACGAAGTGTCCTACAGTTGGCTCCGGGCATCCAAAATGTGGCCCGGGAATGGAGCTCTGGGAACTCGAAGACCACGAAGTGGCTTATAGTTGGCTCCGGGCATCCAAAATGTACGACGGGAATGGAGTTCTGGGAAGTCGAAGAGCGAAGTGGCTTACAGTTGGCTCCGGGCATCCGAAATGTACGCCGGGAATGGAGTTCTAGCAGCGCCAAGAGCGATTTTGCGAGGATGTCCCAAGCGATTTGGGCTTCGACGGCAGCCGCGCCGGGTCCCGCCCCGGGTCCCGCCTCGACCCCCCTGAGGAGTCATGATGCTCTCTTTTGAGACCACTAGAAACCTATCAGCAAGAGCTGTTAGGTAAAAAAACAGAATGGGAGGTTTTCTCAATTTTCGGCCTCTGAGTCTGAGTGTCCTTACCGTGCCTCAGGACCGTCAAACAACGACTCAGGATGAAAACCGGTCCCGTGGAATAGGTCGAAACCTCTGGGGGTCGACGTCATGAACAAATCGTGACGTCGGGGGTTTGGGGACGGAGGTTTCTCATTGTTTTGTGCCTCTCGGGACCCTCACCGGGCCTCGTTGTCCTCAAAAACGATGCGGCAGCAAAAGAATTGTCCCAAGGAACTGGTCGAGAGGTCGGGGGGGCCGTGCTTCGAAAAAAGAGCCGCCGGATTGGTCCCTTCGCCGGAGTGACCTTTGGTGCGGACCCGCGTGGGTCGCCCCAGCACGGACCTGCGCGCTTGGAGTGGACCCCCACGCGACCCTCCAAAGACGCGCACTATGAGGTCGCTCTTGCCCAGAGTCGCTCTCGCTGAGAGAGCCGATGTTTTTTTCTTATTTTTGTGAATATACAGGTTCCCCGGGAGTCCTGACCCCTCCCCCCCGGGGCCTGCTTCTGAACCCGAGTCCTTCTTTGATGCTCCCGCGGCCCGGCGAGGGGCCCCAGAGGCCGAAGGCCGCCAAGAGCTTGCCGTCGCCTTTTCTCTCCCACTACGCGAGGGGGCTCCTGGGCCAGGGCCACCCCTGGGCAGCGTTTTCATGTTCCCCTGCGGTCATGGGCGTGACCAGGGGGGGGGGGGCGGGGGGGGCGGGGGCCGATGGGGGCACGTCACGATTCGCGCCGCCGCCGTCTGGGAATGTTGAGGAATGGGTCGTTCTCGGGCGCCGCAGGTGCGAAGCGCAACGTGACCAGAGAGGGGGGGCGGGCCAGACCCCCGACGTCATAAGTTGTTGAGTTGTTGAGAACGTCGGCCCCCAGAGGTCCTGACCTATCCCCAAGGACGGGTTGTTCATCCCGAGTCATCTTCTGACGGCCCCGAAGCCCCGTAAGGGCCCCCAGAGGCCGAAAATTGCGAAACAACATCCGTCGCTGTTGTTTCATGACTCGAGGGGGCCGGTCAGGGGCGTCAGCGCGAATGTTACAAAACATAACGAAGTCTTACGTGCAGCTGCGAGGAGGGCAGAGGCAAGGGTGAGAGAGGAGGGCGGAGGCAAGGATGGACGGAGGGAAGATGGGGGGGGGTAGGGGGAGGAGGAGGAAGGGAGTCGCGGGACCCCACACCACAGGATGGCTGGGAAGAAAAGTGCTCTTTGCGTGCAGCTGCGAGGAGGCCGCCCTTGGCGAGCTCGCGGCCGAGCGGGCCGCGGGCCGCGCCGCGCTGCTCCGCGAGGGCGCGCAGTGCCGCTCCGCCGCGGCGGGTGCGGCCGCGGGGGAGGCGCGCGCGCGCGCCGCGGCGGAGGAGCGGGACGATCGAAGCGGGCACTCGGCGGCGAGCGAGGGCGGGGGAAGTGAGGGAGGAGAGGCCTGCTCAGCAGGCGGCGGGGTTTCTCGGAAGCCCTCCGGCCTTCTGAGAAGTTCTGTTTGCGCCGTTCCGGGAAGGCTTGGAAAACTTCTCAGAAGGCCAGGGGGCTGCCGAGCCCTCTGAGAAGGCCCGCCCCCTCTCGCTTCCCCCTGGGCTGGCCGCCGAGGTACGGAAACAATGGGCAGAAAGGCCAACAGTTGTGCTTATGCTCATTCTGGGCAGGATTCGCTGTCGGCATCGCCGCGGTCGCTGTCCATTTGAGACACGAGCTCGCCTGCCCACGAGCTGCCGCTGTCGGTTCGGGGCAACGCTTGCTGTGGGGCACCGTGCCCATTTTTTGTTGTCCGTGCCCCTTGCGGGCGTGGCAGAAGGAGCGGGGCCGCCGCCTGGAGGCGGCGTGCCGGGAGCGGGACGGGCTCTGCGCGGAGCTCGGGGAGGAGCCGGAGTGTAGAATGCTGTTGTTTCGGCGGCGAGCCTCCAGCTGGCATTGGTGCCGGACTGCTGCCTCGCGCCCGGCCTTGCTCCGCTTGCCTCCCTCCTCCCCCCGTCCCCGCCTCTGCGCCCTTCTCGTCGTGCCACTTCTTTGCGCTTGTAATGAAAAGGTGCGTTGAGCTCGGGGAGGAGCCATGGGGGAGACAGATCCTCTCGGCGGCGAGCCCCGCGCGGAAGGCTTCCTGGCCGAGTGTGAGAGTCGACGTCGTCTGGCGTTTCCGTTTGTTCCCGGAGCTTTTCTGGCCCCGGGGTGGTTTTTCCAGCGCCTGCGCCGCGGCGGGAGCGTTCCAGGGGTACGCGAATCGTCCCGAACGGCCGTCAGAGGCCCGAGTTTTCTCCCGAAAACCAGACTCGGCGGCGCGCCCAGGGGGGAAGGAGGGGGATGGCCTTTTCAGAAGGCTCAGAAGGCCTCTGGCCTTCTGAGCAGCTTTCTGAGCCTTTTCCGAGGGCACCAGCGGCTTCTCGGAAGGCCAGAGGGCCTTTGGGAAGCCGCCGCCGCCTTCAGAGAAAGCCTGCCCCGCTCACTTCCCCCCCAGGGCTGACTGCTCGGGGAGCCTGTTGAGGCCAGCGAGGGGCCTGTGGAGGCCAGCCTGGACGACCGGGGAAGCTGCCTGTGCGCAGCCCGAGGCCTCACCAGGCGTGCTGTGGCACGGGGCCCGCGCCCTCCCGGGAGCATCCCCTGGAGCGGAAGCTCGGGGTGCGCTGGGGCGGGGGGGGGGGGCCGGCGTCATCCAAGAAGTCCGCGCGGAGCTCCGAAAGTGCACGTTCAGACCGCAGTCGGGGAGCTATCGCCCCATCGTTTCCAAACACACACACGCACACACACACGCACACACACACACACACACCAAGGGGTGGGTCCAGGCCCCGAGCCCGCGGCGGAACTGCCGTCATCACCGCCGCGCCCTCCCGGGAGCATCCCCGAGTACAGGAGCGGGAGCTCCGCGTGCTCGCGGTGGCCGAGTTGGGGCGCAGGGGGCAGAGCGCCGCGGCCCACGAGCTGCGGGCTGCGGAGGGGGAGGCGCGGAGGGGCTCGGCTCAAAAGATCGCGCCACATCGCAGACGCGTTGGCGATGCGGCTCGATGTGGAGCCCGACTTTCTCCACGCCGACGTCGCCGTTGCTTCGCCAACGCATCGCCGACGCATCGCCGACGCATCGCTGATGCATCGGCGATGCATCGGCGATGCGGCGCGATCCTTCTACCCCATCTTATTCTGACCCCACTCGAGAGGCCTATAGGTACTTACCGCTACCCTTGCCTCGCTTTCGACTTTTCTTGGGGCCCCCTCGAAGGCCCTCGTCGCCACCGCTGGATTCGCCGCCAGGTTGTGGTCAGAACGCACCCAGGGAGAGGTCCGCGGGGAGCAGCAGTCTCGGTACCCTTTGGTTTCCCCAGTCAGACTGACCAAGGAACGAAGGCACTCGGCGTATAGGAGCTCGGTGGTTATATGCGCTTGCTTTGCTGTGGCAGGCGACAGGGTGCCTCTGTCCTCAAATCAAAACGCCGAAGGCGGAGAAAGTAGGTTTAGGAAGAAACCGACCTAGACCCGCGATCGCGTCTCCAGGCTGGCATCCTGTACAGGGCCTGCCAGGGCAGCCTACAGCCGAGGAGGCCGAACGTTACCTGCACTTCCGGGCCCCCGGCCCGTCCTCGATAGACGGAGGCCCAGAGAAGTAGCAAGGAAGAAGTGACCGACCAAGAGCTGCCTATCGAGTATACCCCATGGCCAGGATCACACATTGTGGGTGCATGTACGCTCTAGCGTCCCGCAGCTCGGGAAGCTGACGAGTCTGTAGACACCGAGCTTCCCGGCCGACTCGACGACTCAGCGTGCATTCGCTCTCCCCGAGCTTTGTATTCTGCAGCCTCAATCCGAACGTTTGCGTAGAGGGCCGGCACCATAGTGTGCATAGGACGTTCGGCTGTCGCCGAAATTCTGGGGAGCTCTTCGCCCCAGGAATTCGTTGAGGGGCCCTCTCCTGCTCTGCCCTCATCATAACAGAAAAAGATCCCCCTCCCTGAGCAGGCGCGCCTGGAAGCGGAGGCCGCAGCCGCGCGAGGGCTCGCGGGCGAGCTGCGGGAGGCGCGCCGCGAGCTGGCGGAGACCTCTGCGCCCGCGGCGGCTGCCGAGGCAGCCCTGCGCCAGCTCGAGGCGGAGGCCGCTCTGTCGCCGCCGCCGTCGTCGTCGTCGTCGTCGTCGTCGTCGTCGTCGTCGTCGTCGTCGTCCATCGTCGTCGTCGTCCGTCGTCGTCGTCGTCCTCGTCGTCGTCGTCGTCGTCGTCGTCGTCGTCGTCGTCGTCGTCGTTGCGGCGGCGGCGGCGGCGGCGTCGAGGCGATGGCCGAGCGCGTCGCGCTGGCGGAGGCGCGGCGGGGCGAGGAGGCGCTGCGGGCCGAGCTCGGGGCCGCGCGCGGGGCGCAGGGCGCGCTGAGGGAGGCAGCCGCGGCGGAGGCGGCGCGCGAGCTCGAGGCGCTGCAGGGCGAGCTCGAGGCCGCGCGCGGGGCGCAGGGCGGGCTGCTGCGGGAGGCGGCGGGGGCGGGGGCGGCGCGCGCGGCGGCGGAGCGGGCCGAGGGCGAGGAGCCCGCCCGCTGCGGCCAGGGCTCGTGTCTGCCCAGCCTCGGCGCCTGTCCTGTTCTTTTTTGGTGTTTCTCTCTCTCTCTCTCTCTGTCGCTGTTTCCCTCGCTCTCTCTCTCTCTCGGTCTCTGTCTCGATCTTTCTCCTGCTTCTGCTTGTCTCTCCGTACCACGCCCCCATCCACCTACGCATATGGCCTCCCATTCTTTTGTGACTCCCCTGCCCTGCCTCCTCCCCCCTCGCCCCTCCACCTCCCTCCAGTCCCCACCGTGTCCTCTCCTGACATTTCCGGGCCTCCCTCTCGCCTCCTTGCCTGCCCTCCTTCTGCTCCCCCCGGAAGGGGCGATGTGCGGCTCCCGATCTCGTGCATGCTGTTTGCCACTTCCCCGTCGTGCTGCCTGCGTGTAGCTTTCATTGGCTCGTCCCCCTCTTCCGCCGCGTCTGCTCGCGGGGCTCCTTCATGGGCACCAGCCGGCCTCTCGGGAGCCTCTTGAGGCTCCTGGTGGCTCTTGGGGGGGCCCTCTTGAGGGGCCTCTTGGGGGCACCGTGGGGTCTGGGAGGCCATCTTGTGGGGAGGGCTCCAGGGCCACCCTGCGAGTTCACCCTCTTGAGCGGGGCCGTTTTGGGGCCCTCCTGAGAGCTTCTTAGGCCGTCCTGGGGGCTTCATGGGCTGTCTTGGGCTGGTCTGGAAGCCCGAAACCGTGAGAACGCGGAAACAATTCAAACGCCAGCAGGAATATCAGTGGTTGTTGCCACTCAAGGCTCCCTTGGGCGTCCTCTTGGGGCCCTTCTCGGGGCGTGTTGGGGCCTCTTGGGCCGTGTTGAGGCTATCTTGGGTATTCTTGAGAGCTCTCCGGCATGTTGGAGACAGCATTTGGGGCATCTTGGAGGCTACGGAGGGTGGATTTGGTTGCTTCGATGCTCCTGGAGGTGCGCTGGTGAGCTCGTGTGGGACCCCTCCAAAACTTAGATTGTTGGGCTCTGGGGGAGGGGGGAAAGGGAGAGGGGCACAGGTAAATGCCTCGCACGCAGGTTCACCCCTGGCGAGGGAGGGTCTGGATCTCTCGGTCTCGAAGTGCCGTCTGCAGCAAAAACGTAGATGCCCCGTTGTTTTCATTTGGCGAATGCTCAGATGTGGAATTCGGTGCCCGTGACCCTTGGATCACACATATTGTATGCGCTCGCAGGCAGTTGTGTCGACGGTGGTACGCCGGCCCCTGGAAAGGGGCTCGCTCCGCCAAGACACATTAGAGGACGCTGCACACAGAGCGGGTGAAGGGGGGCGGGGGCGAGGAGGCGGTCGGAGGGGGTTCCGAGGGCCCCCCAGGGAGGGGGGAAGTGGGGGTCAGCCAGGGAACCGCGGGGACCTAGGTTATCCCGGCGGCAGCCGCCTGCAACAAAAATTTGAAAAAAAACAAGGAGGAGGGGAAGTGGAAGGGAGGACGAGGAGGAGGACCAGTGTGAACCCGAGGCGCATCAAGGATGTTGCAATCAACCCTCCCTCCAAGTTCCCCTTCCATAGGTCCCAGGAAGGATTCATTATCATTGCTGGAAGCTCCCGATTGGAAGACAACCGTTCGAGAATAGTCAATCGTATTATAGTGCAGCTCGTTGGACACTTCAGCGCCGCGAGTGAACATAACTGTCGCGTCTGGTCAATCCTACACCGTTTCAGAACACAAAGCCTGGGACCTCATCGCAGCGAGTCAACGTGACTGTTGCATCCTGACAATCCGAGGTCGTGCCAGAGCGCCAGTTGTTGGACAAGAACCATACGAATCGTTGAAACGGTTGCAAACGTTTCAGACAATTTGTTGTGCCGCCAAAGCGAGAGCCACAATTTGAAAACGCACCGACCATACGAATGGTTGAAACGGTTGCAAACGTTTCAGACAAATCTTTGTGCCGCTAAAGCGAGAGCCACAAATTGAAAACGCACCGGCTATCATCTGCGAAACAGTTACATTTTGTAGGACAAATGCGTGCGACGTTAAGGGCGTAATCACATTGAGATAACCATCCGCCTTCCATTCACTCAACGGCTGCAAACTGTTCAGACAAATGCGTGCGGCGAACAGGCGGTAGCCAGATTTAGATAACCATCCGCCCTCCATTCGTTCAGCTGCTGCAGAGTTTAAGGATGAATGCGCACGGCGCTGAGGCGAGAGTCACATTTCGAAAGCGGCCCGCCCTCCATCTGTGACGCTGTTGCAAGCTTCAAGCTTCAGTATCATAGATGGTGAAGGGGTCCGGCGAAACGCCTAGCCCGTCCTGCCGACACATCAGGGGCTGCGACAGGGAGGAGTTGTTAGTAAAGGAAAGGGATGGTGGAGGTGGAGGAGGGAAGGAGGACCAGTATAAACCCAAGACGCATCAACGATGTTGCAATAGACCCTGCCTCCAAGTCCCCTCTTCATAGCCCCCGGAAGGAATTTATTTTCACTGCTGAATGTGCTCAGTTGGATGACACCCGTCTGGAGATCCTCAACCGTGTCAAAACGCCACTTCTTGGACCCCAACGCGACGAGTCAATTTTAATTCTCGCGTCCGGACGGTCCTGCACCGTGTTAGAACACCATTCCTAGGATTTCAACACCGCGAATCGACGTGACTGTTGCGCCCTGACAATCCTATTTCGCGCTGGAACAGAATTCTTAGGACGTCAACCGCCCGTTGAGCGGTTGCAAGCTTTTCAAACGATTGCTTGCGGCGCTGAAGCGATAATCGCATTTTTACACGGGCCGCTCTCCATCCGAGAAAACGGTTGTACTCTTCGAAGACGACTTGGCGGGGCGCTAAGGCGAAAACCACATTGTGAAAAGGAGCGGCCCTCCACCCGTGGAGCGTTTGCGAACTTCTGCACGGATGCGCGCGCCGTTGCCGCGATGCGCACATTTTGAAACGGAGCCGCCCTCCACCCTCCACCCGTGAAGCCCCTGCAGCATTGTCAGAGGAGCGTGCGCGTCGTGAGGGCGCGAGCCACACTGTGAAAAGTAGCCGCCCTCCGTCCGTGAAGCTCTTGCAGAGTTTGAAGACAAAGTTGCTCGTCGGTAAGGCGAGGGCCACACGGTGCAGCGCAGCCGCCCCCCATCCATGAAACTCCTGCAGCTTTGCGAGCACATGCGCGCGTCGCTGAGGCGAGGGCCACATTGTGAAAAGCAACCGCCCTCCATCCGCGCAGCTCTCGCAAACTTTGAATACGATTGCGTGCGCTGCCAAGGCGAGGGCTACATGTTGGGAAGTACCCGCCCTCTCTATCTGTTCAGCGCTTGCAAACTTTGAAGACGAACGTGTGCGGCGCAAAGGCGAGAGCCACTTTTTGAAGACGGCCCGCCGTCCATTCGTGACACGTCTCGGGGCAACACAAGCAAGAGCTAGTTCTCAAGAAGAGAACTGGGGGGGGCAGGAGGAGGAAGAGGAGGAAGAGGAAGGGGGCCGAGGAAGAGGCGGAGGAGGAGGAGGAGATGAAGAGTGGAAGGAGGAGGGAAGGAGGAGGAGGATGACGAGGAGGGAGTCAGGAGCAGGAGACGCGAAGGAGGAGGAGGAGGAGGAGGAGGAGGAGCAGGAAAACGAGCAGGAGGAAGGGGCTGAGCGGGCCGGCCCCCAGAAGCGCCCCATCCCCCCCCACCCACCCACCCGGCACCTTCAGGAGAGGGTCGCCGCCCGGTCCCGGGACGCCGCAGAGGCGGCGGCGGCCCAGGCACGCGCAGCCCGGGACGAGGCCGTCGACGAGCGCGACGGGCTGGCAGAGGCGGCGCGGCGCCCGACGTCGTTCTCACGAGAGAGGGGGGAGGAGAGGAGGGAGGGAGGGAGGAGGAGGTAAGAGGGAGGGAGGGACGGAGGGAGGGAGGATGGAGGAGGCAAGAGCGAGGAGGAAGGAGGGAGGCGGGAGGCGGGAGGAGGAGGAGGAGGAGCGAGCGAGCTATAGAGCAGGGGGCCGTCCGAGAACATAGCCCAGACGATGAAGTGGCAGGGGGAGGAGAGCGAGGTGGGAGGAGGAGGGCGGGGGAAGGAGGGGGAAGATGAGGAGGCGGCGGCGGAAGGAGAAGGAGGAGAAGGTTCGAGGCTCGAGGCGCGGGTCGCGTTTTTTCTATGATTTGTTTTCGCCTCTGGGGATGTTCTCGTCGCCACGGCTGGGCTCCCTTCGAAAGCCTGCACAAAACGCACACCCGGAAAGGCCTGGGGAACAACTTTTTTGAGGGACGAGGGGGAGGAAGATGGAGAAGAAGGGAGAGCAGGAGGGGGAGGCGAAGGAAGGATGAGGTTTCAAAGCTGGAGATGTGGTCTCTGATCGGTTTCGGCGTCCAGGCAGGCCATAAGTCGATCCGCAGCAGGAGTTCGGCGTCGGATCTCGGGCCCTCCCTCCATCCGCGCACCTGTCGGAGATGGCCGAGGCGAATGTGCGCGGCTCTGAGGCGGCCACCACGGCTTGGAAGCAGAGCGCCCTCCACCCGTGCAACAGTCGAAAATTGAGAGCTGCATGATCATACGAGTGTGTGGTCGGGACGTCTCTGGCGAAACGCCCAGACCGCCGTTTCGGCCCGTCTGTACATGCGACGAGGCTCGACCGCCTGTGTTGCAGAATCGACGCGCTCAGTCTGGCCCCGCAGTTAGGAGCATCCGCTGGGCTCAGAAAAAGGCAGATACACTCTGAGTGCACGTTTGCCACAGTGCTCGCTGGGCCCAGAGAGGGGGCCCAATTCATGTGGCGTCGACCGCGGCTTTTGATCTCTTAGTTCGAATGGGCGGAGATCCTTGGATCGACTTGGTCGGCGTAGTTGCGCCGTTCGTGTTAGGCCATCGAAAAGTCTGGCCGAGAGGGAGTGCTGAACGTGTCACGATGTGCGCCCTGGCGGGTCTCCCGACGGAGGTTCGCGCAAAATGTAGAAAAGAGTGCGATCGCCCCTTTCTCCCTCCCTCTCTCTCTCTCTGTCTCTCTCTCTCTCTCCCACTCTGTCTTTCTCTGATTTGCATCCCTTCTTCCTTTTTTATTCCTCGGTCACGTGGCAGCCAACGAAACCACAGGATGGGGCAAAAGGGAGGAGAAGGGAGCAGGAGGAGCAGGATGAGGAGCAGGAGCAGGAGGAGGAGGAGGATGGAGGGATGAGGAGGAAGAGGAGGATGAGAGGGGGCACAAGTTTGGACGAGGAAGGATTACGAGGATAAGTGAGCAGAGGGAAGGAGGAGGAGGAGCCAGGGAGGAGGAGTGAGGAGGAGGGGGAGAGATATATGGAGGTGGGGGGAGGAGGAGGTGCGGGTGAGTGTTTGGCTCCGCTGCGGATCCTCACCCCCGAGAGTCCCTGTGGATGCCCAGAAGGGGCAGAATTGTTTGAGAAACCTCGATCCTCGAGGGCCGATGACAAGACCTGGCAGCAAGAGGATGGGCAGCGCCGGCCCCAGGAGTGCGCAGGGTTGCGGGCCGCGTCCAGCCTCGCCTCGGAGGCGCTGGCGCGCGCGGAGGGGGCTCGCGACGCCGCCGAGGGGAGGCTGCCAGGGCGACCCCAAAGCTGACGGCGACGACGGCGACTTCGACAGTGGACAGGGCCCCCATGCCAAGGCAAGCTGGACGGGCACCCAGCAGAGGTGGCAACGACGACGGCGACGGCGACGAAACACGACGACGATTGCCGCGGCGGCGACGACGACGACGACGGCCGCAACGACGACGACGACGACGACGACGTTGACGACGACGACGACGACGACGACGACGACGACGACGACGACGACGACGACGACGACGACGACGACGACGACGACGACCGCGACGAGGTCGAGGACGAGGGCGAGGACGACGACCAAGAGCACTAGAAACGCCGACGGCAGCGGTGGTGTCGGGGGGGGCGGCGAAGGGTGCCGCCGGAGGTGCTCTGGAGATCTTGGCGGTGTTTGTGAGTTTTCTTTTGCCGCGCGCAGGAGGATAGGATCGAGGCTTTGATTGTTTTGGCTCATCGGGGAGATTCTGGAGGCCTGGAAGCTTCCAGAGACCTCCAGGGGACCTCTGATGACGACTGCGAAGACGTCTGGAGCCCTCGGCTGTTGTCGGGACTCAGCTTTTCGGAGCTCGGAGAGAGCGCGTTTCACGGGCGCTTGCCTTGGGAACATTCGGCGGCGCGTTTCGAAGCGGGGGGGGGCGGCTCCCCCTCCCAACACTCGGCGCCGTCGATCAAAACCAGGGGGACTCCCCTCTCCCCCAGCCCCACCCCCTCCCGAACCCCCCCCCCTCCCAGGGGGTGGGGGTTTCAAACCCCTCCCTCCCCGCGCCGGCGCCGGCACCGGCGCTGGCGGCCGCCAGCAGCGCCGACGGCGGCGGGGACGCAGCGACGATGACCAGAGGCAGCCCAAGGGGGGTGGGGGAGGTTCCAAATCCCCCCCCGCGCCGGCGCCGGCGAGGACGCAGCGACGATTACCACCATTGCCACCACCATCACCACTACCACCACCACCATCACCACTTCAACCCAACACCACCACCACCACCACCACCACCACCACCACACAGTCACCACCACCACCACCACAGCCACCACCACCACCACCACCACCACCACCACAACCACCACCACCACCACCACCACCACCACCACCATTACCACACCACAAAACCACCACCACTACCACCACCACAATCTACCACACCACCACCACCGCCGCAACCACCACCACTACCAGCAGCACCACCACCACCACCACCACCACCACACAAACCACCACACCACCACACCACCACTACCACACCACCAAAACCACCACCACCAACCACCACCACCACCACCACCACCACCACACCACCACACACCACCACCCACCACCACCACCGCCACCACCACACGCCACCACCACCACCATTGCCACCACCATCACCACTACCAACCACCACACTCAACCAACACACCACCACACAGTCACCACCACCACCACAGCCACCACCACCACACAACCACCACCACCACACACCACCACTACACAAAACCCACCACCACTACCACCACAAATATACCACCCACCACCACCGCCGCAACCACCACCACTACCAGCAGCACAGCCCACCACCACCACCACCACAAACCACCACACCACCACCACCGCCACCACCACCACAAACCCCACCTCCACAAACCACTGCCACCGCCACAAGCCACCACCACCACCACCACCAAAAACCGCTACCACACCACCACCAAACCACCACCACACAGCCACCACACCACACCCACCCACCAAACCACCACCACCAACCACCACCACACCGCCACCACCACCACCACCACCACCACCACCACCACCACCACCACCCACCACCCCACCACCAACCACCACCACCACCACAAAAAAACACTACACCACCACCATCACAGCCACCACCACCGCCACTACCACCACCACAACCCACCACCACCACCACCACCACCACCACCACCACCACCACCACAACCGTCGTCCTCGTCGATGCTCCCCGCCGCCGCCGCCCGCCGTCGCAGGCGCTGGCGCCGGCCCAGAAAAGGAACTCGTCGTCCCCGACGCCAGCGCCAGCCGCCGCCGACGCAGGTGACGGCCCGAGGAGAGGGAGAGAAGAGAAGTAGAGGAGGAGGGGGGAGGAGGGGGGGTCGAACCCCCCCCCTCCATCCAGGGGGGGAGGGGTCCGGTTCCAACCCCCCCCCCTCCCTCCATCCAGGGGGTGGAGGGGTCCAGTTCCAACCCCTCCCAATCCAAGCGACCACAGAACGCGCTCTTTCGGAACTCGAGACCCCATCTGGCATCCAGAGCTCGACGAGAACTCCGGACAGGCAGCACTCATGCCCCGACAACCTTCTGCGAACCGCTGGATGATCCCGCACGCCTCTGGACGCCCTCGGAGGCTTTCCTGGGCCCCCCAGGGTGATCTCCAGCACCCGTGCCCTGCAGGGCCTGGTGGAGTCGCCAGAGTCGTCCCAGACGCCCTCGTTGGCCCAGCTGCCCACGCTACGAAGAGCCCACAGCACCCCCTGGCGCCCCGAGAGGATCAGGACGGCTGCTCACTGGGAAACAGCCTTCCGGAAACCCGGGGCCCACGAGAACACGGCCCGCGCGACGCGACATGGAAGAGGAGGACGAGGAGGAGGAGGAGGAGGAGGAGGAGGAGCTAGAGCAGGAGCAGGAACAGGAAGAGGAGGAGGAGGAGGAGGAGGAGGAGGAGGAGGAGGAGGAGGAGGAGGAGCGGGGCCGCGGGCAGCAGGAAAAGGACCAGGGCTGGCATGATTATGACGGAGAGGCAAGAGGAACAGGGGGTGGGGAGGGAGGGAAGAGAGGGAGAGGGAGGGGAGGAGCACGATGTTGCGGGGGAAGAGGGCAGAAGCCGGATCCCGCCCGCCCCCGTGGTCTTGGCCGCCCCGAGGCTGCTGGAGGAGGTGGAGGCCCCGGGGTCGGCCGGCCACTGCCCTACGGCATTCGCTCGGGGGCTCGGGGGCGCCCGGGCGCCTCCTGCGGCGCCCTCGCCGCCGCGGCCCCGACCCGTGTCGTCCCTCGGCTGGGGGCCTCCTTACAGTGGAGACCCATGCCAAGAAACACCCTGCTTGCCTCCAAGGTGCCCTGGGTTTCTTGGGTCTCGATGGTAATGGAATAAGCGTGTCGCTCCCACACCAACAATCGATGGACGTCCTGGGGTCGCAGGGCTGGGTTTCTTGTGGAAGGGTTTTTGTGGTCGAGCTCTTACTGCAGGCGCCGACAAGCTTGGAACACCCCCCCGTGCTCCGATTTCTGTCAGGGACGCCAGAGGTCGGAGGTCCCGCACGGCGGGCGGGTGCCTCGGGGCTACGGGAAGTGTCGGGCGTTGCCAGAGCAGGGCCCCTGGCCCGGGGCCCCAGCGGCCGCCAGAGCACCCCTCACAAGGCCCAGAGGGCCCCCGGGGGCCCCAAAACTGAGCGAAGAGCTGGGGGCACCTCGGGCCAGGGGCACCTTTTATAGCAGCCCCCGAGATCGGGGCCAGAAAAAGTGGGGGCTGTGGCCGACCGCGGGCGGCGGAGGCGTGCGCGCTCCTGCGGGAGCAGGCTGCAGCCGCGGGCGCCCGCGTGGCTGCGCCGGAGCAGAGCGCCGAGGGGCTGGTGCAGGAGCTTCTCTAGGCCTCCCAGATGGCGTCCGAGTAGATGTCGAGTAAGGGACTGACTACAGAATTGACTTACCCCAGAATTGATTTTCCAGTCGAATCTACGAGCAATGCGAGGATTGTTCCGTAGATCTACGAGCACGTTCTATATTTATTTCATTCGACGAGAAAGTTAGCTTTGGGGTAAATCGAATATGTAGTCGACCTACTCGAAGATGGGGTCGAAGGATCGCGCCGCATCGTCGATGCATCGCCGATGCGGCTCGATGTGGAGCCCGATTTTCTCAACGCTGGCGTCGCCGATGCATCGACGAAGCATCGCCGATGCATCGGCAGTGTATCGCAGATGTATCGGCGATGCGGCGCGATCCTCCGACCCCATGTACTTCGACCCCCTCTAGGAGGCCTCTAGACTCGAGTAGGGGATCGACGGGCTGACTCGCCGCGGCCGCCGGCCTTCCCCCGTCCTGGCCAGGGGCCCCGCCGAGTCATGAACAACTCACTGCGGAGGGGTGTCCGCCAGTTTCGGCCCCTCGGGGGGCCCCCACAGGGGCTCGGGGGCGCCAGGAAGCGGCTCGGGATGAGAGACTGGTCTCGGGGACTGGGTCGAGACCTTCGGGCGTCGACGTCGTGGAAAGTGCATGACGTCGGCTGGCAAGACTTCGGGTTGCGCGCAGACGGCCCTCCCCAGGTAGCCCCGGCTGGCTTCCGCAGGCCCCCCGAGCAGCCCCAGGCCCCCCGAGCAGCCCAGGGTGGTCCCGACACCTCGGCGGCGCCCCCCTGGGGCGCCCCGCGCTCATGTCGAGACCGCCCCTGGCTACGCGGGGGGCCCGTTGAGGCCCGCTTGGGCTGCCAGCTGGGGGGCTGCCTGGGCGGCCCGTCTGCGTGCTCCAGGCGGCTTCTCCCAGATCATCTGCGACCAGGAATTATTGGTGCGTAGCGGTTTTTGATCACGCCGAATTTCGGCCGCGACCCAAAGGGGTTCGACTTTCGGTAACGAAGGGACGGCGCGTGAGGGTCCAAGCGAGGGTTTCGAAGACGTCGACGGCTCGCTCGTTACCGGGATTCGCGACTGGAGGCCAAATGTCGGTTGCGACCGGTTCGTTTAGAGCGTTACTGGATATGTTCGGTAGCAGAAGATTTGGGCGCTCGTGTCCGGCGCTGGCTCCTCGAAGTACAGCGACGCAGTCAGGCAGTAACTTCATTTCCTCTCCTCTCCTTGCTCCTGCGCGCGCATGGTGGCAGGAGAGAGGGCCATGGCCATTTCCACTCAGGCCAGCCTGAACAGGCGACGTGGTCGTCGAAAGCTCACCCAGAGCCTCAGCGCCTGAAACACCGAGCTCCTAATCACGGGCTCGAGATCGTCCATTGTTGAATTCTGCGGGGGCCGCCCTCTGAGCCCGCTCGGAGTCCGAGCCTGCTCGGCCGCCGAATCGAGCGACGGCCTACACAGCAGGGCGACGCGAGAAATCGTGACGGCCAGTGTACCCATGGCTTTTGGCCTCTATATCGGGGCCGCTTCCCAGCCTTAGGTCCATCAAGGTATTGCCCATCGGATATCGGCTCGGGGCTACGTCCCGAATAGGAACTGGCACGGCCGGATGGCCCTGGGTGCAGTGCGGGCCACCTTGTCCCAGTCGAAATGGCCATGGCACTCTCCTGCCAGCACGCGCGCGCAGGAGCAAGGAGGGGAGGGGAAACGAAGTTCATGCCTGCGGCGCCGCTGTACTTCGAGGAGCCAGCACCGGACACGAGCGCGCAGATCATTCCGGGTTCTCGACCGTGGCACGTGCCAGCCTAAGGTCGAGAGATCCCCTGGGGCTGACGTCCCGAAGAGAAGCTAGCACGACGGAGATACAAGAGGTGCGAGGGAAGGGGGCCGCGGGCATGCGCGAATGAATTGCCCAGGCGAGCGGGTGGGGCGAGCGGGCCCCAACCCCCAGAAACGGAGGTTGTTCTCAGTTTTTCGGCGCCTATGGGGGCCCTCGCCGGGCCCCAGGGCGCCTGGGGTATCGACCTCTATCCTAGGCCCGCCCGCTGCCATAGAGGGGGAAAAATAATCCTCCGAGGGGATCGGGTGCTGGGCCCAGGGTCCCTCTCCCAGGGCCCACGGGCCCCCGACCTCTCGACCACTTCCCCGGCAAGGGTTTCTCATTCCGAGTCGCTTTCTGACGGCCCCACAGCCTGGTAAGGGTTCCGGGGGGCCCAAGAGAATGAAAAACCTCCGTCGTGCTGTTTTGGAGACGCCGGATGTCTGGGCTCGGCAGGCCGCGCGGGCAGGACATTCATGGCAGGGCGGGCCGGCTTTCACGCAACCGAGCGGGCGGACCCTACGGGCGGGACAGGCGGGTCGGGCGGACGGGCGGGTGGGCGGAGCCAAACGGGCGGGTCGGGTGGGGGAGCGGAAGGTCCCGCGTGAGCGCCCTCTCTTCCACGTTTTGGGCCGCGGCCGGGCGGGCGCAGACGCCGAGCGGGCTGGAGCGTGAAAAGACGCCCTCAGAGGCTCCCGATAGGGCCATTCCAGCGGTGCCGCGCTCGTCTTATACATACATATGCACATATATGGTACACTTACATACCTACCGACCTACCTGCCCGCCTACCTACCCACCTACCTCCCTGCCCACCGACCTACCGACCTACCTCCGTACGTACGTACATCGATACATGCATGCATACACACATCCACCAATGCATCAAACCATCCATACATACATACATGCAGACATGCATACATGCATGCATACATACATAACTACGTACACACCTACCTACCTACCTACCGACCAACCAACCAACCTACCTATCTACCTACCTACCTATCTACCTACCTACATACATACATACATATATACATATATGCAGACACACATACGTACATACATGCATGCATGCATGCATGCATACATACATACGTACGTGCATGCATGCACACAAGCATGCATGCACACATACACGCATACATAAATTCATGCATGCATGCATACATGCATATATACATACATACACATACATACATACATGCATGCATGAATGCATGCATGCATACATGCATGCATGCATAACTTCAGACAAACATATATATATACATACATACATACATACATACATACATACATACATACATACATACATACAAACATACATACATACATACATGCATACATACATACATACATACATTCATACATACATACATACATACATGCATACATGCATATATACACACCTATATACATTGATGCATGTGTGCATACATACATTTCTACACACATACATCTATACATCCATCCACCCATACATTCATACAGGCAGGCAGGCAGACAGACAGACAGGCAGACATACATACAGACACCGACATGTACACATCCATCCATGCATACATTCGTTCATGCATACATGCACATATGCATACATGCACATATACATGCACACATGCATGCATGCTTACACACACACACACACATAAATATATACATACATATACAAACACGCATACACATGCAAATGCACGTGCACGTGCACGTGCACATACACATACACATGCACATACACTTACACCTACACATGCATGTATACATATCTACATGCATGCATGCATACACACCTTCATACATGTAAACAGACTTACCTATCTACCTACCTACAGACCGACCTGCCTATCTACCTACCTACCCACCGACCCATCTACAGACCTACCTACCTACCTACCTACCTACCTATCTACCTACCTACCTACCTATCTACCTACCTACCTACCTACCGACCTACCTATATACATACAGGCATGCGCACACACACAGATGCAGATATACACACACATACAGGCATACAACTAATACTAGGTTTACATACAAACAGGGCCGGCGGTGCCGTGCCGTGGGGCGTCCTGGGTGTGCAGTTGGCGCTCTCCTGCGTCAGGAGATCGAGCGCCTGGGCGAGCGGCTCTACCGCCTCGGCGAGGCGCGCGACGCCTGGCGGGAGCGCGCGGAGGCCGCGGAGGCAGCCCCTGCCAGCAGCGCCGCCGCCGCCGCTCCGCTTGGGCGCGGTGGCCGCGGCCTCGCACACGCGCCGCGGGCGCCGCCCACGCTGCCCACCCGGAGGGCCCAAGGAGGGCACCCCTCGGGGCGCTGCACGAGCAAGCGTGACCTTTCGCTGGGGTGACCTTTGGTGCGCGGTGTTGTCGGGGGGCGCGGGCGAGCCCAAGCACGCCGGCCGCTGCTGTCGCATCGCAGGCCACGATCGGCAAGCCGCGCACCAAAGGGCACTCTTGCCCAGGGTCACGCGATGTCGATGGAACCAGAGCTCCAGCGAATGGCCCCTGCTCGAGATAGTGGCGTTTCTATTCGACGTCGGCTCTGTTGTGGGCGGTTTGGGGGCTCCGGGGCGATCAAGTAGCGATGCTGGGCGAAGATTCGGCCCCGGGAACAGGGCCGAAATTGTCGAGAGATCCGGGGCCCACTGACGGGAAGAATCACGACGCCAGATGTCCGGGGCTGAGTGGGCTTCTGCGTTTCATAATGTGCTCTGGCGGGGGCCGCGCCGCGAATGTTCGAAGCGTGTTCGGGTGGTGGTTCGTGTTTATGTCTGAAGCTGTTCGGGGGCAATCTTGGAGCCATCTTGGAGCCACCCAGAGCAGGGGAAGCCTTTGCAGCCACCTCTTGGCAAGCCTTTCGGGTGGCCGGCGCGCTTGGCTGAAGCACCAGGAGGAGTTCTCGGGAACAGAATCAAGACCAAGCCGTACAGGATTCAGCACGCCAGGCACCCCTGTGGCAAGCCAGCAGGGGGCGGCGGATCCATTGTCCTTCGTCCCATCCCGCCACCGTGCCTGGGCTGTGGGTATGAAGCTTATTAGATGTGCGTCAGGATCTCGTGGGTGGCCTCTCGGGGGGGGGCTTCTTGGAGGCAGTTTGGAGGCCTCTTGGGGACCGTTTTGTGGCCCCTTGGGCCCTTTTTGGGCCTCTTGGGGACATCTTGGGGCCTCTTGGGGGCCCCTCGGGAGCCTCTTAGGGGCCTCCTGCGCATCTCTTGGGGCCTCCTGGGGGCCTCTAAAACTAAGATTTTCGGTTCGTGTGCCCCCTCTCGGGCCCCTTACGGGGCCGTCTTGGGCCCCTCTTGGGCCGTCTTGGGCGCCTCTTGGGCCGTCCTGGGGCGCTCTTAGGCCGTTTGGGGAGCCATCTTGGAGGCCTTTGGGGCCGTCTTGGAGCGGTCTGTGGGGCCTCTTGGGCCATCTTGGAGCGTCGGAAAACCGAGAAGGCGAGAACGTCAAAATCTTTCAAAAGCCAGAGGCGAATCCATGATTGTTGCCTCTTGGGAGGCCTCTTGGAGGCCTCTTGGGGCGTCTTGGGGACCTTGGGCCGTCTCGAGTTCATCTCAGGCGTCTTGGGCCGATCTTGGGGGCCTCTTGGGACCTGTCGTGTCTCCCCGCGTGACGCTTTGTGTCCTCTTGGCCAGTCCTGGGGCCCTCCATAGGGCCGAAGAAAGTCACGCGCCACCACTTCCAAAGCCCAGGGCGCACGCGCCAGGCCTCAAGAGATTTCGGACATCAGGGTCTGGGCCTTTTAAAACGCTCCTCAGGACTGGGGACCCAGGCTCAGAGGATGGGGCAAAGGACTCGAGGACACGCCCGCTCCGTGCCCAGAAGCACGGTGGCGGATCTGGGGGGGCGGCAGTGCAGAGGTCTTGGGGCCCGCCCCAGGCCGAAAAGAGCCCCCCCACCCCCCACAAAAAAACGTCGCGTTTTTCCAAAAGGACAGGATGAGGGGATGGCTCGAGCTCCTCCGACGTCTCAATTCGTTAATCGCGTCGTCTCCGGGGGATCTCGACCCCTTCCCTGGGACCAGAGTCTCATCCGGAGGCGTTTTTGTTCATGGCCCCGGGGCCGGGAAACCCGCCTCCAGAGGCCAAAAACGTCAACCGCCCGTCGCAATTTTGTTGTTGCGTCGCTTGGATCCGAGGGTCCTTCCTGGTAAGGCGGCGGGCTGCGCACAGAGAGCCCGCCGCGGTAGCCCTGGCTGGCCTCCACACGCCCCGACTAGTAGTCCCAGCGGGCCTAAACAGGCCCCGCAAGCAGTCTGGGGCGGGGGCGTCTCAGCACCCCAGCCCTCGGGTGCGGAGCGCCACAGGGGCGCCGCCGGAGGCGGCCATAGGGTGCCGAGACCGCTCAGGGCTACTCGGGCGGCTCGCTGAGGCCCGCTGCAGGGGTGGCTCCCTGCGCGCAGCCCGAAGCTTTTTCCCAGGAGGGACCCTCAAAGATCCCTCCGCTGCCCCCCCATCCCGAGCCTCCGCCCTTCGGCCTATGGTTCGGTCCTGTGGGATGGGGCCCGAGGACGAGGTGCCTCAAACAATGCAAATCCGCCCTTGGATCGCGATCGTTTGCTTATTCATTGTTGCGCCGATCGGCGCGGCCCTCGCACCCCCACCATGGAGTAGATCTTGGCTCCTTTTGGTGCCTGTCTCAAGCAGTTGGAGTCTCCCCCCTAGGATGCACGTTTCCAAACAGTGGCGTGAAGCAGAGGTCTGGAGACCCCCCCCTCCCCCCCCTTCCGCGCAATGTCGAAACGCCGAACAAGAAGACGTTCACATTCCAGGTACTCGGTTCATGATGGCACACGGAGGGAGAGGCCGGAGCACCACCTCCCGCAGGCGGGGTTCTACTTGGCAAAAGGGGAGTTATCAATGCAAACCCACCCTTCTGGATCCCTTCCTGTCCTCAGGGCCCCAGCCCCCAGGACCCCATCTTCGAGCCACCGTGTTCCGGGCGGAGGGGTCCCTGCTTGCGGCGGCCCTCCGCCGCCGCCCCGGGCGGCGCCGCGGGGGGGGAGCCGCGCCCCTCGGCGCGGGGCCGCGCGGCGGGCTCCTCGGGGGGGGGGGGCGCGGCAGAAGCGCGGCGGAGCGGCGCGGGCGGCCCGAGCCATCGGGGAGTTTCGAGGAGCATCATTAGTTGCCCCCTTTTTTTCTTTCGGCGGTTGGTCCTAAAACCTCCTCCTCGTAGTGGTCGTAGTCGCAGTCGCAGTCGCAGTGGTAGTAGTAGTAGTAGTAGTAGTAGTAGTAGTAGTAGTAGTAGTAGTAGTAGTAGTAGTAGTAGTAGTAGTAGTAGTAGTAGTAGTAGTAGTAGTAGTAGTCGTAGTAGTAGTAGTAGTAGTAGTCGTAGTCGTAGTCGTAGTCGTAGTCGTAGTCGTAGTCGTAGTCGTAGTCGTAGTCAGAGTCGTAGTCGTAGTCGTAGTCGTAGTCGTAGTCGTAGTCGTAGTCGTAGTCGTAGTCGTAGTCGTAGTCGTA
>CAUYUJ010017826.1:166551-236551 GCA_963575745.1 Prorocentrum cordatum
TAGTAGCCGTAGTCGTAGTGGTAGTAGTAGCCGTCGTAGTAGTAGTAGTAGCAGTAGTAGTAGTTGTAGTAGTAGTAGTCGTAGTAGTAGTAATAGTAGAAGTAGTAGCAGTAGTGGTAGTAGCCGTAGTAGTTGGAGCAGATGCAGCAGCAGTAGTAGAAGTAGTAGTAGTAGTAGTAGTAGTCGTCGTAGTAGTAGTAGTAGTAGTAGTAATAGTAATATCTGTAGTAGTAATACTCGTCGTCGTAGTAGTAGTAGTAGTAGTGGTAGTAGTGGTAGTAGTAGTAGTAGTAGTAGTAGTAGTAGTAGAAGAAGTAGAAGTAGTAGTAGTAGTAATAATTATTATTTGCAGTAGTAGTAGCAGTAGTAGTAGGAATCATTGTTGTCGTCGTTGTTGCGTGGTGGGTGTCGCGGCGCAGAGAAATTCATTACCCGCTATTGGTGGGACCCCAGTCCTACAATAAGGCCGCCGGCAAAATATCTAGTTATTCTTTTTGGGGGGTTCGAAGAGTTATCGTGAAAACCGTGTTCGAAACGCCCGTGTTGAGAAGCTGCGTTTTTGTTCAGCGTGTTCGCCCACGTGTGTGGTGAACGTGTCGCGCCGAACGCACGTCTCCAGTCTCCGTGTTGAGCCCCGTGCCAACACGCTACGGGTTGCGTGTTGCGTGTCGAGGCGGCCAAGTCGAGGAGGACGGACAGGGTTGGCGAAGATCACAGGGGAGGGTCGAGGGGAGAAATGGGAGGGGAAGGAGGAAAAGGAGAAGGATGACCAGCGTAAACCCAAGACGCTCCAGCGATGTTGCGCTCCACCGGAAGACAAGCATCTAAGAATCTTCGATCGCGTTAGAGCACCATTCCTGCGGCTTCACCGCCGCGAATCAACGTGACTGGTGCGTCCTGACAATCCCACATCGTGCCGCACCACCATTCCTGGGATCTCAGCACAGCGAATCAACGTGATTGTTGCGCGCTGTCAATCCTAAATCGAGCCAGATCACCATTCCTGGGATTTCAAGCACACGAGTCCTCGACACGGCTACAAACTTGTAATGCGAATGTGCGCGGTGTAAATGCGAGAGCTTCATTTTGAAAAGGAGCCGCCCTCAATTCCTGAAGCTGCTGCGAATGTTAAAGACGAGTGAACGCGGCGCTGAGGCGAAAGCCACATTGTGAAAACGGGCCGCCCTCCATGTTCGAAGGTGTTATTAATTGCAGTCTTCAAGATCATACATGGTAAGGACGTCTCATGCGAAACCCCCGGCCCGCCCTACCAACACGTCTAGGGATACGACAAGCAGGAGCTATACAAACACACAGATGCATATATATATATACATGCCTATAGATGTCTGTGCATATCTGTGTATACTTGTTGATCCGGAAATGGGATGAGGAGTGGGATGGGGGTTAGGAGGAGGAGGCGAGAGGAGGAGGATTGAGGGGTAGGATGAGGAAGATGAGGATGGGGAGTGAGGGGGAGGAGGAGAAGGAATAGGAGGGGGGAGGAGGAGGTAGGAGGAGCCCTGCACCTGCAGCTTCCGCCCCCTCCGGAAGGTGCGGAAGGTGCGGAATGTGATGTGATTTTGGATGTGTTTGTGGATGCCTTCGGATGTCTTGGATGTCTGTGTATGTTTGTACACGTCTTTGCTCATGTCGGTAACTGACGTAATAAGGTAACTCGACTCTGGGTTGTGGTTGGCGCTCCTGGGCGTGTACATGCGTGTTGGTGCTGGTGGTTGTGTGATAGATGGTGCTGGTGTTGTTGTATTCGCTGTGGGCGGCGATGAGGATGATGCCGCTTATGGCGACCGTGGCCATTATGTGCGCTTGCGAACGGGATGCCGATGATGATGATGATGATGATGATGATGATGATGATGATGTTAATGACGATGCTGATGCTGATGCTGATGATGATGCTGCTGGCGATGCTTCTGATAATGATGATGATACTAGTGGTGCTAGTGGTGGTGATGCTAATGATGATGATGATGATGGTGACGATGGCGACGGCGATAACGATGCTGACGGCGAAGTTGATGTTTATGATGCTGATGTTGACGGCATTTGTGATGATGATGATGATGATGATGAGAGTGATGATGATGATGGTGATGATGGTGATGGTGTTGCTTATGATGATGATGCTGATGGTGCTGGTGATGATAATGCTGCTGATGATGATGGTGGCGGTGGTGGTAGTGATGATGATGATGGTGATGATGTTGATGGTGATAATGATGGTGACTTTAGCGACGGTGATGTCGGTGGTGACGGCGGGGATGATGAGTATGATGATGATGACGATGATCACGATGGTGACGATGATGCTGGAGATGCTGATGCTGCTGATGATGGTGGTGGTGTTGGTGGTGCAATGATGATGGTGGTGATGGGAACGGTGATGATGATGATGTTGATGCGGATGATGATGGGGACGGTGATGGTGATGCTGATGCTGATGATGATGGCGGCGGTGTTGGTATTGATGACGATGGTGGTGATGATGATGTTGGTGGCGACGGTGATGATGACGATAGCGAGTGTGATGTCGATGGTGACGGCGAAGGTGATGCGTATGATGATCCTGGTGACGATGCTGATGATGATGGTGCCGACGACGCTGGAGATGATGATAGTGACGCTGCTGCTGATGATGATGCTGGTGGTGGTGTTGGTTATGATGATGATGGTGATGATGACGGTGATTGTGATGGTGATGGTGATGGTGATGGTGATGTTGATGATGATGACGATGTCGACGGTGATGGCGATGGTGATGGCGAGTAGAATGATTCGCATGATGATGACGAGGTTGATGATGTCGAAGACGATGATGATGGTGATGATGATGATGGTGGTGAGGATGGGGATGAGGATGATGGCGACACTGAGGATGGTGATGATGTGGTTGGCGATGACGCCTGATGGGCGTAAGAATTAGTATGCGGATGGGCGCGACGGCGATGGCAACCGCGATAATGACATAGCGGCGATGCCTGCGATGAGACAATAGCGATGATGCCGATGATCCTGGTGCTAATGATGATGATGATGATGATGATGATGATGATGATGATGATGATGATGATGCCGACAGTGGCGTTGAAATTTACGCTCTGGGTGTGATAGTGAGATGGGTCTCAACCAAGGGGATCCAGTGCACGGGGCTCTGGAAACGGAGAAGCCTGATCAACCGCTTGAGACATCACCGCACTCTGGGCGCGAACGGCCATATGTCCCCACCTTCCTTGACGTTCCTTGTGGGGTGCTTCAGAGCCACCACTGCTACATCGCGATAAGCATGGGGCCCTGGCAAGAGACACGCCTGGTCGACCAAACACGCAAACAGCGTGAAACATCACCGCAATCTGATTGCGAACGGGCACATGTCCCCGAGCCTCTTCCCTGGTGGGCTCAAACGCAGTGCCTGCGCAAACTTGTGACACCACCATCTGTGCGCGAAAGCTCAAATATCCCCACTTTCGCTGCTCCTCCATAGAGTGCTCAAGCCACGCCTGCGCCATCGCGGTGGGCATGGTGCCCCAGTTGTACGAGTGGCGCGTGTGTAAGTCTGAATCTGGTTTGGTTGAGTATGCGTTGGTCTGAGTGAGGATTCATTGGGCTGTGAATACGTCAGGGTTCTAGTGAGTCTGAGTTTGAGTGATCTGAGCGCGATAATCCTGAGTGGGGGCGCCTCCAAGTGTGAGTGAGTATGAGTAGGCGCTGTAATCAATCTATATGAGCAAGAAATAGAGCGCGTTGGATCTCAAGGCCCGCTGACTTAGCCGAGCCACCTGCTTCGATCCCACAAAACTTCGCAATGTGAAGCACCATGCAAAATTGCAACGAATACGAGAAACTGGGCCCCCGCCTATACAGCACAACGTCGTTCACATGAAAACGAGAGGGAATTCACTGCATCCCCACGTCGCTGGAAAAGAATACAAGACTGCAGTCAAGGTGTTAAGTTAAACAGCGAAGACAACAGACGCTTCGCGTAGCTCCCATGACATCGGCATGGGATTTGCTAGAAACAGGATGACACAACACATGCTGAGCAGCAGAAGGTCAAGTTCTCACCGCTTCCAAACACGAGACAGGGTCCATTTCAGGTTCAAACAAACATACAAGACGTCTGTCGTTGTCTGCGCGTATCTGTGAATTGTCAGCGTTTGCCTGTGGATGTCGGTGTTTGTATTTGTTTGTCTGCGGATGTCTGTCTTTTATGTGTGCTTGCGCTGTGTCCGTGGATGTATGTGTTGTCGTTGTTTTGTCTGCGGATGTACTTAGTTTGTCGTTAGGTGTCTGCGCTGTGTCTGCGTTTGTCTGTGGACGCCGTTGATTGTCCGCGTTTGTCTGTGGATGTCAGTGTGTTGTCGTTGTGTTGTCGTTGGATGTCTGTGTTTATCTTTGTGTGTCTGCCTTTGTCTGCGGTTGTCTTGTTTGCCTGTGTGCGTGTCTGTGTTTGTCTGCTGATGCGTTTGTTTGTTTGTTTGTGTGTGTGTTTGTTTTCCCGAGGGCGGCTGGGATTCAGTTAGGTTTCGGAGCGGAAGCTAAGACATGTCTTAGTTGAGTTGTAGGTTTCGGGACCAAGACTAAGCCATATCTTTGCGATGGGCCCGACACATAGGACATGTCTGAGTTCTGGGTCCGCCAATGAAGATATACCCAAGACATGTCCTAGTCTTGGGCCCGAAACGAAGACACCATTAGGACATGCTGCATTCTGGGCCCGAAAATCGAAACGTACTCGCTTTCAGCCCGCCTTAGTTTTGGACCCGGAAGTTCAGATAAAACTAAGACAGGTCTTAGGTGCCAGGCCCGAATATTAAGACTAGTGTTAGTTGTCGGCCCACAAGTTAGGACTGAACGAACACATGCCTTAGTCTGTGGCCCGGCAATTAGGACATGGCCTAGTTCTGGGCCCGTAAACTAAGACTTGTACCAGTGCCAAGCCCGAAAACTAAAGTATGTCTTATTTCTCGCCCCGTAGGGTAGGACAACACTAACACATGTCTTAGTTTTGGTCCCGAAGGTTGCGACATAATTAAAACGCATGTTTGCCTTCGGGCCCAAGGACATGTCTTCGTTTTGGGCCCGAAAAGTCAACTGTGTCTTTATGCCGTGGCACGACAACTAAGATGCGTTTTTTATTGCTGTCTCCGAAAGCCAAGACATGTCTCATTATCCCGGCCCGAAAACCGAGACATGTTTTAGTGGCGGGTCCGAAATTTAAGACATGTCTTAGTTGGTGGCCCTATAGCTAAGGCTTCGGGTCCCGCCCAATGTACTGGTGTGCGCAGATGCGGCTCAACGGTGAACTGTTCCTGGCCGTGACAGCTGCCGCCGCCGCCCTGAACTCAGCTGGCCCCCGCGTGGCGGCGATCTCGAGGCCGAACGACGACATCGATCGATCGGTCATAGCTTCGATATCGTCATTCGGTCAAGTCTCGAAAACCAAGGCTCGCCGAAGTCACCGACGAAGTCGAATTCGTGGACAGCAGTGAGAGCAGCTACGAAGATCCCGAGACGATCTGCAAGAGCGAGCCCGACACGATCGACGATAGCGACTAAAGCGCCTCCATCGGGCGAAAAGTAGGAATGTTTTGAAATGTCTGGAGCGTGCTGTAAGTCAAAGAATTTGTCGGAAGTGCTGGAAACCCGGTTGAGTTCACCAGAGTTTATTTCGAATCGTGCGCAAGAGCCTTGAACATTCAGGGGAGTGAGAAGCTCTGGAGTGAGCAGGCGCAGGGAGTAGGAAGGGAGAGCCCGTAGAGATACCGGCCCAGGCCCGCTCAAAATCGTCCCCTGGACCCAGCCTGGGGTCCAGCCGTGGCGACGAGAAGCCCCCCGGAGGCACCTGGCCCTCCGAAGACCCGGGCGCGGGGAGACCAGGCCCCTGCGCCGAGGCTCTACGGGCGGAGCTCTGGGTGCGGGCCCAGAGAGCCGATGTTCTGATTGCTTCCTCCTCCTCCTCCCCCTCCTCCCCCTCCTCCTCCTCCTCCTCCTCCTCCTCCTCCTCCTCCTCCTCCTCCTCCTCCTCCTCCTCCTCCTCCTCCCCCGTGCCCGGCCGCTGGAAGTTCAGACCCGGTCGTTTCATCCGAGTCGTTTTTTGACGCTACCAGGGGCCGAAAGTTGCGAAAAATTTGCGTTGTTATATTTGTCAACAGGAGTTCTGGGGGGACCCCGCCCCGCGCCCAGGCGCCGATGCATCGCAGATGCGGCTTGGTGTGGAGACAGATTCTCTCCACGCCGACGGCGCTGGTGCACCGTCGCCTTCGCCGATGCATCGGCGAGGCATCGGCGAACGCACCGGCGATGCATCGGCGGTGCGGCGCGGTCCTCGGACCCCGCGGCCTCGGACCCCGCGCGGGACGCCTCCACAGAGGCCCCGCCCCGCGCCCAGGCTCCATGGGCGGCTGCGCCCGCGCGGGCGGCAGCGCGCCGCGCTCGGGCTCCGGGTCGCTGCCGCCCGTCGGCCACGGGCCGCTGCGCGGGGCCGAGAGCCCGCGCTCGGGGACGAAAAGGGGCCGCCGTGCCCGAGGCGTCGACTGGCTGTGTTCGCAGATCTCTGACGAGATGATCGTAGGGGAGGCTCGAAGTTCGAGGTTTGCGGCCGTCTTCGTCAGTTCGCGGCGGTTCCCCAGCCCCTCGGGATGCCTTCCAGCGGCTGCGCCTCGCCCAGTATTTCTTGGGGGTGCTCAGATCGTCCCGAACGGTAGCCGGAGACCCGAGGTACAGTCGGACCGAGGTATAAGTTCGAGGTCGTTTCGGGGAGGGTACCCTGGTGTTCTTCGTGTCTGTTGGATGTTCTTGTGCATCCTGGGGAGGGTACCCCTGGATGTTCTGTTCGTTTGCGCCGACGGAGGGTCTCATGTTCTTGAAGGATGCTCTCCTGGCCGAGGTCCAACTGTGTGACCCGAAAGCCGCACGACGACTCGACCCCTGCGGGTCTGGGGATGACGAGTTGCGACAGCGGTACTTGGCCTTCGGAGAGTCCCCTCGTCGCCATGGGGCTGACCGCAGCTCGGAAAACTGGTGCGTCTGGACTGTTGGGAGGGGCCCAGGGACCGATTCCGAGCTGCCGTGAACTCAGCTCGCCCTGCCACGAACGATGCTGCAACCCAGGCGTCTTGTCTTAGACGTCGGCCGCCAGGCGCCGCTCTTGGGCCGCGGGGCCATCAGAAATGGCTGGGGCCACCTCCGGGGGAGGGGGCGGGACCTCCCTGGGGCCGCGCATTGAGAAAGTATGTCCTCGGATGTCTGGGCCCCGGCCTTCTCCTGGCCATCCTATCGAGTTTTGGGCCTTCGCTTTGCATTCTGAGGGGCAGCGTCAAAAGGGGGTCCACCCCGACCATGGGGCCGAGAGCAGAGCAGGGGAAAAAGGCGCCTGGCCTGTGGAGTTGGGTTTATTTCTGTCGGAGGTTGATCGAACCCTGCCAAGCCGAGGAGCAAGTTGCCCTTTCTCGATTCTCGACGGGGCGCGGCGGTCGCATTCTATTACGGGCCTGCGCCCGCCAGGTCTGGTCCCTGGTCGTTTTGCCTCAGCGTTGTGTTGCTGAAGGATGTCTGTCCACCCCCTCGAGTTGGGTCCTCGCTTCGGATCTGTTTGAACCCGCAGCGCCGCGCGTCGGGCTTTTGCGTTGCGCGGATTTGGGCTGCGTGGGCCGTAACGTCTGACCAGTCAAGTCACGATCCTCAGAAACCCAAAACAAATCGGAGGTGGCGGAGCGGTTAAAGCAGCAGGTTCTGACAACCGCAGATAGCAGACAACAGTGCGAGAGCGATGATGTAGGGAACAGACGAAGCGCTCGTGAGCTCATGCTCGAACCTCCACATCTCCTCCGCTATATGCTCACTGTCTCATCACATATCTCCTCAAGTAGCAGCGTTGCGCCGCCGTGCATCGAACAGATTGCATGGTGCCGCCCCGCCTATTTGGGCACCTCCCTCACACCTTTCGTGGCCCATAGGGAGCTCCACCGAGGGTCGCATTGGGACAGATCGCATGACGCCGCACCACCCATTTCGGAACACCCCTCACACGCATCGTGGCCCCATTCAGAGCTCCACCGAGAGTCTCAAGGGGACGGTTCGCATGGCGCCGCTGCGCGCTGCGCCTATCGGCACACCCCTCACTCGGTCCGTGGCCCCGTAGGGAGCTACACCGATGGTCCCAGAGGGACAGATCGCATGGTGCCGCCGCGTTATTTCGGCACACGACTCACATGTTTCGTGGCCCGATGGGAAGCCCCACCGAAGGCCCTTCTGGCAGGGGTCGCAAGCCGGTTCGCCCATTTCGGCACACCTCTCACACGCTTCATGGCCCCATAGGGAGCTCCACCTAAGGCCCTTCTGGCAGGGGTTCCATGCCGCCCCGCCCATTTCGGCACACCTCTCACACGCTTCGTAGCCCCGTGAGGGGGCTCCACCGACCGCCGTGCAGCCGAGTTCGGCACGCCCCTCACACCCATCGTGGCCCCATAGGGAGCTCCACCAAAGGCCGCAGTGGCGGTGACCTGCTGCCGCCCCCGCCTCTTTCGCACATCCATTGCACGCTTCGCGGCCACATGGGTAGCTCCACCGAGAAGCCCCCAGCGGCGCTGGCCACCGCCCATTCTGGCACACCCGTCACACATTTCGTAGCCCCATCGTCCTCCTCGTCCTTCCTGTCACCTGCCCTGCGGCGCCCACACCTCCCCCAGGGACCATCAAAGTTCGATCCCCTAGCCCTGAGATCCGGGCGTTGCAATTTTGTTCACACCGGGCGTTTTCGCTTATTTGCGGGACCGGGGGCACAGATCGATCCGGTTCCAAAAATGACGCAGAAAGACGGGGTCAGGAGCTCCGGTCGCTATTTTTCGTGATGTTGCATTTTTTTGCAACGTCGGATCTCAGGGAGAGGAATTGGTCGAGACCTCTAAGGCACGCGACTTGGAACGATCAATCCGTCGGAGGTCCAGGGAGCCTGTGAGTGCGCACTTTTCGCCATCCGCGGCAATGGCATCGTCGTCTGGTCAGCGAGCAGCGGAGAGCGCCAACTCAAACGGCAGTCGCCCGTGTGCTGTTCACGCTCAGGCCAGAGCAGGGCCAAGTTTGCGGTTGCGCCCAGAGAGCCAGCGTAAGGAGAAAGCGTCCAGAGGGAGATGGGGTCATGAGTTGTTTTGCCGTTTTGTTCCGCCTCCCTGGGCCTCTCCCCAGCCCCAGGACCGCCAAAAAGGACAATTGGGGAAGCCCTACGTGGCGCGCCTGCTTCCCCCATATGGACCCCAGGCCTGATGCTGACGGCAGCCTCCAGACACGGCGCAGGCTGGCATGCCCAGGCCCCCAGGGGCGGGCAGCGCCCGCAGGGGCGCTCCCCGCGCCCCCGTCGTCGTCACCGTCGTCGTCGTCGTCACCGTCGTCGTCGCCATCGTGGTCGTCGTCGCCATCGTCGTCGTCGTCGCCGTCGCCGTCGCCGTCGCCGTCGCCGTCGCCGTCGCCGTCGCCGTCGCCGTCGCCGTCGTCGTCGTCGTCGTCGTCGTCGTCGTCGTCGTCTCCGAGGGCCTCGAAGGACCACCACTGGGGCAGCCTGGGCTGCCCCACCCCCCCAGGCGGGCGGGGGGGGGGCGCCCGCGCGCGGCCCGCTGGGGGTCCCTGCCGTCGCTGGCACCCCGCCGGGCCCCCGCTCGGGAGGGGCGTCAGCTCACCGCCTCCCTGCGAGCCTGGGCGGGGCCGAGCTGCGCAGCTACGCTCTGGGGCCTCGGGCCGGCCGGGCCAGGATGGGCCCTGGGTGGCCCGTGGGTCGGGGCGGGGCGATGGAAGTGTGTACGGAAGGAGGCGGGTACAAAGTCCAACAGCAGTTCTTGTTCGTTCTGCACAGTGTTCACTGTTACCAAGGCCGCGGCCGTTGTCCATTTGCTCCGTACCCGTTTCGGGCGCCCAAATTGGACGCCCCCAGAGCCCTCGGCCTCTCATCTGCCCGCGCCCTCCGCGCGGCAGGCGCCGCTGCATCGCGCGGCGCCCGCCAGGCGGAGGCTTCGCGGAGGGTCGAGGTCGAGGGCGGAGGGTGCAGGTCTTGCGACTCGGAGGCTCCCATGTCCCCCAGGCCTGCGTCACGACAGGGTGCCCTGCGGCCAGTCCGTTCGCGGTGTCGGCGTCCGTCGGCCGCTTTCAGGCAAGCGCTGCCGTGACGAGAAGCAGCTGCCCTGGAAATGGTGTCGAGAGGCCTGTGGCCCCGCGCATATAATTCATAACGTCGGATGTCTGGACCTAGACGTTCAGACCTCAGTTGCGTAGATTAGCCGAAGGATACCAGACTCGAGGGGATTACCAGAGAGAGACAGAGAGAGAGAGAGAGAGCAACGGAGAGACCAATCTTGAAGCGTGGACCCTGCTTCGCCTTCGACATCCACCTGGGGGACGGGACATCAATGACCCATGCACGGCAGGCCCGCGGGCGATGGCGGGGGGAGTGCAGTTCATCTGATGGGCATTCGCCCTTCAGCCCCCACTGAGCGCACATGCGGCAGCCGTGTACTTGTCGGTTCAGCCAGGCAGGTGCAATTCTGGATACCAGCCGTCCTCCTCATAGTTTCGGATCCCGAGATGGTCGGGATAAGCAGCCAGCGTCCGCAGCAATCAGCCAGGAACATGCGCATATACTTTTAAAGCACCGCGGGTAATATCACGATCGGCAGCAAAAGCATGGTTGCAGCGGTTGCATGTACGTTGGGATGATCCGATGACTGCGCCAGGTACCACAGTGTGCTCGGAGATCGGAAGAAGGCACGTGGGACATACCGCGAATTCATCGTTTATGATCACTATCAGGCTGGAGGGTGGGGCGCTGGGTGAGCAGGCACGGCTGGCCCGTTTCTGTTTTCGTTGTCGTAAGGATGCGGATTGAATCAGGAGGTAGTCGACGCGCTGAGTACATTTCACCGTTGCATCTGGCCCAGGCAATCACTAGAGTTTGGATATTGCGAATCATCATCGCGCGTGGCCTCCGTGAATCCGCATTATTACCCAACGGTCTTGCTGATTGAACCCGCTGCTGCGACGCTCGGTGCCCAACTTTGCCCAACTTCCGCTGTCTCCCGCTCCGTCATCCCCTCCCTTTCTCTTCCCCCAGCCCGTCCTCTTCATCTACCTCCCTTCCTTCCACTTCCTCAGCCCTTCCTCCCTCACTCTATTTACTTCCCTCTCCTGCACCCCTTCCCTTCCTCCCATCCCGTCCTCCCTTTCCTATCCCTCTCTCCTCTCCCGTTCCGTTCATCCATGCCTTCCCCCCTCCTTTTATGTTCCTCCTTTCCTCCCTCACTTCCCGCGGGTGCGACTCTTCTTCCGACACTCGACCCCTCCCATCCACTATTCCCTTCCGCTCCCCTCCTCCCGCCCCCCCTCGCCCTTCCCTCCCTCCCCTTCCGTACACCCGAACCCTCTTGCATCTTTGCGTCCCTTGCCTCCATACAGACACCAGAACACGCCATCTCATGGATTGAGTGTTGGTCATCGAGCACAGCGTGGACGCTTTCCAAGTGCAATTGGCGGAAACATGTTTCATTTGTACTTGTGTATGAATTCTTCCGCCTCCTCGTCGTCCGTATCGTCCTCGTCTTATTCGTACTCTTCATTCTCCTCATCCTAGTCGTCGTCCTCTTCAGTCTCATCATCAGCAGCATCAGCATTGTCATCGCCCTTTTCGCCCTCGTCGCCCCACTCCTCGTCATCGTCCATCCAAGCGTCCTCTTCTTCGTCATTTCCGCCTCCTCCTCCTCCTCGCCATCCTCCACGTCCTCGTCATCCTGGGCCTGTTCGTCCTCCACCTCTTTGCCCTCCTGCTCCTGGTCGTCCTTCGCCTCCTCGTCCTCGCGGTCCTTGTCGTCCTACACCTCTTCGCCCACCCGATCCTTGCCGTCCGCATCCACCTCGCCCTCTCGCCTCCCGTCGTCTTCCGCCGCCTCGCCCTTCCTCCGCCCCCTCTGGCGACGGCAGGTGTACCCCCTGTTCATTGTGTGGTACAAGCGTTCCTTCTGAGACCCTAGGCCGAAGTCTACTGTCCCCTGCCCCGGGCGCGTCAATGCACGCGCCCGCGCTGCCCCTGTCGAGTCTCACCCCAGGGTGGCGAGGCCCCTCCTCGCCCCCCGCGCGCCCCCGCCGAGCCGAGCCGCGCGCTAAGCCGCGCACCTTGGCGGCGCGGAGCGAGGGCGGCCCGAAGGCCCTCGAGACTTGGACCTCCCAGAGGCGCCCCCGAGGGCCGATGCGCACGGCGCGCAGGCGCGGGGGGTGGGGGGGGGGCAGGCTGCGAGGGGGGTCGGCCTTCCTTGGGCGGGCCCAGGACCGGGGTGCATCGCCCCAGCGCGTTTCGCAATGAGCGCTGTCGGAGCGTTGCGGAAGGGCCGTGGCGCCCTCGGCTCAAGTGGCTTTGGCGTGGTTGGCTCAAGCCGTCCATTCTGGCTTGAGCCGCCCATTCTGGCTTGGACCCCGCCCGCCCGCCCGCTGCCCCCTGCGGCGGCTACAGCAGTGGCTGCGGCTGCGGCGATGAGATGACGGACAGCAGCGGGAATAACAACGCGACGCGTTCGGAGGAGGAGGAAGATGAGGAGGAGCTTTTCATGGGTAACCAACCTTCGGCTATCTCAGTGCCCACCTCCACCCACCTCCTTTCCTCTGTCCATCTGGGCGCCCCAAGAGGGTTGACCCAGGGCACCCCCAGGGCACCGACCCCAAGAGGTCGGGGGACCCAAATGGGGGGGGACCCAAGACAGGGCCCCTAGGGGCCCACCTACACCTGCCAGCTGTGCTCTGTCGTGGACCTCCACCTCTTCTTCCTGCCCCTCTGTTGTGTTTATGATGTTGCCTCCTCTCCTTCTCTCTCTTCCTCCCCTTCTGGGGTCGAGCCCCACATTTTTGGTCCAGGCGCCCCACCTCTCCACTCCTATCTAGGTCATTATGTTACCTCGTTTCTTACAATTGGCTTCTCACATTTTCCTTCATGCGCCCCCACCTCCCCGCTGGGCTAAGCCGCGGGGAGATGGCAGGACAGGTCTGCACGACTACAGGATCACCTTCATCAGCCATGAGTCAGGTCAGGTCAGGAGGAGGAGCGGACGCGCCGCGGCTATGCCCCCCCCACCGGGACGCCGCTCTATGAGGTGGCCGGACGGCGATAACAGCGGCGGCTACGGGCAGCCATGGTGTCGTCGAAGGTCGATGCCGAGTAGTGTGGCCCAGCGGAGGTGGTGCACTTCGACATGACTGCCGACGACGGGGACGGGGCCGAGCAGGAGTTTTTGCGGGACTGAGCATGCACAGTGGAGGTGGGGAACTCCAGAGAGTAGTGCGACTCTGGAGACCACCACGACACCGCCGAGCAGCACGACGATGATGGACAGAAGCACGACTCCGGAGAGCAACACGACACCGGCGAGCAGCACGACGATGGCGGACAGCAGCACGACGCCAGAAGCGAGGGCGGGACGCTCCGGACACCACCGAGACAACGCCGGGGCTCGGAAGAGGAGGCGGACGAGGAGAGCGGCACGACGGAGGAGCGGTTAGAAGAGATGAAGATCGCACTTGGGCGCTCCACACAGCCCGCGAAGGGCACGTGAGTCTACATGGACGCGCGAATGCCATCTGAGCCAGAGCGGGAGGCGATCGGCGCTCGCGCGATGCTCTTGCGTCTCCACAACGACCTGTCGCAGCAAGTCGCGGCGATCGAGGCCGATGCCGTCAGCTGGGCGACGCAGGCTGCGGTGGCGCGGAAGGCTCATGCGCCAACGGCCGCGCGAGCAGTCCTCTGCCGCTGGCGAGCCTTCCTGGCGGTGGCCGCTGGTCTGGCGGTGGGCAACAGGCATGACTGGCCAAAGGAATCCGTTCTCTCCGCTCATCCTCCTCCTCCCTTCTTCTTCCCCTCCCTCCCCTCCTCCCCGCTTGAATCTCCAGCAATTCTGTCTATGCCGACTGGATGGCGCGCGTCGCGTGTCTGAGCCAGGAGGCTCTGCGTGGCAGTCCCTCCTCCCTCCCTTTCCTCTCTTCTGTTCTCCTCCCTCCTACCTCCCCTCCTCCTCGTTTTTGAATCTCCGGTCATTCCTCCCCGGCCGGCTGGAAGACGTGCGGTGAGTGCCTGAGCCGCGAGGCTCTGCGAGGCAGCCCCTCCTCCCCTCTCCCTCCTTCCCTCTCCTTCCGTTACCTTCCCTCTCCTTCCCCTACTCCTCGTTTGAACCTCCAGCCACTCCGACCATGCCGGCTGGTTAGCGTACGGCGAGTGTCTGAACCATTTGCGTGGCAGTCCCTCCTCCCATCTCTTTCTTTCCTCTCCTCCGTTCCCCTCCCCACTCCTCCCCTCCTCGTTTGAATCTCTGGCCGCTTCGTCCAAGCTGGCTGGATTGCATGCGGCGAGTGTGTGAGCCACGAGGCTCTGCGAGCAGTCCCTCCTCCCCTCTCTTTCCTCTCCTCAGTTTTCCTCCTTTCCTCCCCTCTTTCCTCATCTGCATGCTCTGTCGATGTGCTCCCAGGGCAGGCCGGGACTCGAGGGCGCGAGGCGCTGCCCGGGGAGGCGGCGCGGCCCGCCTCCGCAGGCCACGCCCCCTCTCTGCCCCCCCCTGTCTGCCCCCCCCCCGATCTGCCCCCCCCCCCCCCCCCGGGCAGAGGGCTCCCCCCTCGGGCGCTCCACCTCTCGGGGCCTCTCGCCGCCCTCGTCACGTCTCACCGGTGCGCGGCCGTCCTCGGCTGCGCCTGCCCAGAGGAGGAGGCCTTCTCTGCGGCCGCCGATCGGGTCGCCTCGAGGGGGGGAGAGAGAGAGAGAGAGAGAGAGCGAGTGAGAGAGAAGAGAAAGAACGAGAGAGAGAGAGAGAGTGCGAGAGAGTGAGAGCGGGAGGGAGGGAGGGAGGCTCCGCTCAGACTCGGGGCATCTGCGCGGACCTCCGAAAGTTATAATCATGTTTGTATGCTTTCTTCCTCTTGTCTCCGCGCTGGGCCCTCCGAGCGGGCCGGTCCGCCAGCAGGGCCTGGCATCCTACGGTATGGTTTGTGCCATGGGCGGCCCCAGATCCCGGCCCCCTCCCCAGGGGCAGCTTTCGGCCTGGATCTATTTCCGATGGTCTCGGGGGCCTGACCCAGACCCCCCTCGAGTCATGAAAAAATCACGACGGGAGGCGTTCGCAATTATCAGACGCTGGGGGCCCTCACCCAGCCTCGGGACCGGCAAACAACGACTCGGGATGAAAAACAGGTCCCGGGCCATAGGTCAAAACCTTTGGGGTCGACGTCATCAAAAAAGCATAACGACCAGGGTCTGGGGATGCAGCACGGCCCGACAACGGTTCCCCCCCACCCCGTGCCTCCCGACCCCTTCCCTTGGGCAAATTTTTCGCCGTGGGTTCGTTTTTGATGGCCCCACGGCTTCACAACGGCTACAAGAGGCTGAAAACGAACACAAATCTCAGCGATTACCTTCCCAGACATCCCCAGGGGCCGTTTTCGCTTGGGATCCATGTCTGATGGCCCGACGATGTGCCCAAGGCCCGAAACTCAGGAAGCACGCCTGGATCGACATCGCATTGGGTCCGTGGTTGATGACCCCACGTCCCGAAAACGGCCCTCAGAGGCCGAGATCGAGGAACATCCCAGCGAAAAACACATCGTCAGAGATCTTGGCCCGTGTCGGACGGGGCTAGGACGAGGGTAAATCCGTTCCAGAGCGTTCCAGCACGCTCAAAGAGCGTCCGGAACGCTCTGAGAGGGCCGCAGCGCCCGATACATCCTCCAGAGCCGCCAGATCTCAGAGGTTCTCGATTCATCCTCACCCGCATTGATTCTGCTCAGCCCCCGACGGTGCCTCGCTGCTTGTCTCACCCGCTGGCGCGCCGGGCCGGGGCCGCCCCCGTGGGGGGGGGGGGGGGGCCGGCGGAGCTCCCGGCGGGTCTCTTCTGCCCGCCGGACCCGCGGGGGCGGCGAGGCCGTCGGAGGGCCCTGCCCAGGCAGGCTCACGTTGTGCAGAAAAGATGGTCCTCCTCCTCCTACCTCCCTCCTCCCTCCTCCCCCCTCCTCCTCCCTCCTCCTCCCTCCTTCTCCCCGTGTCCTCCTCCTCCCTCCTCCTCCCTCCTCCTCCCTCCTACTCCCTCCTCCTCACAACTCCTCCTCCTTCCTCCTCGTCCTCCTCCTCCCTCCTACTCCTCGTCCACCTCCTCCCTCCCCCTCCTCCTCCTCCTCCTCCTCCTCCTCCTTCCTCCTCCTCTCCGCCTCCTCCTCCTCCCTCTTCCTCCCCTCCTCCTCCTCTCTCCCTCCTCCCTCCTCCCTCCTCCTCCTCCCCCTCCCTCCCTCCCCCTCCGCCTCCCCCTCCGCCCTCCGCCCTCCGCCCTCCGCCCTCCTCCCTCCTCCCTCCGCCCTCCGCCCTCCGCCCTCCGCCCTCCGCCCTCCGCCCTCCGCCCTCCGCCCTCCTCCCTCCTCCCTCCGCCCTCCGCCCCCCCTCCCTCCTCCCTCCTCCCTCCCCCTCCCCTCCTCCTCCCTCCTCCTCCTCCTCCTCCTCCTCCTCCTCCTCCTCCTCCTCCTCTTCCTCCTCCTCCTCCTCTCTCCTCCTCCTCCTTCCTCCTCCTCCCTCCTCCCTCCTCCTCCTTCCTCCTCCTTCCTATTCCTTCCTCCTCCTTCCTCCTCCTCCTCCTCCTCCTCCTCCTCCTTCTCCTCCTCCTCAGGCTACGGTGGGGAAGCCTGTGCGCCAGACCCGAGTCATGAAGACATTACGACGGAATGCTTTTCGCCATTTTCAGCCGTTGGAGGCCTTCGCCGGACCTCGGGGCCCTCAAAAAAACGGCTCGGGAGGAAAGGCCAGCCCTGGGGAATAGTTTTCGAGGCCTTTGGGGGTCCACGTCGCTCAAAAGTACCGTGACGTCGTGGGTCCGGGGCTTCCGCACTCGCGCACAAGAGCTGCATGCTCGGAGCGTGCTCCGCCGCCCGCGGCTTCCTCTCCCCCGCTTCACGCCTCTCACGTTCCAGTTGTGCCCAATTCGGCCCCGCAGTGTCGCCCGGCTGCCCCGACCGCGTCGTGGTCCAAGTCGCCGCAAGCTAGAAGAGGAGTTGCGGTGGGGGCCGCCGTCACGGAATTTTCAGACCCTGGAGGATTCTTTCTCTGATGAGGGCGGTGGTGACATCCATGGCCAATTCACGATCGAGCTTCCGCCGGCTTCCAGACCCTGGATTCTCGATGATTCTTGATCCAATGGTTCCGTGCCCAATGCCTTTACCGCATCCTAGCTTGTGCTTGGCCCGCTCAGCTCCGCCGATAGCAAGCAGCCTGTGCCGGCCCTCATCACGCTGACTGCGTCGTGTCGAAGGGGTTCGGTGGACAAGCACACGTTGGCGCTGACACACGATGTAAGGATCATCAACGATCCCGCGGAGGGCGGCGAGAGAGGCCGTCGGGTTATTGTGGAGGCGGCGACTCATAAGGGTTGTTGTGCTGATTCGGCCCAGCAGGATCATAAGGCTCAGAACGGGTCGTCGGGGTCATAAGACTCATAGGCCCGACGGGGGCCATAGGGCTCGTAGGCTCTTGAGGCTCCTAGGGGTCGCGCGGGCCGTGGGGCCCATGAGGCTGATAGAGCTCATAGGGCTCGTAGGCCTTTTTTGGCCCACAGGGCCCACTGGACCCACTGGCTGGCAGGGCTCATAGGGCTCGTCGGGCTCATAGGTCCCCTAGGGCTCATAGGGCCCGTAGGGCTTATAGGGCGCATAGTGCTCATAGGGCTCACAAGGCTCGTAGGGCTCATACGGCTTATAAGGCATGTCTCATGGGATCACAGGCGACATTGAGCCCATAGGGCTCGTGGGGCGCATAGGGCCCATAAGGCTAATGAGGCTCGTAGGGCCCATAGTGGGTCATAGGGCTCGTCGAGCCAATAGAGCTCATAGGGCTCGTGGGGCTCATGGGGCTCGTGGGCGTAGGGAGTTTCATAGGGCTCGGAGGCCTCATAGGGCCCATGGGGCTCGTCTGAAGATCGTTTTTTGCGTTTGGCTGGCGAGTTTGTTGCCACGTGGAACTACATGGAAGCAGAGCAGGCGGAGGGGCGAGAAAGAGAGAGAGGGGAGAGAGTGGAGAAACAGAGGTGGTCATAGGATCCGTAGGTCTCGCAGGTCCGAGGAACTAATTTGGCTCATGGGCTCGTAGGGATCGAACGGCTCGTAGAGCTCATGGCAGAGGTGTCTCGGGGGTTTTCTTAGAGTGCACGTGGGGCTCATCGTGCTCATAGGGGTCGTAGGGGTGACAGGGTTGGGAAGGGTCGCATGGGGTCATGGAGTGATAGAAATGATGCGGCTCGTAGTAGAAGGCGTATGAGGTCGTGAGGAGCATAGGGTCGACCGGCACATTGGGCTCGTGAGCGTACGTGTTGCAGAGGGCGCGTGGGGGTCATAGGGCAGATGAGGCTGATGAAGCTCTGAGGGCTCGTAGCGCCGACAGGGGTCGTAAGGTTCGCAAGGCTCGAAGGGCTCGTACGGTCGTCGGGCTCATAAGTGTCGTAGGGTTGAGGAGCTCATTGGGCCCATGGACACGTAAAGCTCATGAGCCTCATAGGGTTTGGGAGAGAGGCGTCTCGGAGGCCTCTTGGAGTGCGCATAGGGATCGTAGGGCTCATAGGGCTCGAACGGCTCATAGTGCCATGTGAACCCGTCTTGCGAGGCCTTGTTGGCAGTTTCGCGGCCTTCTTGGGCCGTCTCGGGGCCTCCTTGAAAGCCAGTTGCGCCGCTCGTACTTTGTGAAGGCGCGAGATCGCGCGCTCAGGGTTTGGGAGCGTCTTGGTTTTTAGACTTTGGCACATGATTGAAAACATCTACCACACAGCTTTCCGACAATTAACATGATACCAGAGAAAACAAACAATCCGGTTGTTGTTGGGGCTATGGGGCTCTAGGACTACAGGGCTATAGGGCTATGGGGCTATAGGGCTATATTGTTATGGGGGTATAGTGCTATAGGGCTATTGGGCTATGGGGCTACAGGGGCCAGGGCTATAAGGCTATATGGCTATTGGGCTATAAGGCCACTTGGGCTACATGTGCTGTTGGGCTATTGGGCCATAGAGCTATAACGCTGTAGGGCTACGTGGCTATCAAGTACCCGGGCACCCCTTGGCAGCTCCGGGCACCCCCGAGCACCCGGGCACCCGGGCACCCACGGGCACCCGGCCACCCGGCCACCCGGCCACCGGCCACCGAAATCTTGTGACACCGGGCACCCACGGGCACCCGGGCACCCGGGCAACCAGCCGGACCCCTACAGAGGCAAGCTCTGATTGAGGAAAATGTGGCCTCCGAAGGCCTTCGTGGGGATTCTTTTGGAGCTCTTTTGGGCCGTCTGGCTGTTTTCCTGGACCGTCCCGGGACGCTTTTGAACCGTCTTGGGGGGATTCGGCCGTTTTGGGGCTTTCCTGGGGCCCTCTTGGGCCCTCTTGGAGGCCTCCTGTGGCCTTCTTAGGGCTCTGTTGGGGGCCTTTTGTTGAGACTCTCTGGGGCCCGCCTTAGGCCGTCTGGGATGCCGTCTTGGGACCCTTTTGGATAATGTTTGGGCCGTCCTGGGGCGATCTGTAGGGTCTCTTGAGCCGTCTTGGACGCCGTGGAGACCAAAGAAGCGTATATGTTGAATTTGTACGTCGCCCGATAGGAATGGGACGATTTTTGCGTTTTGGGGGTCCCCTTGGGGGCCTCTTGAGACGTCTTGGGGGCCTCTTGGGCCGTCTTGAAGCCACCTTGGGTTCATTTTTAGCGCTCATGGGCCGTTCTGGAGCCTTCGGCTGTTTCGGGGCTCCGCGGGACCGTCTGGGCCCGCCCTGGCGGCGCAGGATGGCCCGGAAGGCTCCCGAAACCGAAAATTCGAATGTCACGTTGGTGGGAGCGCCCAGGGCCGAATTTCTGTAGGGGGGGGTGTGTTATGTACGGGGGTGGGGCCTTTTGTAAGAATATTCGAGAAATGATCTATTCTAGCATGTGCTGCTTTTCTGCTTTCACGGCGTCCAAGACGACCGAAGAGGCTTCCAGGATCACCCCAAGACGGCCCAAGAAGCCCCCACGAGGTCCCCGTAACGCCCCAGGAGGGCCCCCAAACGGCCAAAGAAGCGCTCAAGACGGCCCAAGAGGGCCCTGCGAGAGCCCCCAGAGGGATCCAAGAAGGGGAAGTCGAATCGAGATTTCGAGCCCTCCGCTCCAAGGGTACGCTTGCCAGCAGGGCCCCCCGGAGGCCCCCAAAGGCCCCTTAGAGGCCCAAAAGAACCCTCCAAAGGCCCCCCAAACAGCCCCTACGAGGCCTCCTGACAGGCCCCAGTAGCTTTGACCTCGAAACTCACAAAGACCGCGCGCCATAGCCGTTCCAACCCGATCATATATACACACATTTCATTGTATCTACATATATGTGGACTTCGAATTATATAGAATCTACACATATGTATGTGTTTGCAAATAAGTGTGTATATATATACATATATATATATATATATGCATACATAGCGGAACGCGGAGGCGGAAGTAAAATGGGGGCGCCTCCGCCGGCGGAAGGCCGGCGGAAGGTCGACGGAAGTTGGCGGAAGTCAAGAGTTGTCCTCGAAGAGATGGCAGCATTTTTGGGTTCAGGGTTTCCGGAGCCCGCCATAGATGTACCGAGCCGAGGAAGCAATTGAGATGGCGACGGTCAGAAAATCAACAATCTAAACACGTATATGCATGTGTATATGTACACATGCATACATAAATACATACATGCATACATGCATATATGTGCATACATGCATGCATGCATGCATGCATACATACAGACAGACATACATACGTACATACATACATAGAAACACACGCACGTACAAACATACATACGCACATGTGTATATGTTCTCTAACGCCGCCGAGCGGCGGGGCCACACCCCTAAAATCTGTCTCAGGACACCATCGGGACGCTTGAAGACGACCCCAAGCCGGGGAAACGTAAGACTCGAGTACGCTGGAATTTTGGTTTGCCGGCGCGTTTTGACGAGCGTGTCTTGTGTTTTGACGGTCCAGTTTCCGTGGGATGTTTGCAGCGGCGTTAAATTTCAGATTACGTTTCGTAATTTTCATGAGGACCCCGTCAGGCCAACCCGAGTCCCCCGAACCCGATTCTCACGCCTCCCCGAGAAAGGAAGCCCCTAAGAGGCAACTCGACACACAAAAAGCATTGATTCGTACAGGGTTTTCGTGCGATGCTGTGATATTCGGTTCTTCGGTATTCTGGGCTTCCGAGACCCTGAGGCTCCGAAAATCGCACCAACATTGATCACAAGGGGATCCAGAAAGTTCAAGGGAGCTCCAAGACGGTTCGGGGCCCAAAATGGCCCGAAGAAGAGAGCCCCATCACGGCCCAAGACGGCCCCGAGACGCCCCTCGAACCATTCCAAATCGTGGCCTGGTCGTTGAGGCAGGCTGTCGTTGGCAACGAGGTAACGCCAAGAAGCACCCGGAGACCCCCAAAGCGCAACCAGGAGGCCTCCAGAGACCCACAGAAGTCCCCATGATGCTTTCGCGAGGACCCAAAAGAGACCCTCCAAGGAGGAGCCTCCACAACAAAAAGCTGAAAACGAAGACAGGGAAGGGCCAGAGCGACAAGGGAAAGAAGAACATGATTTCAATGGAAAGGAAGAAAAGAAATAACATGATGATAACGACGATAACGAATACGGTAATTGTGTTCGCTCTCTCTCTCTCTCTCTTTCTCTCTCTCGCTCTCTCTCTCTCTCTCGTTATTTATTTTTTTGTTTCTCTCTCTCTCTCTCTCTCTCCCTCCCGATCTCTCTCGAGGGGGCCGAACGGTCATTCATTCTCCTTGGGCGCGTGGTTGAAGTGGGGCTCCGCGGTACTACGGATTGTTGTTGCCTTGTCGTTGTTGCGTTGTTGCGATGATGTTGTCGTCGACCTCGCCCACGTCCCGCTCGCGATCGACCCCGTGACCCATCAGCGATCCACCCGCGACCCGCCGACATTGTTTTGACTAAAGAATGGCTCCTGCGGCGGGCTCGTTGCTTCTTTAGTTTGGAGAGATGGGCGCCTGCGGCAGGCTTCTTCAGAGCCTCGCAGACTGCCAATGGCCCCGCCGCCACCTCTCTTATCCGCAAATGCGGGGGCGGTGCGGTCTCATGGGAGTTGAACGCGCCCGTTGGCGCCCGCGTGCCCTAAACCTGCCTTCCCATCTTCCCCCTGCTTTGGGCGGCCACTGGTAAGGAGACGATCGTAGGAGCTGGTCTTCTCTCACGTTTAGGGTGGCGTGGACAGGCTTGCTGGCGATCGCAGGGATCGCGGCGCCAACAGCGGCCAGTCGGAGCGGGGCTCTGGGCGGGACTGGTCCATCCTCGAGCACGCGTTGCCTCTGCCGGGGCTCCTCCCACGGAGGGCCGTCCGGGGGGGGGGGCGCCACGCGCGGAGGCCGCACGGAGGACCCCACAGGGGGACCACACGGGAAGACCACACGGGAAGGTCAAGCGGGAAGGTCAAGCGGTGGGGCGCACGGGGAGGCCACAGGGAGGCCCCTTCGCTCTGGTCCTGGTCTTGCGGGGGACTGCGGCTGTCTTGGCAAAAAAGCCCTAACACCGGCTGGTCTGCAGGGGTCTCTGGCGTGTGTCTTGCTTGTGAGGCCGGGCGTGAACCCATTCAAGATCCCGAGTCGGTGGCCAGTGGTCTGCCGTACGGTCTCCCGTATGGTCTCCCGTATGGTCTCCCGCAGTGGTTTGCCGTACGGTCTCCCGCATGGTCTCCCGTCGTGTCTCCCGTGGTGTCTCCCGTGCGGTCTCTCCCGTATGGTCTTGCGCATGTCTTCACGCATGATCGCCCGGATGGTCCCCCTCCCAGCGCCAATTCGAGTACTCTGTATGTTACTTGTTCGTCTTATCCATTGATCTCTCTAGCGATTCCCTGAAAAGCTTGTCTGCCAGGGTTATACAAGTCTTGTTAAACAAAAAACTCGTGGGTGCGTCGCCAGATCCGAGATCGGTCAGACGACGTTACCGCCCGTTGCTTCTCGCGTCCTCCCATGTCCTCCCATGTCCTCCCATGTCCGTCCCTATCCGCATCCCTGCCCCTCTGCCTCTATCCGAATCCTTTTTTATCCATATCCTGCATCCCCATGCCTACCCCTACATTCGAATTCCTACATTATTGGCCCTATATCCTTATCCCGATCCCCCCCACCATTGCGGCCCCCCATCGTGGCCTCCATAGTGGCCCCAATCGTAACCGTGTAAGCCGTGTTGGGTCTGGTGTCGCAAGGGTGGCATTGCTTTAGTGTTCTAAAGAGCTGTTTAGGGCCTCATGCCGTCAAGGGTGAAGTGCCATTATTGCTTGATGCGTGTGTGTATGTGTGTCTCTCTCTCTCTCTCTCTCCCTCTCTCTATACATATATGTAGATAGACGAATGTATCTAAATGTGTGTTTTGCTTGTTATCTCGTAGGTTTGTTCCCCTCTTTTTTTTTGTTTTTCTCTCTCTCTCTCTCTCGTTCTCCCTCTTTCTATCTATCTCTATCGTTATCTCTTTCGATGCCCATGTAAGGCCCACGCCGACTCGAGACGCGTATTTCGATACGCGGTTCTGATTTCGACTCCGCCCGAGCTGGCGGAGTGAGTGCCGACCTCGAATGCATACATTGCTTTTTCTGTTGACTATCATTCGACCCAGCTCCAGTCCGACCCGGGTGAAGAGCAAGAGCTGGGGGAAGAAGAGAGAGGTACAGGAGAGAGGAGGACAGGAGGAATTGAGAAAGAGAGGCGACGAGAAGGAAGCATCTTTTGATCAGGGCCTGATGCTTGGCCGAACCCCCGTTGGATGCTGGACATCCCGCGAGGATCATGGCACGGCGGGAGCCGCGAAGTCCAGCCAGCCCTCGAAGCGGCCATCAAGAACCATGGGAGGGCGCGGCAGTGGAGAGCAGCGTTGCGGCTGTTCTGCGAGGCGTCTGCATCTCGCCCTGCAGCCAGCCAGGGCCAGCACCTTGCAGCCGTTGGCGCGTGCGGCAGAGGCGTGCAGTGGCGGCGGGCTCTGGCGCTGCTCGGCGAGATGTGGCAGGCGAAGGTGGAGCCCAACGTCATCCTTCTGCTTCTCCTGCTCCTCCTCGTGCTCCTCCTCCTCCTGCTTCTCCTCATGCTTCTCCTCCTCCTCATCATCCTCCTGTTCCTCCTGTTCCTCCTCCTGCTTCTCCTCCTCCTCCTCCTGCTCCTCGTCCTGGCTCCTCCCATGGCGGGAGCCGCGCGCGCGCGAACGGCGCGCCGATGCGCAGCATGCGGCTCCGACAGGGCCCCAGAGAGCCCAGCGCGGCCTCCGCAGTCAGGTCTGTAGCGCAGGGAGCCGCGCGTGGGAGGGGCACATCCTGGGGCCATCTGTGCGACGGGCGGCCGAGTGAGACTGGAGCAGGGCCGTCAAGCGAGCCAGCAGGCGCCCCGCGCAACGGCGCCCGCAGAACTCGTCCTTCAAGGCCTTCGCGGCGGAGGCCTCGACGACGGCCTGGGATCGGGCCGTTGCCAACCCAGGCGGCTGCTGCGCTCGGGCCCTGTCCCTCCAGCGCTGCGAGGCCGCTCCGATCGCCTCGGCTTTTGGCTCCGGCGGGCGTCACGGGCTCCGGGGTCCTCAAGCTCGAACGTTCCCAAGAGTCGCCACGACGGCACACGAGCCTTCAACATAGGCCCAAAGAAGGCCCGGGAGGTGGCCCGAGCATGTCACAAGCCCGTAGGTTAGTCTGCTGTTTGTTCTCTGGGCGTTTTGTCCCCTGGCCCGCCTTGTCAGTGGCCCACCTGAAGCGTGGGCAGGCGGTCCCCCCGCAAAACAAGTGGACTGCCTGGCAGCCTGAGGCGTGGTCACCGTCCTCGCCTGTTGAAACTAATTCAATGGTTGAAATGGAAGAAAAAAGCCCTCGTTACACAGTGCTTCACACGGCCTCAAGGTGGCCCGACTCTCTTCGTCTACGGCCCCCAGAGAGCCCCCAAGAGGGCCCCAGGGCGCCCCATGAAGCTTGCAAGACGGCCCATGAGTGCCGTATGAGGGCGCAACACGGCGGGAGAGAGCCAGCTGATGATTCGGGAGGGCACCCAGAGGGCGGCACGACGCGACGGCCCAAGATGCCCTGGGAGCCCCAAGATGCCCAAGAGGGCCTGAAGATGCCCCCACACATGCCAAATATAGATGGAGTGCGACCTTTCGGGTGTCTTGCAAGAGTTTCTTGCGACAGCGTCCGCACTGCACTCGAGCAACTACGCGGAGCCAGGTCAGCAGGACTCCAAACAAGCAGGTTAGCAGACAAGCGGAACTAGCAAGCAGGAGCAGCTTGCGGCAGAAAGCCGCATCGGCAAGCACTAGCCAATCGCAGGAGCCCGCACATGCAACACCGCCGCCAAGAAGTGGCAAGCGGCAGCAACAAGCCGCACCACGCACCAGCAAACAGGCGGCGCCAGCGGAGGCATGAACAGCGGCAACTAGCAGCAAGTGACAGCAAGCGGCTACGAGCGGGCGGGTAAGATAGGAAACAAGCAAGTTGGCAAGTCACCACGCAGGCAAGCCAGCCGGCATGCAAGCCGAAAATGCGGGGAGGGGGGTGTCAGGCCAGGAGGCCAGCAGCAATGCGCGCAGGACTGTTCGCCCGCGCATACGAGTGACCTGTCAGGAAGAGCACGGGCCAGCTCTAGTCAGCTACGGCGTTGGTATCAGCGCGTGCGAGAAGGGTGAGCAGTGGCAGATGGCTCTGTCGCTGCTCAGAGAAATGTGGGAGGCGAAGCTGGAGCCCAGCGTCATCTCTTCTGCAATGCCGGAACCTCCCGCGTGCGAGAAGGGCCTGTGCACCAATTGTTTTTTTTTTCCTTCGAGCGGCAAGGAGAGCGCAAAGCGTCCCCAGGACAGCTTGGACAGCCCGCTTCTCGGCCATGCTCCATATACGAAGACGGCCTAACAGGCGCCAGCGACGGCCCCAACGGCCCAGCAGGTCCCCAAGACGGTCCAATAACGACCCAAGAGGACGCCCATGATGGCCCAAAAGGCCCCAAATATCGCCCCATGGTGGCCCAACAGGTCCAAGAGAACCCTGGGGGGCCTGAGGGCCCCAAGAAGCCTCGGGCCACGACCCCTTTATACTGCCCAGCTGAGCCCGAAGACGGCCCAGAAGGCGCCTAAGACGACCCCAACACCCCAGGCGACCCCCAAGACGGCCCCAGAAAGTCCCGAGAGACGCTCCAAGAGTGCCCAGAGAAGCCAAATTCAATGTTTTCTTTTAGTTTCTTTTCTTTTCGAGATGCGACACAAATAATCGCTGTTCTCGCCGCTTCGGGCTTCCGCTGCTAATCTGCTAATCGCCCAAGACGACCCCAACAGCCCGGAAGCCCCCAAGACTGCCCAAGAAAGTCCCAAGAGGCACCCCAAGAGGACCCAGAGAAACCCAAATCAGTGATTTGTTTTTGCAGAATTTCGACGTCGCCTTCTCGGGCTTCCGATGCTACATGATGGCCTGCGAGGCCCCCAACATCGCCCCAGGGCGGCCCAACAGGCCCCCAAGAGGGCCCCCAAGAGGGCCCCCCAGGCATCCCAAGAGGGCCTGAAGGCGGCCCGAGGGGGACCCAACACGGCCATGACGGCCCCAAGAGGGACCCAAGAGCGCCCCAACAGGACGTCGGGCCACTCCCCTGGGGAGGCCCCCCGAGACGACCCAAGAAAGTCCCAAGAGGCCCCCCAAGAGCGCCCGGCGAAACCAAAATCAGTGAGTTCCTTTCTGGGTTTCAGGGGGATTCCAACGCTCTCGCCTTTCCGGGTTTCCGATGCTACATGATGGCGAAGAGGCCCCCAGTATCGCCCCACGGCGGCCCAACAGGCCTGGCCCAGCGGAACCCACGGACGGCCCAGGAGGCGCCTAAGACGGCCCCAACAGCCAAGGAGGCCCCCAAGGCGGCCCAAGAAAGTACCAAGGGGCCCCCCAAGAGTGCCCAGAGAAGCCAAACTCAATTTTGTCTTGCAGTGCTTCTTTTTTCGTTCAAAAATCAACGTTCTCTCCGCTTCGGGCTTCCGATGCTACATGATGGCCCACGAGGCCCCCAACATCGCCCCAAGGCGGCCCAACAGGCCCCCAACATCGCCCCAAGGCGGTCCAACAGGCCCCCAAGAGGGCCCCCCAGGCAGCCCAAGAGGGCCTGAAGGCGGCCCGAGGGGGACCCAACACGGACATGACGGCCCCAGGAGGGACCCAAGAGCGCCCCATCAGGGCGTCGGGCCACTCTCCCTAATTATACGGCCCCGCGGAAGCCAAATACAGCCGAAGCGGCGTGCAAGACAGCCTCAGCGGCTGGGGAGGCGCCCGAGACGACCCGAGAAAGTTCCAAGAGGCCCCCCAAGAGCGCCCAGCGAAACCAAAATCAGTGATTTCCAGGCAGCCCAAGAGGGACCCAACACGGCCATGACGGCCCCAAGAGGGACCCAAGAGCGCCCTAAGAGGTAGAGCTGGGAACTTGCCTTGCGCACCCTCCGCCCCGAGATGGCCCCCGCCAGCAGGCCCTCAAGAGGGTCCCCAGAATCCCGGGGAGGCCCGCGCGAGGCCCAAATCAGGCCCACGAGGGCCCCGGGAGGTCCAAGACACCCCACAAGCCGCCTCGCAGAGGCTTCCGAGGGAAGATCTCTTAGAGAGCTCTGGGATCGCGCCGGCAATCCAAAAGAGCCCCGTCGGCGACCCAAGAGGAGACCAGATGTTCGGCCACACACGCGCCGAGACCATTGAGACATTCGTGTGCTGGCATTTTCTCATACCTCCCTTCTCCCTCCTTGCTCCACGCTCCTCGTTCCTCACCGCTCTCTCTCATCGCTCCTCGCCTCTCTCTCTTCTCGCTCGTGGCCTTTTCGTCTTACTCCTCGCTCCTGCAACCACTCTCCTGGCCCCTCCCTTCTCCCTCTTGACTACTGGCGTCTGCCTCCCCCCTTCTTCGGTTCTCCCTCATCCCTCCTCGCCTCTCTCTCTCGCTCTCTCTTTCTCTTCTCTTTTCGACCGTTGCTTTCCTTCTCGCTCATTCCTTCTCGCAGATCGCTCCTCGCTTCTTACCCCTCTCGACCCTGACTCATCGGTCCTAGGTCCTCGGTCCACTCACGAACTCTAGGTTGCGTCGGCTTGCAAGGGCACCACGAAACAGCACTCTGCAGCCTCAAGTGGCAACAGCGAACAGCAGCAGTCCGCAGCAAGCAGCGGCAGCACACAGCCAGCATTCACGCAAGCAGCAGCAAGTCGCAGGCAGCAGCACCCCGCAGCTGCAGGCAGCAACAGCAGAGGCGACTATCGGGCCCAACGTCACCACGAAAGTCTTGCGGCATCATCCCTGCCATGGCCCCACATGCCATCTCGGATGGATTTCGTGGCCCGCAGGCCACGGGTCAGCCCTGGTCTCTCCTGCATGGCCGGGGGAAGCGCGTGCGGGAAGGGAAACGGATCAGGTATCCAAGATCGGCCTCGGCGGGCCCCTGGTGCGGCCTCAGGCAGGCCCCTGGCGCCCGTGTCGCGGCACGGCGTGCCTCTGGGCGGCTCGAGCGCGCGACCCAGAGGCCGTCCAGACGGCTCGCGGCGGCCAAAAGTCATTGATTGTTCTACGGCTTCTATGTTCTCGCGATTTCAAGACGGCTCTTGGGGCCCCCTGGGACGCTCCAAGGCCGCCCAAGAGCTCCGGCAAGGGCCCCAAGACAGCTCAGGAGGGCTTCAAGACGGCTCCAGGAGGAGCCCAAGACGGCCCAAGCGAGCCCCAAGACGACCCGAGAGAGCCCCTGGAGCCTTGAAAAGGGCAGCAAAAGCCGCCCAAGAGGGCTCACGGAGAGCTCCGAGACAGCCCAAGAGCCCCAACATGGCCCCGAGACGGGCCAAGAGGCCGTCCAGACGGCTCACGGCGGCCCAAAATCATTGATTCTTCGATGAGTTTTGCCTGATTTTCAGGTTCTCGCAATTTCGAGCTAAGAGCGGCCCCAAACAGCTCCTGGAACCACAAATTCTCCCAGGCTCAAGAGGCTCCGGCAAGGGCCCCAAGACGGCTTAGGAGTGCTCCAAGACAGCTCCCGGAGGAGTCCGAAACGGCCCAAGAGAGACCCAAGACGGCGCGAGAGAGCCCCAAGAGCCGCCCCAGAGGGCTCACAGACACCTCAGAGACGGCCCAACACCCCCAATAGAGTCCTTACACGGCCCCAGAGGCCGTCCAGACGGGCCGCCGCAATCTAAATCGTTAATTCTCCAATGGTTTTTGCAAGATTTCCACCTTCTCGCCATTCCGAGTCAAGACCGGCCCAAGACAGCCGTCCAAGAGGATTTGGACAGGCCCCACAACCACATAGGAGGTCTCCAAGATGGCAAGATGGCCCAGGAGGCGCCCAAGTTTGCCCAAGAGCCGTCCAAGACGGCCCGACGACAGCCCATGAGGCGCCCAAGACGGCCCCAAGTCATCCTCAAGACCCCATACGAGGCCCGAGGATACCTCCGAGCGGCCCCCGCGAGAGCTTAAGAGGTTTCCAAGCTGCTCCCAGAGAAGTGAGGCGGACGACAGTTTTCAACGCTCCGGGGGCCCTGCATGCTTCTGTTCGGGGCTGCGCTGTCGTAGGACCCGCAATTCCCCAACGAAGATCGGGAGGATGGTGGCTCCAAGACAGGACGTGAACGAAGTCCACGGGTTCGCCCTAGTCTGTACTACAATTCCGGGCGAAGCGCTTGCGAAAAGGTCAAGCAGTGGCAGCGCCCCGGGCCACCCAGAGAGCTCGCGGGCCGCTCAGAGAGCCTCTGGGGCGCTCCTCGACGGCTTCAGGAGGCCTCTGGATCGCTCGCCGACGGCTCCAGGACTCCCAGATCGCCCCAAGACGGCCTCACAGACACCCACAAGGGCCGAAGCCGACCCGACCGAAGCCCCCTGACGGCCCCCAAAGGCTTCAGAGACGGCCCCCGAGGACCGCCTGGACGGCGCCAAGGGGCAAAACTTATCAGTTTTCCGAAAGTTTCGATGGTTTCCCTGATCCCGCCACTTCGGGACCACAACGGCCCAGGATGGCCCCAGGGGGCTTCCCACATCGCCCCTGCGCGGTCCAAGAGGGCCCCAGGAGGGCCCCCAGACGGCCCGAGAAGGCCCGTAGACGGCCCAAGAGGGCCCTAAGACGGCCCAAGAGAGCTTCAAGTGACTCTCAAGTCAGCCCCAACCAGGCCCCAGACCCCGCCCGACCGGGCCCAAAGCGACCTCCGAAACGGCCCGAGACCCCAAGATGGCTCCAAGACGCCCCCAGAAGGGCCCAAGGTGCCGCCCAAGAGGGCCCAAAGCGACCTCCGAGACGGCCCGAGACTCCCAAGATGGCCCCAAGACCTCCCTGCGCGGCCCCCAACCGAGGCCCGCAAACGTGCCCCCCTCACTCTGAGTGTGCCTGAAAACCTTTGTGTTTTTGCTAATCGCGCCTATGCCCGGCGCGATTAGCAAAAACCTATTTCTTTTCACGCTTCCAGGTCGGTGCCCCCGGAGCTCCCCGACTGATTTCCGGGGTGGCCCCCAGACGTGGCTTGTAAACGTCGGCCCCACGTGGCCCCCAAACAGGACCCCCAAAGGCGGCCCCCACACAAAGCCTCCGAAGGTCGCCCCCACGCGTAGCCCTCAGGCGCCCCCCAAACGTGGCCCCCACACAGCCCCCAACCATTGCCCTCAAACGTGACCGTCACATGTGCCTCCGAAGGTCGCCTCTACCGCCCAAGGGACGCCAGAGCTGTTCAACGTCGACGAGCTGGTTACCTACGGTGTGCGAGTCCCAGGCTCAGCACGCCGTGGATTTAATCCACGGGTTCACACTAGTCATCTACAGCGCTGGGATCAGCGCGTGCGAGAAGGGCGAGCAGTGGGAGCGGGCTCTGGCATTGCTCAGCGAGATGTGGGAGGCGAAGCTGGAGCCCGACAACATCTGAGCCACAATTCTGGGTAAAGCGCGCGCAAACTGGGAAAGCAGCGCTGGCTCCTGGGACTCTGATCCCAGCCTGGGATGCTCCGAGAGGGCCCCGAGCTGCTCGGGAGGTGCTTCCAAGACAGCCACTGCTCGACTAGACGTAAGAGTGAGCTTCGCCGGTGTGACCTGCGGGCACAGATGGGTCCCCATATGGCTGAAAACGAAGCAGTCGCAGTTGCTTGCGCGCCCAGGTTTGGTCCCCCCGCGGCCCCCAAAAAGTCGCGCACCAAAGGTCACTCTTTCCCAGGGTCGCTCTTGCGTATAGCCGAACTGCCAAGGTGCCCTTCATGAGAGCCTTGGGTGAGCCCCCAAGCCCAAGACGCCCCCAAAAGGCTCCAATATTGCCCCAAGATGTTTCCGAAAGGCCCGCAGATGGCCCGCAGAGAGCCGACACGATAGCTTCGAAATGAACCCTACAGGCTCCTCACAGGGTCCAACACGGCTCCATACGAGTCCAACATGGCTTCAGGGGGCCTCTGAGATGGCCCCTGACGTCTCCAAGACGGCCCTTAGCCGCCCCAACACGGCCCCAAGACTCCCCCAAACGGGTCGCAGACCCCGCCCGAAACTGCACCTGGACACCCAAGCGACGTCCATGTGGTCCCAAGGGGCCCCAGGAACTTTCCACGATAGCAGGAGGCCCTGAGGAGTCTTCCAGTGAGCGCCGGTGGCCCCCTGAGGCACCGCAAGGTTTCAGCAATGCCCCAAGCCTTTCCGATTGCAGACGCGGCACGGCAAACGCAGCAGCAGCATCACCACCAGCGGCAGGCCCGCCAATCTCCTCGCTGACGTGGCATGCAGCAGAGGCCCGCAGTGCCTCGAGGCAACAGCGGCACCGCCAGACGCAGCAGCACCACCAGCGGCAGGCCCGCTGCCAGGCCCGCTTCCATGGCACGCAGCACAGGACAGGCAGCGAAGTCGAGGCCGCCCGCGGCCGCCAGCGCGCGCTGAACTCCGTGCTTCTGCTGCGCCTGCTCCTGCCGCTCCGACTTGCTCCTGCTGATGCAGCTCCTCCTGTTTCTCTGGGAATTCTGTCCTCAAATTTCTGCAGTGCCGAAAGGGAAGGTGAACAGCAGCAGAGCTACAGAAGTAGATGTCACAGACACGTTCAGAATGGGGTCAACATAAAATATGGGAACTTTTCTTTTTCAGGGACAAGTGCCGTCACGCTGAAGTTGCAACACTTTGAACACGCGCTGCTCGGGCCCGCACTCCGGAGAAGTCTGACGACATCTGAGCCCAAACGGCTACGAAGGCACAGAACGCACATGTCGTATCGATCCATGCTCTCGCCGGTTGATTCGATGAATCGCTGAATTCTTTCGCCGACAGTTGGAATTCGGCACGGAATCGTTTGGAGGCCAAGGACTGGCGTATAGGAGGCGGCCCGTTGATGCTATTCAAGTAATCTGGAAGGAGTTCAAACATATAAGTTCCAACACTAGTTCAAAATAGCATGTGGCCTCCATTTGGGGTTGCTGGCAGAGCTGCTAAATTCGAGCGAACCGCCCCTGCATATAGCCATAGGGTGCTAAATGTGGCACGGAGTGTCCGCTCAGCCATGGCACAACTCGAACAACGTCCTGAGACAATGAGGCACCGGATAGGAAGACACGGTTGGCATTGTAAAGGCTAATGCAGATATTCCTGCCGTTCACAAGCCATTCAGACCTAAGAAACCCACAACTCGCCGAGCTTCCTCAATATTGACAGGAAGATCACAGAGAACCAAGCGAAGACGCTGCAGTATGCAGTGCGCGCATGATATACAAGATGAGCAGATACAGTCGTCAACGTGTTGCAGAACAGCAAGAACGGCATCCAAAGGTAGGGCGCCGAAAACGAGACCGCATGCTTGCCGCAAACCATGGTCCATGAATAGGCGTCGGACGCGAGTACCCACCAGTACCATGCCTAACTAGAGGTTCGGACAGCCGGCCTCCTTGAGGAAGACCTTTCTGAGACCGAACTGAATGTTGTCCAAGACTGTAGACAGAGTTCTGCAATCCAAATTGAGTCACTCCTCGCATTTGCTGATGAGTGACCACGTCGGCATTCTTCCCATGAGAATGCTGATTACAACTCAAGCAAGGACGGGGCCCTCGGGATCTCGGCACAGAAACCGTGCTCGTACCAGTCATCAGCGCGATCCGATGGAGCAGCTGGTCGATTCCGTGCAACGTTTCCTGCGCGTCCGCATTGGGAAAGAAACGGCTCAAATCGAACCGTGCGACGGTCATTGCATCTTCGGGGTCGTGACAAGCAATATATGTAGAGGTAAACGATGGATCCGCATAGACGCTCCAACCGATGCTGCGCAACATGGGCGAGGTCACGCTTTCCTTTCCTGCCGTTTGCACTCCCTCAGAGCTCGAGCCACCATCCCAGAGCACACGCGCAGCGACGACCAGGACGGGTTGCATTTTGCCGTTCGTGTTGGTGAGGCTTGCCGCAACGGAAGACTCCGTCAGCAAACCATTTGGATTTCGGGCTGGTGTGCAAAAATCCCCACCACTCGACCTTTCACGCCGTAGCGGCGGGAAGTTGCCAACGCAATGGTACGAACCCATCGTGAAGTTCTCGGACGGCTCGTAAGATATGAGGCCAGTCTGTCGTTGGCAGAATTACCCACTGCGCATACATCGTCATATACAAAAGCCATATCGATTTGCAATTGGTAGCCTTCGAAGGAGCAGACCATTCTGCAACGAGGATTGTGGTCAACAATGCAGACTACCTCAGACACGGCTGGAGTTACGGTGTCGGCTAGTTGCGAGTAGCTTTGGTGAAAGTGATCGTCGGAACCGTGACCAGAGAACCATGACCACACAAACTTATCCAGCTTGCCATCGCAATCAAGACGCCAGTGCTCCACCCAGCGACGGCACGCAGCTGACAAACTCCCAACTCAAGCACGCAGACTGGTGAGTCCCAATTTGCAACGAGCCTGCAGTCAGAACGAAGCAGCAGTTTGAGAATTGTATCTGGACCCAGCGAGCACTAAGTGGACATTGAACGCAGTTTCGCGGCACGCCAGTGATTGGTATACCGATTAGCGACGGTCCGAGGGGCAACGAAATACAAAAACGTATGTCGCATCACACATTCCTTCAACACAGCCGGAAACAGCCAACAAACATCAAGTATTTGGCGAAGAAAGCTTGTAAGAGAATTCCAAGCGGGGGGAGGGGGAGGCACGCTCTCGAAACACCGTAATGCGACACATGCGATGCTGAAAGAAGCCCGAAGACCGACTCGACCACAGGCAACGTCTACTCGCTCTTGCACGTTCGGCGGAGAGCAACAACTCTTGCGCACGGATCCGCAGTTGGACCACTCCGAGAAAAGCAATCCACAATGTACAGCCCAATTTGCACAGAAATATCTTCCTTCTTGTCGGCCAACCCATTTTACGAGTGCGATCTTACACCCGTAGACGTCCATGGGTGCAACGGCCTGGGACGAATGGACCAACACTCGGTAGAAACGCCGCCATGGGAGCCACATCATTGAATCACCATGGATCAACCACGGGCCATGTGAAGAACGTGTGGTCGCAATACTACTTTGATTGATATTGAGACTACGACGTTGACGCAGATCTTCTTTGACCCGCGAGCGCTTCCATGGCGCAGGCCGGCCACATAGAGCACAGCCCAGAGCATGCCCATAGCGTCTGCAATGCGATGTTCGCCTCATCGTAAGGTTGCTTGTCTGAGTAGGTCGCGAGGAACGGTATGCGATCGCAAACTCGCATTCAACTGCATATGGGCGGTGCGGCCAAGTGAAAGTAAACATGAAGAACAACGACTCTGCCAGACTGGGGGGAACTTGGGCCAGAGCCGGCATCGAAACTTAGCACACTCAGGCCCACACCGTTTCACAGTATGAATTGTATTCACATCGCGGAAGCCTTGAGGACGTTCCATACTTCAGAGTGAAATGATGCAAGGTGTTGGTAAGCAGTAGGGGTGCAAACAGGAAGAAACCTCCCTATCAGATTGACATGCTGGTGGTCCCAATGCAAGTCCACGCACAGAAGACCAGTAAGGTGATTGAGGAAAGCCGCAATAGAGCATATTACAACATTCTTCTGACAGATCTTCACACGGACATCGAAACCCAGGACAGCATAATCGTTTTGCAGGTTTGGATGGCACGATAGAGACGCAAGCGATCTGCAGACCACACATGCATAGAGCTCGCGCGTCAGTACACTCCCTGAGCAATGCCAACATCGGCACACGAGCCGGGATGGATTCCAAGAATTTGGCAAGCAGCTGGAAGGATTAAACTTATCTTTGCGAAGGACCCAACCATATGCAGTTGTGGGTACCGCAATTTTGAATATCTTCTTCGGTGGAGCGCCCTACCTATGGGGCCACGAAGCGCTGCACTGGGTGGGGGGGAACGCATGCGGACGGTAGCACTGGGGCCGTCGGTGGAGCTCCCTATGAGGCCACGAAGCGCTGCATTGGGTGGGAGGGGGGCGCATGCGGGCGGTAGTACAGGGGCTTTCGGTGAAGCTCCTTATTGAGCCACAAAGCGTCGTACTGGGTGGGGGGACGCATGCGGGCGGTAGCACTGGGGCCGTCGGTGGAGCTCCCTATGGGGCCACAAAGCGTTGTATTGGGTGGGTGAACATGCCAAATTGGGTGTGTGGGGGGGGGCACATGCGGGCGGTCCCACTGGGGGTTTGGTGGGGCTCCCTATGGGGCCACGAAGCGCTGTACTGGGTGGGTAAAAATGCCACATTGGGTTTTCGGGACGCACGCGGACGGTCCCACTGGGGGATTCGGTGGAGCTCCGTATGGGGCCGCGAAACGTTGTAATGGGTGGGTGAAAAACGCCAAATTGGGTGTTTCGGGACGCATGCGGGCGGTCCCCTTGGGGGCTTCGGTGGGACTATCGGTAGAGCCCCCTATGGGGCCACGAAGCGTTGTACTGGATGGGTGAACATGTCAAATTGGGTGTGTGGGATGCATGCGGACGGTCCCACTGGGGGCTTCGGTGGAGCTCCCTAGGTGGCCACGAAACGTTGTACTGGGCGGGTGGAAATGCCAAATTGGGTGTTTCGGGACGCATGCGGACGGTTCCACTGCGGGTTTCGGTGGAGCTCCTGATGGGGCTACGAAACGTTTTATTGGGTGGGTGGAAATGCCCAGTTGGCTGTTTCGGGACGCGTGCGGGCGGTCCCATTGGGGTCTTCGGTGGAGCTCCCTATGGGGCCGCGAAGCGTTGTACTGGGTGGGTGAAACGCAGGGAGGAGGGGGAGGAGGGAGGAGGGAGAGGGGGAGGGAGGAAGGAGGAACGCGTGGACCGTCTCGTCAGAACGAGGACCCCACATCTCAGGATGATTGGGACTTGAACGAGCAGAAGATGGCCTCAATAGCAGATTGCTCCGGCTGCCGGTCAAGCCATGCAGATCATCGCAACGGACGTTCTCGAGACGATTGCAATCAATCATGCTCTACATTGCATGGGTAATCCATACAAAACCAAGTCACAAATGTGCAATGTAAGGGTGTGGAAATTATCGACCTGCGCCGCAGGTGAGACGAACTCGTTCCAGAAAAAACATCACAGGTCGAAGGTATCTCTGGGAATTCTGTCTTCAAATTCCGGCAGTGCCCAAAAAGAAGGTGAACAACCGCAGAGTTATTGGAGTAGATGACGCAGACACGTTCAGAATGGGGTCAGCAGAAGAATTAACACATTTTTTCAAATGTCGTCACGCTGGAGTGGCAACATTTCGGGCCCGCACTCCGGAGAAATCCCACAATGTCTGAGCCCAAACTGCTAGGGAGGCATAGAACGCATTCGTCGTATAGCAAGACATGTTCTCGCTTGCTGCTCCGGTTGTTGCCACAACCTGTTGCACATGAACGTCGGCACGGACGGCTTCGCCCTGCCAGCTGTTGCTTGTCCACGGGTTCGCATCAGTCTTGACAGAGTGAGGGGGCCGAATGGTCATTCATTGGCCTTGGGTGCGTGGCAGAAGTCAGGTTCCGCGGTGCGAATTGCTGGTGCGTTGCATTTTCATGTCTAAACCTTGCGTTTTTCAATTAAAGTGTTCCTCTTGGGGATCGCACGTTGTTTTTTGCAAGGAGAAGTATTCCTCTTTCTCCTCCTCCTCTTTCTCCTCCTCCTCTTTCTCCTCCTCCTCCTCCTCCTCCTCCTCCTCCTCCTCCTCCTCCTCCTCCTCCTCCTCCTCCTCCTCCTCCTCCTCTCTCCTCCTCATTGCATCCGTGTCTGGGGCTAGTGCCCGCTATTTGTCTGCATCGCCGGGTCCCTTTCGGATGTCCTGTCTGGCCGATAAGTTTGGCCAGCGCACGCACGTGCCCCCGCCCCTCCTCCTCCTCCTCCTCCTCCTCCTCCTCCTCCTCCTCCTCCTCCTCCTCCTCCTCCTCTTCCTCCTTCCTCTCGCTTCGTCCTCCTTCCGCTTTTGCGGCCCGTAATTCGTGACATTTTCGTTGCGTGCCCCCGCTTCTACATCAGTCTCTCGTAAGCCGCCGCGCCTGCGTGCCTCGGCGAGTGCGGCGGCCCGAAGTCGACCAGGCCCGCCCCGTCGAAGGCCTGGCGCCGCGCTTGGTTCAGTTACGCGGTAAGTGGCTAAGACATGTCCAACTTCAATAATAACAACAACAATATATTGGAACTGTTCGTTCTTATCTGCTCGCGTGCCACTCAACACGTATATCCCAAACCTTCGGTACCCGCCTTCTTCGTTTTCGATTGTACCCCCGTGGGCCTTGGGGGTATATCTTCCCTACCTGACACGTGCATTCAGCGCAGCCCCTAAAACAGGGGAAAGGAGGTTGGATAGAAGCGGGAGAGAGAAGGATGGAACACGAGAGAATTTAGCAGGAGAGTGGCTAGGAAAACAAAGCACATGGCAGAAACAGACGGGCAGATCGGGCGGGCAGACCCTAGCGGGCGGGTCGGGACGGCGGGCCCAGCCAGCCAGGTCGAGAAGGCGGGTCGCTGAAGCGTGAGAATTGCATGAACCGCGAGGGAGTCTCGAGCGATAGCACGATTCCAAAGTACATCGTCAGAAAGGCCAGAGCGAGAGCGTGATTCCTGAGTGTCGAGGACACGGCGTCTGAATACGTCACGAGGAAGTCCCACGCGATAGCGCGATTCCTGCATACACTGTAAGGAAGTCTTCGCGAGAGCTCGATGTGGGAATCAATTGTGGGGGGGGGGGTATCAGGCGTGAGCCGCTCCTGTTGGATGTTCCTTTTCTAGATCAGATTGCTTATTGCTATCTGGAAGCGGTACCGCGCGGTTTCGCCTCGACGCTGGTTGCGATTCCTCTGAAGCGAGGCTCCCGCTCGAGCGTGGGGTTGAGCGTAACTGTGTGCCCATGGAGGCCCAGCTACAACGACAACGGCTCCCGCTCGATGTGTCTTCACAATGTATCCCGATACGCCTTGGCCAGAGAGGCCCCCGAGCTCAGGAACGGCGCTCTCGTTCCAAACTTCCTCGCAACTCAGTCAAGTTAGCGGAGGCCTAGCCATGACGACGAGGGCTCCTGTTCGATTCACGATTTACTCCGAGAGCCCCTGGCCAGGAAGACCCCCGAACGCAGGAACGGCGCTCTCGCTCGAGACTTTCTCGCGATTCAGTCAAATTGGTGGAGGCCCAACTACGACGACAAGGGTTCTCGTTCGAGACTTCCTGAAGGTGCATTCCCAGAGGCCCTGGCCAGAGAGGCCCCCGAATTCAAGAGTGGCGCTCTCGCTCGAGATTTGTTCGTTTTTCAGGCAAGTTGGTGAAGGTCCAGACACGGCGACAAGGGTTCCCGTTCGATATTTCTGAATTTGGATTCGAAAGCCCCTGGCCAGAGATCAGGAACGGCGTCGTCGCTCGAGAGTACCTCGCGCTTCAGTCAGTGGCTGACAGGGAAGATATATTTCAGGGGGTGCGATCGAAGACGAAGTGGGCGGGTATCGAGGGTTGGGGCATACATAATGCAAGACACGCTTGCCAGTAAAAGCGAACAGTCTTAAAATGAAGGTTCAGTTTTCATTTTTGAAAAAAACAAATATTGTTAATCCCCCCCACCAGGTGACCATTATGTGCTTTCAATTGAAGTGCTCCCCGCGGGGTTCGCACCTTGTTTTCTATGAGGGGAACTCACTAGGCTCAAACTGCGTTCTTGGCCCCCCGGATTATAACGACAACGCCTCCCGCCTGAGACTTCCTCACAATTTAGCCAGGACCCCCGCTCACGCCCGAGATTTCTTCGCATTTGACCCGGGAATCGCGCTCTCGCTTGGGACTTCCTTATTATCTAATTAGGAATCGCTATCTCGGCGCTATGGAGTCGCGCTCTCGTTGGAGCCTCGCTTGCAATTGACGCAAGAATCGCGCTCTTGAGTTGGAATGCGCCGCTTCCGACACTCAGGCACCCAGGAGTCGCTCTCACGCGTAGGACCCCCTCACAGCTTACTTGGGGATCGGGATCTCGCTGCCTTTCGTGGCCCCGGTGCAGCCCTTCGTGGCCACCTCGCTGCCCGTCGTGGCCTTGTTGCAGCCCTTCGTGGCCCCCTCGTGGCCCGTCGTGGACTCGTTGCAGCCCTTCGTGGCCCCCATCGCTGCCTTCGTGGCCCCGTTGCAGCCCTTCGTGGCCCCCTCGCTGCCCTTCGTGGCCCCGTTGCAGCCCTTCGTGGCCCCCTCGCTGCCCGTCGTGGCCCAGTTGCAGCCCTTCGTGGCCCCCTCGCTGCCCTTCGTGGCCCCCGTTTGTTCGCGCACGTCGTGGTTCCATGTATGATCCCGGGCTCCGGGCCCACGGCCCCCCCCCCCTCAGATGGTATGGTCCCAGGATTCCTCGGGCCCCCCCCCCAGATGGTATGGTCCCAGAGACGACGACGACGACGACGACGACGACGACGACGACGACGACGACGGCGACGGCGACGGCGACGGCGACGGCGACGGCGACGGCGATGGCGACGGCGACGGCGATGGCGACGACTACGGCGACGGCGACGACGACGACGACGACCACGACGACGACGACGGCTGCGGCGGCGACGATGCCGGCGGCGGCGGCGGCGGCGACGGTGACGACGACGATGACGGCGGCGACGACGACGATGACGACGACGACGACGACGACGACGACGACGACGAGGACGACGAGGACGACGAGGACGACGAGGACGACGACGACGACGACGACAACGACCTCTGAACCACCACAGCACCACACCACATACACAGCCGGGGAGGGGGGCACCGCAGCGCAGCACCACGCCACGCCCACCTCTGAACCACCACAGCACCACACCACATCCACAGGGGGGGGGGAGGAGGGCACCGCAGCGCAGCACCACGCCACGCCCACAGGGGGGGGCGGGGGGGACCATCGCGCGGGGGGGGGGGGCCCAATGGCATCAGCATTGGGGGGGAGGGGGGGGGGCCCAAGCCCTGGACCATATATGTATGGTCCAGGGCTTGGGCCCCCCCCCCCAATGCTGATGCCATTGGGCTCCCCCCCCCCGCGCGATGGTCCCCCCCGCCCCCCCCTGTGGGCGTGGCGTGGTGCTGCGCTGCGGTGCCCCCCCCCCCTGTGGATGTGGTGTGGTGCTGTGGTGGTTCAGAGGTGGGCGTGGCGTGGTGCTGCGCTGCGGTGCCCCCCTCCCCCCCCCTGTGGATGTGGTGTGGTGCTGTGGTGGTTCAGAGGTCGTCGTCGTCGTCGTCGTCGTCGTCGTCGTCGTCGTCGTCCTTGTCGTCCTCGTCGTCCTCGTCGTCGTCGTCGTCGTCATCGTCGTCGTCGTCGTCATCGTCGTCGTCGCCGTCGTCATCGTCGTCATCGTCGTCGCCGCCGCCGCCGCCGGCGTCGTCGCCGCCGCAGCCGTCGTGGTCGTCGTGGTCGTCGTCGTCGTCGCCGTCGTCGTAGTCGTCGCCGTCGTCGTCGTCGTCGTCGTCGTCGTCGTTGTCGTCTCTGGGACCATACCATCTGGGGGGAGGAGGGGGGGCCCGAGGAATCCTGGGACCATACCATCTGGGGGGGGGGGGCCGTGGGCCCGGAGCCCTGGATCATGTATGCCCTTCGTGGTGGCCCTGTTCTTGCCCTCGCGCAGCCCCATATATGTATGCCATTCTTGGCCCCCGCTCGTTCGCGCCCGTCGTGGCCCCATACGCATGCCCTTCGTGGCCCCGCTGTCGCCTTTTGTGGCAACCTCGCTGTCCTACGTGGCCCCGTTGCTACCCTCAGTGGCCCCGTCCTTGCCCTCTGTGGCCTCGCATTATCTGCCCTTTGTGGCCCGCGCTCGTTCGCTGCCCTTCGTGGCCCTATACGCATGACCTTCGTGGCCCAGCTGTCGCCCTTCGTGGCCCCTGCCTGCCCTTCGTGGCCCCCCTGTCGCTCTCGCTCTCGCTTTCGCTCGTCGTCGCCGTCGTCGTCGTCGTCGTCGTGGTCTGTCCCCTGTCCATCCCTCCTGGGGTCGGGTTGCCGCCGATCAGCGCTGCCGCTGGCCAGGCCGACGGTCCGCGGTCGCCTTCCCGCTTGCCCGGCTCCGGCTTGCAGGGAAGAACGATAAACCCCCCAAAATGGGTACGATCGAAGACGAAGAGGGCGGGTATCGAGGGCTTGGGAAATACACGTTGAATGACATTCGAGCAGATAAGAGCAACCAGTCTTAACATGTTTGTTGTTGTTGTTGCTGCTGTTGTTGTCGCTGTGGTAATTCAGGGCCCAATAATGCAACGTGAGCACGAAGATGCTCCTGATAAGCAACAGGGTGCGAGCCCCGAAAGGGGACCTATTTTGAAATAGCACATTGTGCACAAGGGGGGGGGGACCAGCAGTAATTAGCTGCCTAGAGAGCTCAACAACAACAACAACCATTTTAATATTGATCGTTCTTATCTGCTAGCGCGTACCCCGCCACGTATATCCCAAACCCCCGATACCCGCCCTCTTCGTCTTCGATCGTACCCCCTCTGGGGGGTACATCTTCTTGACCTCCCACGCGTATTGGGCGCAGCTCCTAAAAAGCAGGGGGAGTGAGAAAGGAGAAAGAGAGAGAAAGAGAGAGAGGGAGAGATAAAGAAAGAGAGAGAGAGAGGGTGGCAGCGATGGGGCCACTGAGGGCACAAGCGACTGGGGGCCACGAGTGGCGTGTGTAGATATATATATATATATATATGCACACACACGCATCTCTCTCTATATATATATTATACATATATATATATATGTGTATATATATGTGGACCACAGAGGGCAGCGTGGGGCCACTGAGGGCAACGTCGGGGCCACGAAGGGCAGCGAGTGGGCCGCGACGGGCAGCAATGAGGCACAAGGGGCGCGAGCGAACATGGGACACAAAGGACATGACCCTAACGGGCGGGCCGAGCGGGCGGATCGATCGTGAGTTCTGCGCGATTTGCCAGGAAGTTTCCAGCGAGACAGCGCTGTCTAAGCAAATTTGAGGAAGACCCCAGCGAACGCGCGATTCCTGAATGGCAAGCGCGCGGCGCCCGAGTAAATTGCGAGGAGGTCTCAGGCGGGAGCGCGATTTTTGATTAAATTGCGAGGAAGTCACAAGTGGGAGCCGGGGGCCAGAGTAAATTTCAAGGAAATATCAAGCGGGAACCGTTGTTGGTGTAATCCGGGGGCCAGGGGCACAGTTTGAGGAGGAAGACTTCCCCTGATAAAAAAAGGGTGCGAGCGCCGGGAAGGGCACTTCAATTGAAAACGTACAAAGTGCACCAGATAGGGGATCAACCATACTTATTCTTCAGTAGTGAGAATTCAACAACAACAAAAATCATTCTAAGCCCGTTCGCTCTTACATGCCCGCGTGTCATTCAAATCGAGTTCCCCACGTCCTCGATACCCGCCCTTTTTGTTTTCGGTCACACCCTTTTTGGGGGATTGTTTCTCTTTGTGGGGGGCGGCGGGCTTAGACAGGCAGGCAAACCTGAACGGGCGGAGAATCTTTCGTGGGCGTACATGTGCCCGCCATTGAAATTAGTGTGGGCCCTTCAAAAAGAGGATGGGGAGAACGAGGGAGAGTGGGAGGAAGGGAGGGGGAGGGACGAAGGAAGAGGGAAAACGCCAGGAGAGAAGGAACGAAGGAGGAGGGAGAGGGGGGAGGAACAGGAAGGTAAGAGCGTGAACGTTCGAGGAAGTCCTAGGCGAAACCGCCGTTCCTGAAGGAAGTCTCGGGCGGGAGCCCACGACGGGCGGGCGATCCCTTGATGGGCGGGCAACGGGAGGAAGGGGGAGGGAAAATAATGGAGCACGAGAGAAATTAGCAGGAGGGGGGCAAGGAGCAGAAAACAACTGGTAGAACCAGACGGGCAGATCGGGTGGGCAGACCCATAGCGGGCAGGTCGGGCCAAGAACACAAGTTGAGGACCAAGATTTCCCCTGCGAGAAAACAGGGTGCAAGTGCCAGGGGGGACATTTTAATTGAGAAAGCAGGAGATGCACTGAAAGGGGGGTGATCAAAAACTATTATCCTTTAAATGCACATTCGATTGCGTTAGGACGGTTCGCTCTTAATTGTTCGCGCGCCACTTAACACGTATATCCCACACCCTCGATACCCGCCCTCTTCGTCTTCAATCGTGCCCCAAATCGGGGCATATCTTCCTCACCTGTCAGAGGTATTTTGCGCAGCCCCTTAAGCAAGGGAGGGGAGGACGAATAGAAGGAACGGACAAAAGGGCAGGGATGAGGATGGAGCACGAAAGAATTTAGCAGAAGCGTTGATAGGAGCAGAAAAAGAGTGACAGAAACCGACGGGCAGATCGGGCGGGCAGACCCTAGCAGGCGGGTCGGGAAGGCGGGCCCTGGCGGCCAGGTCGAGCAGGCGGGTTGCTGAAGCGTGGGTCCTGCATGAATCGCGAGGAAGTCTCGAGCGCAAGCGCGATTCCCAAGTAAATCATGAAGAGCCCAAGCGAGAGCGTGATTCCTGAGCGCCGTTGGCGCATCGTCTGGACAAATCGCGAGGAAATCCCACGCGAGAGCGCGATGCGTACATAAACTGTGAGGAAGTCCCGCCGGAGAGCGCGAATTGGGAATAAATTGTGAGGAAGTGTCAGGCGGGAGCCGTTGTTGTTGTTGTTGTTGTTGTTGTTGTTGTTGTTGTTGTTGAACATTATTAATTCTAAAGAATAATTATTGTTGGGACCCCTGGTGCACGGCCCCCCTGCGCCGCCTAGGCCGCAGCTACATTTTCATCATTTTCGTGAGGAAGCCTCAGGTAATTCGATGTGATCAAGATCCGGTTGTTTTGTTCCCCCCCGCTTTCCCTTGCAAAAAACACTATAAAATGACATTTCTTGTTCTAATATAATCAAATTTCAAGAATCCCTTGCAAAAAATAAGGTAAAGTGGACATTCGCGCGCGCAAGACGAAATCCTTCCAAAACCTTAGTGTTCGCAGCGATTTTAACATAAAAACATCAAAAAACCAATGGTTTTTCAACAAAAAATTGTCAAAATCTCATCCCGCGCGCTCTTGCGGATTCGTAGGAAACCCAACACTTTTTAAACATTTCTGTCAAACGGGCTTTTGCGAGCAACTTTTTCGAACTTCTGCGACAACGGTTGCGCACCTGCCAGGGCCATCATCCCTGTCAAATAATACCATGCGGGACACATTCGTTTTTTCTTCGCGCGCGCACGCCGAAATCTCCAAAAACCATTGGGCTTCTTAAGAATTTTAGCACCGCGCATCATAAAATCACACGAATCGCACCGTAGGTCCTCGAAAAACACCTGCACGACTTTTCAAAATTTCCACCCGCGCGCGCTGTCCGAATCCTAAAAAAAACCAATGGTTTTCCAACATTTATGTTACATGAGCTCGCGCGAGCTACTTTCGCACGCTCTTGCAACGGGGTTCGCGCGCCTGCCAGGGGCCACAATCCCTTGCGGTTGCGCCATAGGTTGCGCCCTCGGCCGCCGAGAATAAAACGTCCCCCTATTGGTTGCGCCATAGGTTGCGCCCTCGGCCGCCGAGAATAAAACGTCCCCCTACTGGTTGCGCCATAGGTTGCCCCAGGAGGCCTTCAAGAGGCCCCAAGAGCCCGCCGTGAGGACCCAATAAGCCCCCAAGAGGCCCCAAGATGCTTCCAAGAAGCCCCCCAAAGCCCCTCAAGAGGACCCCAAGCGGCGCCAGGAGGCTTACTCCACGCCAGTGTAGTAGCCACGGTCGTCCGCAGGCCACGAAGTGAAGTGTCCGAACGTCATAGGGCGGGAAGCTGGGTGTGGGTGGTGGCGAAGAGTCGTGTGGATATTTGGTAGAGCTTGCACTGCCCCCCCACAAAGTGGGGGTATTGGCTGGCGTCGCATGAAAACCCTGGCACTGGTGAGAACACTGAGCGTTCGGGTAAAGTGATTGTTGTTGTTGTTGTTGTAAACCGGGGGCCAGGGGCACAATTTGAGCCCCGTGATTTTCCCTGCTGAAAAGCAGGGTGCGAACCTCGGGGGAAGCATCTCAATTTAAACAAACACGATGGTCACCGGAGGGGGATCTAATTATTCTTCAGCAACGAGAAAACAACAACCAACAACCGACAACGACAACGACAATAATATCACAACAACAGCAACAACAGCAGAAGCAGCAGCAGCAACGACAACAACACCAGCAGCAGCAACAACAACAAACAACGCAACAACAACAACAACAACAACACTCAGCACAGCGGAATCCCACTTCAGCGACGCACCCAGGGACAGTGCATGACCGTTCGGCCCCCTCACTCTGACTTCATTGCAGGCCCCCGCCCGTGCAGGAATGGCCTTGGTGGAGTGGGGCGTGGGGAGCCTTGGGCGGCCTCGGAGGCCACTCGAAAGTCCGACGAGATCGAAGAGGACCTAGGTGACCCGGCAGGCCCAATGTAGCCCTCCATAGGGCCCGAGATGGCCCCAAGACGCGACCACGAGGCTCAAGACGCCCCCAAGACGCCCCGGGAGGCCTCCAAGAGGCAACAACTTGTTGTTTATGCTAGGATTTATTCTTGAGTTAGTGATTCTGGCATTCTCGCCTTCGCAGGCTTCCCCCAGTCCGAGACGGCCCAAGGGGCCTCTTGGATGGCTCCAAGACAGCCCAAGAGGGAGGCCCCATGAGAGGGACCCCAGACGGCCCGAGAGGTCCCTGATAGCCCCCCCAAGGCGGTCCCAAGACGGCCCAAGATACCCCAACATGGCCACGAAGGATCCAAGGTGCCCCCCCAAAGAGGTCCAAGCTGACCTTGCTCCAGATTGGCCCCACGGAGCCCCCAAGAGACCCCGAGAGGCCCCCAAGAGGTTTTCACAGGCCCCTGAGAGGCAAGGACGCGTCCAGAAGGCTCCGTAGAGGCCTCCCCCCAGATGGATCCAATGACTCCGACGAGTTTCCGAAGAGACCCATGGGAGCGCCCTCAAACGGTCCAGCTGCTCCGCGAGGGATCTTCATGATGGCCCAATTTGCTTCGCAGACGCCCAAATGCCCCCCCCCCCCAGTCGCGTAGCAAACATGAGTGGTAAGCAGCAGCACGCATAACCGCTAAGCCACATCAAACAGCAGCACGCCACTGCCAGCACCAGTCCGTCGCGACCAGAACAACTGCATGTTATAACAAGTTGCGGCAATCAGCACCAAGCATCAACAACGGGCAGGAAGCGACAGGGCACGGACGGACGACCAGTGAAGCAGGCAACCAGAGCAGGCGATTCGGTGAAACGCTGTCAGGTCACCAGTCCATCCGCCACCACGACAGCAGGACAGCAGGCAAGGGATGCACAAAGGAATATAGATAACAGAAATCGTGACCTGGTGGGACACGCTGTTCTGTTAAATTGCTGTTCAATTGGGGACCCTCTTCGACGCTCCCTGGAGCTCCAGAGCTTCGACGAGCTGTTCGGCTTCGACGAGCTGTTCTATACACGGTGTGGGAGCCCCAGGTTCAGCACGCCGTGGTTCTTACCCACGGATACACACTGGTCAGCTACAACGCGGGGATCAGCGCATGCGAGAAGGGCCAGCAATGGCAGCGGGCTCTGGCGCTGCTCAGTGAGATGCGGGAGGCGATTGTGGAGCCCGACCAATGACTGCCTCGAAGAGCTCCCTGACGTCCCGACACACCCTCTGGAGAGCGCAACGACGGCCGAACAGGCCCTCAGCCCCGAGACGGCCCAGGACGACCCCAAGAGGGCCCCAAGAGGTCCTCAACCCTCAACACGGCCACAGAGTCCCCCAGCACAGCATCCAGCTCGGGCAGATTCCGTGGACGGTAGTCCACGGGACCTCATCCATCAGCTACAACGGTGGGATCAGCGCGTGCGAGAAAGGCGAGCAATGGCAGAGAGCTCTCGCGCTGCTCAGCGAGATGTGGGAGGCGAGTTTAAAGCCCGACGTCATCTGTACTACAATTCCAGTCGCGGCACGTTAGAGTCAGGCGTTCCCGAAAAAAAAACTCCAGAGCGCCCCAGACGGGGTCAGAGGGTCGCAAGATGGCCCCGAGACGGCCTCAGACAACCCCAAGACAGCTCTGCGACGCTCCCGAGGGCGCCAGGACGGCCCAAAAGGGCCAGAATAATCGCCAGGAGGCTTCACAGACGGCCCACGAGGATTCCGATGATGTCCCCACGAGGTGGAAAACAAGCAAAGCAGCTTTTTCCAGGTTCTTGACATTCTCCCCATGAAGGGCCCAGAACGGCCCGTACGGCCCCAGGTCCTTCCAAGATGGCATCACTATAGCTCAAGAGGCCCTGAAGAGCCCACCAAGGCGGCCCACGAGGGCCCCAAGACGGCCCAGAACAGGCTCGAGAGAGCCTACCAGAGCTTCAAGAGGACCCCCAAGACGCCCCAGGAGCTGCCCAAGAGGGCCCCAACCGGGTTCCCAGACAGCCCCAGACCCCCCATCAGAGCCCTAAAATGGCCCAACAGGCGCCTGGGACGGCCCAAGAGGCCCAACAAGGCCAACAATCAAGCAAACACACTATGTCATTTTGTGTTTTCCGCACCCTCCCTATGGCGGACCCAGAACGGCCCTACGCGGCTTCAAGCATTCATGCGATCGCCCCAAGATGGCACAAGAGGCCCCGACGAGCGCACCAAGACGGGGGGGACGGATTCCCACTAACCTGGCACCGGACGTGCACTACTGGGGGTGTTGCCCTGTCTCATCGTAAGAATGTGAAGTCTCTGAAGTCGGGACAAGGTGGGCACGAGTGGGCATCATAGCCAGCTCAAAATCAAAAGAATTGCCATAGCTTGATCATTAGCCGTTCTCATTGGCATTCATGTCCTGCGCAGAAGCATGGTCTCCCCAATTTGACCCTGAACGGGACCCAGTTCCCTGCTGGTCGTCTAGTGCGCCATCATAGGCAACCAGAGGGGCCATCATAGGCCTTACCAGTGTGGACCGCATTGGGGCCTCACACCCTCCGAAGCTTCCATCATAGGGGCAGTGGGGGCAAACCCCCGCGAATCTAGCGACGACGACAGACGGCGTGGACGACGACTTCAGCGACGACGACGACCGCGACTATGACTACCAGTTCGAGTGGGCGAAGCAGGACGAGTGCGGGGGGTGCTTCCGTGGAATTCGTGCCGCCTCTTACACGGCTTCCTGCGGCGGGGTGGATGGGAGCGAGGTGTTCGACAGGGGCGTGACGCCACAAGGTGGCGGCGGGTGCGGCATGACTCCCGTTGGTGAGACCCCTGGTCCTTTTGATCGTGGGTTCTCTCGTGCCTGGGCTGGGGCGGAGGTTTTAGTTTCTCTTCAGTGCGCTCCTCAGGTACCCTGCGCCCCTCCCCCAGGTGAGGACCATCATAGGCCTTACTAGTGGGAACCGCCATCCGGAGCTTCGATCAGAAGGGCCGCGGGGGGGGGGAGGGCAAGGGGGTTGGGGGGGGGAGGGGGGGGGCAAATCCCTACGAACCTGGCACCGCCGACAGACGGCGTGGACAACGGCTTCAACAACGACGACCACGACCACGACCACGACTGTGGTTGCCTGTGCGAGTGGGCACAGCAGCACGAGTGTGGGGGGGTGCTCCCGTGGGATTCGCATCTCTTCTTACAGGAATTCCCGAGGGGGGACAGAAGCGAGGTGTTCGGCAGGGGCAGGGGCGCGGCGCCGCGATGTGGCGGCGGGTGCGGCGTGACTCCCCGCCTGTGGAACACCAGCTCTTTTTGATAGAGGTTTCTCTCGTGTCCCGGCTGAGGCGGAGGCTTTCGTTTCTCCCACTGCCCTTCTCGGACACCCTTTTCCCTCCCTACCGGCGAGGACCATCATAGGCCTTACCAGTAAGGACCGCCACAAGGCTTCACGCCGTCTGGAGCTTCCATCAAAGGGGCGGCGGGGGCAAATCCCCGCAAACCTGGCACCGGATGTGCATCGTCGTGGGATGGCGGCCCGTCTTCCCATCCCACCATCGCAGGGGGATGCGAAGTCCTTGAAGACGGGACGGGGTGGCCACGAGCGGGCGTCATCGCTGATCAAAGTTCAAAAAGACAGCAAACCTCATCATTGACCGTTCTCATTGGCATCAATTTCATGCGCAGCAGCATGCCCTCCCCGATTTGGCCCCAAGATGGTCTTCAGCGCCCCCAGGACGGCCCAAGAGGGCCCACGAGGACCCCGATGACGGCCCCACGAACTCAAAAATCATGCTAACAAAATATATTGTCCATTGTCCTTTCGGATTCTCCCAATGGCGGGCCAGAACGGCCCCACGCGGCCCCAGGCATTTCTACGATCGCCCCAAGATGGTCCCAAAGGCGCCGACAAGCGCGCGAAGACAGCCGAAGAGGGCCCCAACCTGGCCCAAGACAGGCCCCAGACGGCCTAATAGATCTTCGATTGGCCGCCCAAGGCGCACCAGGAGCTGCCCACGAGGGCCCGAACCGGATTCCCAGATAGCCCCAGACCCCACCTTGGCCGCAAGATGGCCCAGAAGGCCCCTGAGACGGCCCAAGAGGGTCCCAAAATGACCGAAGAAGGCCTCAAAGTGACCCCCTCGTGGGCTCCGCGGCTCAAGAAGAATTACCCCGAGGTGCTCCAGAGCCTCCACAACAGACTCCGACAGTTGCCACGGGGCTTCCAAGAGAGCCTCCAGCCCCAACCCCGTTCGCCGTTTCTGATTTTCCAGAAAACCCAAGAGGTCCCCAAGAGTTGTCCAAGAATGACCACTCCGAGACGCTCTACAGCCTCCCAAGAGACTCCGACAGTTGCTACGGAGCTTCCAAGAGAGCCTCCAGCCCCAACGCATTTCGCCGTATCTGAATTCTCGGAAGTCCCAAAGAAAGTCCAAGACCCCACCAGGGCGCCAGACCTGTCCTTGATGCCCCGCAACCCCCCGAAGAGACTCGGATAGTTGCCAAGGAGCTCCCACGAGAGCCCCAAACCCCGGCATCATGTGCCGTTTCAGGGCCACCCAAAAAGCCCCGAAGAAAATTCCGAACCCCAAACAACCCCCCAGAAAGCCCCTCTTAATGTTTAAACTCCTCCTCCTCCTCCTCCTCATACTGCTCCTCCTCCTCCTCCTCCTCCTCCTCCTTCTCATCCTCCTCCTCCTCCTCCTCCTCCTACTGCTCCTCCTCCTCTTCCTCCTCCTTCTCTTTGGTGTTTCCACGCCCCTCTCTCCAGTGTCGCTATCCTTCTGCTCGCCGTCCTCCCTGCACACACCAGCAAGACCTCCACACCAGCTGCCCCAAAGAAAGGCCCAGACCTCACACAAGGCTCCAGAAAGCTCTTCTCCCCGTTCTTTCTCCGCACCCTCTGCCTCTGGGAGCTTCCACCCCCCTCTCTCTGGTGCCGCTCTCCCTCTCATTCTTCTGCTCGCGACGGCGACATCTGCCCGTTCGGGGCCCAAACTTCGACCCTCGTGTATGTTCCATGGGTGCACACTAGTCAGCTACAGCGCTGGCATCAGCGCATGCGAGAAAGGTGAGCAATGGCAGAAAGCTCTGGCGCTCCTCAGTGAGATGTGGAAGGCGAAGGTGGAGCCCAACGTCATCTATCTTACAATACTGGGGGATCCGCTGCGAGAAGGGCCCGTTGAGTGCAGACAGCCTGGCCCTGGGCGGCGGCTGCTCTTCTGGGTCGACTCCGTCCTCCTGGGCGCCCAGGCGCCTCCCAGGTCGCCTCCACTCGGCCCCAGACCGACCTCAGCGGCCTCGCGCTCTGCCGCAGGTCCCCCCCAGAAGCTCCAGGACGCGCACGAGACACTCCTAGACAGGCCCGAGAGAGGATACAGACCAGACAAGTCGCCCCAAAGCATGAGTTGTTTATATGCGCTTCGGTTCCCCGGCTTGATTAAACCTTTCCAGTCCACCCTTACCTCTCGCATTTGGTTCCTGCCTGCCATGGCTCTGCGGGAGCTTGCAGGTGTGCTTCAGGATCTACAGGGACGCAGAAAGAAGCGTATTTGCATGTGCGTAGTTCCACCCCTGTTCCACATCAGAGCCGCTAGAATTATAGTTGAACGGATTGTTGTGCGATCTTGCCAGTGCACCTTTGAACGCTCACGCCTGTCTCTCTTTCTTTGTTTTCGTGTGTCTCGCTCCCTCGCTTTCTCTGTCCTTCTTCGCTGCCCCAGCTCCTCAGCACCCCAGCAGTGCCTCACATGACCTCGGAGTGCCCCGACGCGCCTCCACGGACGGCCCCGGAAGGGTCCGAGAGGGCCCACGACAGCCTCGGCGGTCTTCCAGAGGGCGCCACTACGGCCCAGGAGGCCCACAGGGAGCTCCAGGACGGGCCCAGCACGGCACGAAGACACGCTCCATGCAGCCCCAAATCAGGTCCGACAAGCCCCAAGGATGGCTCCAAGAAGGCCCCAAGCGCGTCGAGGCCATGGGGAGACTCGTGTGGATGCTGCTCCTCAATGCCTCCCTCCTCGCTCTCTGCCCCTCGCTCCTCGCTCCTCGCCAGTGGCTTCTCCCTCTTTGGCCCACCTCGCCTCGCTCCGTCTCCTCTCGTTTCACTCCTCCTCGCTCCACTCTCCCAGCCCTTCGCTCCTCCTTCTGAGCCACTGTGTGGTGGCCGCTCCTGAAACATGTATTCTCACTTCGTGCTCCTCGCCCACTGCCCCGCACCCCTCGCTCACCTCTCATTACCCACTGGCCTCCGCTATTATCACTTCTCCTCTCTCCTTGATCCTCTCTACAGGCTCCTCGCTCCTTTCTCTTGGCTACGGTAGGTCCATGCGGCGTTGGCGCGCCGACGACCCCGGCGAAGCCATGCAAGGTTGAACATTGCGACGCGGAAGCGCCGAGGGACACGCTGATGCCGCTGGACCCGATGGGGTACACGCGGTGCCAAAACATTTTGCGCGTGCCGACGCCCCCCGAACCTTCCGCCTACCGTACTCACGCCTCCCTCCTCCCATCCCGCCTCCTGCATCCTCGGTTCTCCTTCGTACCTCCTCTCTCCTCGGCTGCCGCTCCTCTTTTCTCGCTCCTCTCGCTTCGAGGATCGCTCCTCGTTTCTCCCGCTTCCTCCCGGATATCCTCGCTCCTCCCTGTATGATCTTCCAACTTACCTTGGCCTTGACCAACCGAAAGGTTGTCGAGCACCAAGAAGATACCGAAATTGGAGGGTTTTCACCTGTCGGGCCCTGGGGAGACGATACGGTCGGACCGAGGTGTAAGATCGACGTCGGTTCGGGAAAGGTACCCTAGTGTTCTTTGTATGTGTTTGATGTTGTTGTGCATCCTGGGGGAGGGAACCCTTGGATGTTCTGCGTGTTTTGGCCGACGGAGGGTCTCTTGTTCTTGAGGTATGGTCTTCTGGTCCAGGTCCGATTGTACTCAATCGACGCTTCGCTGGCGTGTCGGGCAGACATTGGTTCGATATTTTCCTGGGCGCTCAAACGGATTTCTGGCATGTGGTCCTCAAGTACGATGGGAGCAGCATAATCATTGCTCCTCTCACAGGCAGCATTATGAGTTGGCGATGGTCAACCCGCATAGTAAGGATGAGCAACTTTACAAGGTTACCCTTGCATCCTTCCCCTTCGGCCCATCCTTGGCCGCTTTCGCTGGCCAGCCCCAGTCGAAAAACGTCAACATGACCTTCCACGGCCCTTGCATTCTTACCGCGCATCCTTATTATCTGAATTGACTGTAGCTGGAGCAGCCAGGAGCAGCAGCCTGCAGCATCAAGCAGCATTGAGCGAGCAGCCGCAGCAGCACGAAGCACGAGGCAGGGAGCAGCAGCGGCAGCACACAGCAAGCAGCAGCAGGCAGCGGGCATCAGCCCGCAGCAGGCCATTCCCGGTTAGTTCCTTGTAGAGCCAAAAGGGTTGCGAGATTAGAAGCTTGTACCGCAGGGTAGCCCTGGAGCTCGTTCCAGCTTCCGGCAGGACACCTCGCAGCGCCTTGCCTGAACTTGCAGCGTGTCCCGGAGGGCCATGGCTAATTGTTGCCCAAAACGTGTGCCGCGTCAAGCTTGCCAGGTGCTCCGTTCCAGGCTCATTCGAAGAACCTTGCAAAAGCGTCTGTCGCCTCGTTATCCTGGTTGTGGACAGTATTAGTGAGCAGCAACCTGCAGCCTCACACTACATTAGCAAGCTGTTGCGGCAAGCATCAGCAACAGTACGCAACAGCAGAAGCACTCGTCAGCACGCATTAGTAGGCGAGCACTGCGAAGTTCGAGCCCCACGTGGCGCTTTCAGCCGTTCAGCAACATGCCCGCCAGCTCATGAAGAGATCGTGGACGTGCCCCAGTCATTACTATATGGCGAAGGAACGCGCGTGCTGGAAGGATACGGCCTCGGGTAGCCACAACAAAATCGCCTCTGCAGGCCCCGGAGAGGCCCTCGGGGCGCCCAGGGAGCCCCCCATCCGCCCGTGCCGCGGCGCCTGTGGAGGCTAAGAGGGTCTCCAAGACGCCCCAGGAGTGCTCCAAGAACACCTGCGGCAAAATCCATTGTGGGAAAGCGTGCGTGTTTAGCCCTTCCGTTTAGTTAGCATGCACGGCGTCCAAGCAGCCCCAAATGCCCACAAGATTGCCCCAAGACGGCCCAAGAGCCGAAGACGGCCCCGAGATGGCCCAAGAAACGCCCAAGACGGCTGAAAGAGCTCCAAGAGGCCCCCAAGAAACTCGAAAGAGGCCCAAAAGGCTCCACAATGGCTCCCAAGGGGCTCCAAGAGGCGTCAGAACTGCCTCCAGGATGGGGGGGGGGCCGACGAGAGGCGAGAGGTTCCTCGCAGGCCCAAAGGAGCCGCTTGTGACGCTCAGGACGCCACGGATGCTTGTATGGGGGGGCGCTGTCGTAGGATGGGCAATTGACGATCGAAGATCGAGGGGGTGAGGGATCGAGGGAAGGACGAGTAGGAGCAGAAGTAGGAGGAGGAGGCGGAGGAGGAGAACCCAGCAGAGGAGGAGGAGCAGGAGGAGGAGGAGGAGGAGAAGGAGAGGAGGAGGAGCAGGAAGAGGATCCAGCGGCACCAAGCCGCAACACCGGTGGGCAGCAGCAGCCCCGCAGCAAGACGCGCTGACCCCGAGGGACCATTCATGCCACTCTGGCTAGACGTTGTGGACGAAGTCTACTGGTGCACCCTAGTCAGCTACAACGCTGGGATCAGCGCGTGCGAGAAGGGCCGGCAATGGCTGCGGGCTTTGACGCTGATCGGCGAGATACGTAAGGCGAAGCTGGAGCCCCACGTCATCAGCTACAAGGGCTCCCAGATCGCCGAGGGCGGCCTCGAAGAACTCCCTGACGGCCCGACAGGCCCCCCAGAGAGCGCCACGACGGCCCAACAGGCCCCCGGATAGCTCCGAGACGGCCCAGGACGTCCCCAAGAGGTCCTTCCTCCACATGGCCACAGAGCCCGCCAGCACGGCATCCAGATCGGGCAGATTCTGTGAACAATACCAGGCAATCCGCGCGCGAGAATGTCAGACTGTTTCACTTCGGCCCGGCCCTGGGTGGCGTGTCCTCGGCAGCCCCGCTCGGGGGCGACGCCGCCATGGGCGTCCAGATGCCTCCGAAGGTCGCCTCCCCTCGGTCCAGGACCGACCCCGGGCGATCTGTGCTTGCGCCCGAGGGACCCTGAGTGGCGCCAAGATGCGTCCAATGTAATCACTGGGGGTCGTTAGGGCATCGATCCTCCTCTCCCCTTCCTCCTCCATCCTCCTTGTGAATAGTTCCACCCTGTCGCGCACCGACGTGTCGGTAGGGCGGGCTGGGCGTTTCGCCTGAGATTTCCTCACCTTGTATAATTGGAAGATTGAAAAGTGCAACAGCTTCAGGGATGGAGGGAGGGTGGTTTTCAAATTGTGGGGCTTGCCTTAGTGCCGCGCGCATTCGTTTTTTTTTAAGTTTGCGACGCTTCAGGGATAGAGGGAGCCTCGTTTTCAAAATGTGGTTGTCGCCTTTGCCCCGTGCACGATGGCTTCAACAGTTTGCAACAGTGCCAAGGATGGAGGGCGGCTCCTTTTCAAAAGGTAGTTCTCGCCTCAGCGCGCGCATTTGTTCTGAAAGCTTGCAGCAGTTTCAAGCGTTCGTGTCATAGGAATGGTGGGCTGGCTCGATTTCGGATTGTTCGGACGCAGAAGTCACGTTGATTCGCGGTGTTGGTATCCCCAGGAATGGCGTTCTGGCACGGCTTGGGATTGTCAGGGCGCGCACACATTGATTCGCGGCGTTCGAGTCCCAGAAATTGCGTCCTGGCACGATTGAGGTTGTCCAGACGGCTGTCTTCAAAGAGGGCAGTTGTCGCAACGAAAATGAATTCTTGTATGGACTCATAAATAGAGATTGGAGGGAGAAGTTATTGCAACATCATTGAGGCGTCTTGGGCTTACAGTGTTCGCCTCTTCCTTCTCCCCTAATTACTCCTCCCCTCCTCATTTCCCCTCCTCCTCGGCCCTTACCGTTCCTCTTCCGCCATCCTTCTCTCCTCCTGCTCCTCCTTCTTCTAGTCCCTCTTCCTCCTCCTGGTCCTGATCCTGCTCCTGCTCCTCCTCCCCCTCCTCGTCATCATCACCAGCATCGCCATCTTCGTCATCATCATCATCATCATCATCATCATCACCATCATACCATCAACATCATCATCATCAACAGCATCAGCATCAGCATCATCATCAGCACCATCATGGTCATGATAATAGTCATCATCATCATCTCCCCCCATTATCTCATCATTATCATCATCCCCCAGTGGTTCGGAGGACGCCTGACTGCATTGGAGAAGCACAGGAGACCCTCCCATACACCCAGGCAGGCCCGAAAGGGGCTGCAGACCAGACGCATCGTCCAACACCAATGTGCTGTACAATATGTTGGGCTTCTCGAGACTTCCTGGTGTCTACCTGAATCCAGCAGTGCCTCACATGGCCCCCGAGTGCCCGACGCGCCTCGAAAACAACCAAGACAGCGCCAAGAGAGCCCCAGGAACAGCTCAGGGGGATCCTGGAAGGCCCGGGACGGTGTCGGACAGTTCTCAGTCGGCCCGGGCCTCTAGTTGGCGCCGCAACGGCCTGAAAGGCCCACGAGATCTGGGGTCCAGGACTGCCCCAAGTTGGCCCCAAGACCCGCTAGCGCCCCAGAGTGTCACAGCTCGGCCCCCAGATCCAGCAGCAGAAAAGCCAGCAGCAGCAGCTAAGAGCAGCAGAAATCTGCAGCAGGCAACAGCTGAAAACAGACGCAGCAGGCAACATCGAGTTGCAGTAGCAAGCAGCAGCAACAACCAACAGTAGCAGACAGCACCAACGAGCAGCCCCAGCAGCCAACAGGAAGCAACATCCTGCAACAGTTAGCAGCAGCAGCGAGTAGCAGGAGCACAGCAGACGGCCAGAAAGCAGCAACAACCAGAACCAAGCAACAGCAAGCAGCAACACCAAGCCGCAGCAAGCAGCAGCCCGCACCAGTCAACTGGCGGCATCATAACCACGGCATGGCAAAGAACAGCAAGCACAAGCAGGCAACATAGCACAACGGCAAGCGGCAGCGAGCGGGTAGAGAATAGGCGCAGCGAGCACGCGAGAAAGCCAGCGGGTTGTCATGCAAACAGACCAGCAAGCTGTCGGACCAGCATGCTAGAAGGCCTGCAAGCAGGACAGCACGCAAGCAGGCAAGCAGAACTAGCAGCAGCCATCAGCAGCCGCCTGAAAAGTTCAGCAGAGGCAAGAAACAGCTAACAGCGGCAGCACGCAGGAAAACTTATTCACTGCGTGGAGCTCCCCATATGTGCATATACTCGCATGGACCTGTCCGCCGTGAATGTCTAGGCGCAAGAGCTTTCGAATATTAACGGGCTTCAGTTGTGACGGTCTGGACATCAATCTAACTGCGAATGAATTGGAGTGTGAATGAGCCTCAGTAGTACGAGCGCGTCTCTGTGCATGAGCCTGGGGCCTCCTGGGGCCTCCTGAAACCTACTGGGGCTTCCTGGGGTCTCCAGGAGCCTCTTGGGACCTCCTGGGACCTCCTAGGAAGGTTTCGTGCCCCAGGAGAGGCGCAATCTATAGCAACAGACGTACATAAAACATTGCGGATTAGAGCCACAGGAGAAGGGCAATCTATAGGAACACGCGTAAAACACCAAGGACTCGTGCCCCAGGAGAGGCCCAATACATAGGAACATGAGTAAAACATTTAGGATTGTGTACACAGGAGAAGGACCATCTATAGAAACATACGTAGAACATCAAAGAATCGTGCTCCAGGTGAGGCCCAATCGATAGGAGCATACGTAAAACACATGGGATTGGAGCCACTCCTGTTGCCTTCTGAGGCCTCCTGCTCCTGGGGCCTCTCGGGGCCTCCTGTTGCCTTCCGAGGCCTCCTGGCGCTTCCTGTTGCCTCCTGGGGTCTCCTGTGGTTTCCTGAGGCCTTCTGGAGCTTCCTGGGGCCTCCTGGAGCCTCTTGGGACATCCTGTGGCCTCTTGAGTCTTTCTGTGGCCTCCTGATGCCTCCTGGGACCTCATGTGGTCTCCTGGGGCCTCCTGGAGCCTGTTGGAGCCTCCTGTGGCATCCTGAGAAGAATCTGCGCCCACGAGCCTGGCCACCAAAACAAGCAAACCGATCGAGACATCCTCAAAATCTGGCCCACCTGGGGGGTGAAAATGAGCGCCTCGCTCGAGACATCCTCCAAATCTGCTCCGAAAGCGAAGGATGTTGGGCCCAGAAACAGCAAACCGCCTGAGACATCCCCACAAAATGGCCGCGAACGAGCCCGTGCAACCACCCCTGGCGGCTCCCCTTAGGGGTGCTGAAATGAGCGCCTCGCTCGAGACATCCTCCAAATCTGCTCCGAAAGCGAAGGATGTTGGGCACAGAAACAGGCAAACCGCCTGAGACATCCCCACAAAATGGCCGCGAACGAGCCCGTGCAACCACCCCTGGCGGCTCCCCTTAGGGGTGCTGAAATGAGCGCCTCGCTCGAGACATCCTCCAAATCTGCTCCGAAAGCGAAGGATGTTGGGCACAGAAACAGGCAAACCGCCTGAGACATCCCCACAAAATGGCCGCGAACGAGCCCGTGCAACCACCCCTGGCGGCTCCCCTTAGGGGTGCTGAGTATGAGTAAGTCTGTGTATGAGTAAGTCTGTGTATGTGTACGTCTGGGTATGACTAATACTGTGTATGAGTAAGTCTGTGTATGAGTAAGTCTGTATATGAGTATGTCTGAGTGTGAGTAAGTCTGAGTATGAGTAGGTCTGAGTATGAGTAAGTCTGAGTATGAGTAAGTCTGTGTATGAGCAAGTCTGAGTATGAGCAAGTCTGAGTATGTCCGACAGGAGGGGAGGAGAAAAGAGGAGGAGGAAGGAGGAGGAGTAGGAGGCGTCCAAGTAATAACAAGAACCCCATCTTAGGATATGGGGAAAAACAGCTCTCAAAAGGCAAGCTGCCGCAACAAGCCGCAGACAGCAGCAGTCCGCACCAGCAAGCAGGCGGCAGCAGCAGCAGAAGCTCCGAGCAGCAGCAACCAGCCGAACGGCAGGCAGCGGCAACGAGTGGACGAGCAATCGACGAAGCAAGCGAACCGGCAAGCAGCCACATATGACATCAAATCAGCCAGCCAGTGTGCAAACAGGGAACGTGCGGGGATAAAACGGGTCTGCCAGCAGGCTTGCAGCCAGGCGAGCGACATTCATCTTTGCATGCGTGTAAGCTGCCGTGGACGCAAGTCCACTTGTTAGCCCTAGTCGGCTACAGCGCTGCGATCAGCGCGTGCGAAAAGGGCAATCAGTGGCAGCAGGCTCTGGCGCTGCTCAGCGAGATGTGCGTGGCAAAGGTGAAGCCCAACGCCTTCAGCTACAGCTCCGGTATCAGCGCGTGCGAGAAGGGCGAGCAGTGGCAGCCAGCTCTGGCGCTGCTGAGCGAGCTGCGGGAGGCGAAGCTGGAATCCCAGGTCATCAGGTCTACGTGGGCAGGAGTCGCGCGATCGAGCCAGTCCGGCGCCGCGTGGGCGGCTGCACTCGGGCCACGCCGCCGATCGCGGCGCTCCGAAGCTCCCCTGACGTTTTCTACTCGGCTGAGGTGGGTCTCCCCCAGGCTCTTGCAATTGCGCCCGAGATCCCCCAAGTGGCGTCACGACCACGACGTGCACGAGAGCCTCCGAGGAATGCCTCAAGACGCTCCGCGAGAGGCGTCAGAGGCAGCAGATCTTCGAACACCCTCAGATGCTTAGATGTTTGGCTTCCTCTGCGTGCGGGTTCAGGCTCACTTCGGTAGGGCCTCACACGGCCTCGTCGTGGCCCGACGCACCTCGAAGACGACCCACGGACGACCTCCAACAGCAAGCAACAGCGCAGGCACCACACTGCATTGAGCAGCAGTGCCCGCGCGAGACTCCGCATGAACGTGCCCAACGCCCAATGGCTGCCCAAGCTCCGCTCTCAGGCCTCCGCGGTCTTCCCTGGCTTCTCTCCAGCGTCTCCAGTTTCTCGCGATTTCTCCAAGTGTCTCCCGACAGATGATATCGATGCGCCGTCACTCTGCGTACCCATGTTTGTGATATAGGTAGCCAGTAATCTATACGGCCGGGAGCGCGTGCCAGAAGGGGGGGGGCGTCAAGTAACCAACATTCGCTCATTCTGACAGCCCCCAGGGGGCCCCCAGACGGCCCAAGATGTCGCCAAGACGGTTCATCGACGGTCAGAAGTGCTTCCAGATGGCCAGACCACAGGAAAGGATGCTCCCAAGACAGCACAAGACGGCCCCACAGGATCCAGACGACGTCACGAGGAGACCTAAAACATGAATGTTTACGTGTTTTCCAAGGACTTCCAGGTTCGCGCCATTTCGGGCCAAAAACGGCCCAAGGCGGTCCAAGAAGCCCCGCGAGGCGACCTACGACTCCGGGACGCCCCAAGGGGACCCCACAAGGGCGCCAAGAGCCTCCCAAGAGGGCCAACGGAGGGCTACAAGATGGTCCAAGACGCACAACATGGCGCACAGACGGCCCAAGAGGCCCCCCAGACGGCCCAAAGCGGACCCCAAATGGCTCAAGAGGGCCGCTGGACGCTCCGACGCGGGCCCCAAGAATATTAGACTGACATTAAAAATCCTGCACTCCGCGGCTCCCAAGAACGAACGATGATCGACCCGAAGCTCTCATCGCCAAAATTCCCAGGAGCGACCAGTGGCGCAAAAAGCGCCTACCACCGACGCTCCGTCGGACGAACGCTGACACCTAGAGCTTCCAGACATCGACTCTTCGCCTCCAACCCAACACCCCTTGCAAATCCACAAAATCCCAGAGGAATCGGCCCCCAGATCCTGGGGTGGGTCTGTCTGGAATGGTCTCTCACCCTAGATCAATGTTTGAAGGTCCCGGATCCCGAAAGCAGCCCCCAGAGGTGTCAAAGGATGACGAACCTCCTCGAATTTCAACCCTCGACCCAGAACTTTAACGTCCTATTCCAGGGCCTCGCTCTTCGCTGATCGTTCTTCGCTTCTCGCCGCTTCCTCTTCAATCTCGTCGATCGCCTCGGTCCTGACTCCTCGATCCTCTCTTGGCAGCAGGTTGTGCCAGCAAGCTGAAGGTGCAAGAAACAGGACCCTGCAGCATCAAGCAGCAGCAGCAGCAGCAGCAGCAAACGGCAACAGAACGCAGCACGAAGCAGGCAGCAGCACCGACAGCGCACAACAGGCGCAAGCAGCAGCAGGCAGCCGGCAGCACACGCCGCACTGAGCAGAGTTGACCATCGACGGTACCCTGCGGCCACTAGCAGCAACAACACGCAGTTGAAGCGAGCATTGCCAACAGCACGCAACAGCAGCAGCAAGCAGCAGCACGCAGTAGCGTGCGCGGAATGCGAGGGTCGAGCCCCACATCACCATTTCATACCATATCAGCCTTTTGGTAGCATGTCCACAATCACATGCCCGTTCATGCAGCTGACGTGGACGTTGTCCACAGGCCCGCCCTAGTTTATACTACAACGCCGGGGGAACCACGTGCCAGAAAGGTGGGGGATCAATGTGGTCAAAAATGGCCCCGGTCGGCTCTGGGGGGTCAGCACGGCTTCTGAGGGCCCCAAGACGGCCCGAGACGCCTCCAGACGGTCCGAGAGGTCTCCAATATGGCTTTGAGACGGCCCCACAATGCCGGAAGACGGCCCAAAAGGGCTCCAAGAGGCCGCACAAAAGGGCCCCGAGAGGCCAAGATGATTGATTGCCCTTGGGTTTTCGAAGGATCTCAGCGCTATCGCCGTTTCGGAGTCTCGACGCTCCGAGCGGGTTCCAGGGCCCCCAAGAACAGGCCAAGATGGCTCAAGAGGCCTCCAAGAGAGCTCCCAGACAGCCCAAGAGGACCCCGAGACGGCCGAAGAGGCCCCCAAGACGGTCCAAAGAGGGCCCCACGAGGGGGAACTCCAACTGACATTTCACGCCTTCCGCTCTGGGGTGATCTCAGAAACCGCCAGCTGGCCCCCAAGAGGCCCCCCAGACGCTCCCGGAGGCCCCCCCGAGAGGCCCGAATCAGGTCCCAGGGGACCCTCGAGAGGCCACAGGACACCCACAAAACCGCCTCCAAGAGGCTTCCGAGAGAAGGTCCCGCAGCGGGCTCTGGGACCGCGCTGGCCACCCAGGAAAATCAGGCGCCCATGCGCCTTATACTTTCTCCCCTCCTCTGCAAAAGGCTCCCGTGCGAATTTCTCGCCTCTTCGGAGCCTCCACGCCCCAAGCCGGCTCTAGGGCTCCCAAGAAGGCTTTCGAGGTGGGACCGCGCTGGCCACACAGAAATAAGGCGCCCATGCGCCTCTTATGTTCTCTCCTCATTTGCAAAGGCTCAGGTCTGAATTCCTCGCCTATTCGGAGCCTCCGCGTCCCAAGCCCGCCCCAGAGCTCCCACGATCGCGCCAAGGTGGCCCAAGAGGCCTCCGAGAGAGCTCCCAGACAGCAGCCCAAGAGGGCCCTACGACGGCCCAAGAGGGCTCCACGACGGCCCAAGACGGCCCCAAGAGGGCACCACCAGGGGGACCTCGAACTGACCTTTCGCACCCTCCTCTCCAGGATGATCCCAGGAATCGCCAGCTGGCCCCCAAGAGGCCCCCCAGACGCTCCCGAAGGCCCCCCCGAGAGGCCCGAATCAGGTCCCAGGAGACCCTCGAGAGGCCACAAGACACTCCCAAAACCGCCCCCGAGACGCGAACATGACGCAATCGAACCGCAGAGGGTCTTTAATGATGCCCGCCCCTAAGCTCTCGGCGGGGAATAGAAACTCGTCCCTCCTCGATCCTCCTCCTCCTTCCCCTCCCTCCTCCTTCCCCCCCGTCTCCTCATGTTCCAGTGCGCGCAGCAGCGGTGACGGTGGTGTGTCGGAGAGGAGGAGGAGGAGGAGGAGGAGGAGGAGGAGGAGGAGGAGGAGGAGGAGGAGGAGCAGGAGCAGGAGGAGGAGGAGGAGGAGGAGGAGGAGGCCGCCGGGCGTTGAGCGATGGGATTTTTGAGCACTTCTCATGACCTCTCATGCATCCGCCGACGAGAATAATTAATTTCCAACTATTGTCGGGGTCCCAATCCGTCAATAAGCCGGCTGACAAATGATTCATTTTCCCATTATTGCCTGGGGGTTATTAAAGACCCTTTGGGGTTATCTTGATCGCCTGGCGGCGCCAGTGGAAGCGCGTGCGAGAATCTCTCAGGGCCTCGTGTGCACAAAATCGCCCCTTTACGGCGCCACTACGGGGCCGAATCGCTCAGGCCGGTCCCAGAGGCGCTCCAGAGGAGTTCCCAGACCGTCCAAGAGCGCTCCAAGACGGCCTCAGTGGGTCCCGAGACGGCCCACGAGGGCCCGAAGCCTTCCGGGGGGGGCTCCACGACGATCCAAGAGGCCGCAAAGACGCCCCAAGAGGGCCCCGAGCGCACGCCCAGGAGGCACAGATCGCCAAATTCCCTCAGGAAAGCGTGTATGTTCGGCATGCCCGCCTTGGTGTGCTCCTCAGGCCAAGCTCCCAAATCGCCCCAAGAAGACGACGGCCCACAAGAGCCCCAAGACGACGCCAGAGAACCCTGAAACAGCCTCACAGAACCCCAAGAGGCACAAGACGGCCCCAAGAGAGCTCCGAGGGGGCCCCAAGAGGCTCCAAAGACGGCCTCAGGCAGCCTCAAGAGAGCTCCAAGACGGTCCAAGGCCTCCCGGACGCCCCGTGACGGCCCAAGATGACCCCAAGACGTTTCAAAACGCTCCCAGAGCAGCCCAAAAAAGCTTCAGAATGGCCCGAAAATGACCCCCACAAGGACCACCAATCAGGCCCAGAGACGCCCAGTGGAGGCGCACCAGGGGGACCTGAAGGTCGTGGAGGAAGTCCACGGGTTCGCCCTAGTCTGTACTACAATTCCGGGCGAAGCGCGCGCGAGAAGGTCAGGCAGTGGCAGCGCCCCGGGCCGCCCAGAGAGCTCGCGGGCCGCCTGGAGAGCCTCCGGGCCGCTGCCCGACGGGCCCAGGAGGCCCCCGGACCGCTGGCGGACTGATCCAGGATTCCCAGATCGCCCCAAGACGGCTTCAGGAGGTCCCGAAGACGGCCCAAGACGGTCCAAGAGTGGATCCGAGACGCTCAAAATGGCTTCAAGACGCCTTCAAGACAGCCCGGGACGCGTCCACGAGGCCCCCAGAGCGCTCGAAGTGTACCTCCAAGAGGGGCCGCAGAAGCCAAAATCGTTGATTTTCTTTCTTTTTCCTATGTTTCTGGTCTTCTCGCGTTTTCGGCTTTCCGACGCTCCAAGACCGCCCAAGAGGCCCCCCAGACCGTTCCGAGACGGCCCAAGAGGCCTTCAAGACGGCCCCAAGACGGCCCAAGAGGGCCCCAAGACGGCCCAGGAGTCGCCCAAGACAGCCCAAGAGGGTCCCAAGAAGGCCCCAAGAGAGGCCTCAGACAGGGACCCGGAACCGAAAAATTTAGGCCTCCACCCCAAGAGGCCCCCAGGAAGCCCCAAGACGCCCCAAAGAAACGCCGGGACGCTCCCAAGACATCCCCAGGAGGCCCCAGGACGCGCCAAAGAGGCTCCAAGAGGCCCCCCAGAGGCCGCCAAGCGCCCCCAAAGACCGCCAAGAGGCCCCAAAAGAGGGCCCAAGAGGCCCCAAGACGCCCCCAAACTGCTACCAAGAAGCCCCTAAACTGTCTCCCAGAGGCTCCCGAGAGGCCAGCCGTGAGATCCCAACCAACATCCACGAGATCTCTTACCCATTACCCAGGCCCGCAGCGACATTGCCCGCAGGCCACTACAGCCAGTTCGGGGGCCCTACGTATACCAGCACCCGCACCCTTGGCTGTATCGGGGGCCTCACCGCTGCTCTCTCGGTTCTGCTGGCTTCGATCTGCCAGAGCTCTCGAGACGGCCATCTCGACGGCCCGAGAACCCCAAGATGGCCCCAGGACCACCCTGCGCGGGCCCGCTAACGTGGCCCCTTCACTCTGACGGTGCCTGAAAACCCTTGAGTTTGCTGATCGCGCCCAGTCCCAGCGCGATTAACAAAAACCCATTCCTTTTCACGCTTCCAGGTCAGTGCCTCCGGGGCTCCCCGACTGCTTTCTGAGATCGCCCCTGGACGTGGCCCCTTACACGTCGGCCCCACGCGCGGCCTCCAAAGGGGACCCCCAAAGGCGGCCCCCAAAACAAAGCCTCCGAAGGTCGCCCCTACCGCCCCGGTAAGCGTGGCCCCCGAACGTCAACCCCACGCGTAGCCCCCAGGCGCCCCGAAACGTGGCCCCAACACACACAGCCCCAAACCATTGCCCTCAAACGTGACCGTCACATCTGCCCCCGAATCCCACACCCTCAAACGCGACCGTCACATGTGCCCCCGAACCCCGCACGCGGCCCCCAAACATGGCCCCCGGCAGGGCCGCGAACGTTGGCCAAAACCATGACACCCTGACGAGACCCCCCAACGTGGCCCTCAAACGAGGCCCCCCAACGTAGCGCCCAACTCTGGCACCCACGCGTCCACCCCCCACATCGAACTTCTCGCGCACAGGGACTCTGTAAGATCGTTCGGGCCCCCTTACTCTGACTGCGTCTGAAAACTTATGTGTTTCTGCTAGTCGCGCCCAGGCCTCGCGCGATTAGCAAAAACACATTACTTTTGACGCTTCCAGTGCTTCCGACACGTGCGCGTTCGGGACCAATGCCTGGACCTGCGGGCCGTGGATTTTCCACGGGTTCACACTAGTCATCTACAACGCTGCGATCAGCGCGTGCGAGAAGGGCGAACAGTGGCAGCGGGCTCTGGTGCTGCTCGGCGAGATGTGGGAGGCGAAACTGCCGCCCGACGTCATCTGCTCCACAGTACGGGTGCAGCTTGTGCGAGTTCAACGAGCAGTCCCTCTGGCCCCGAGGGGGCCAGATCGGCCAGCCCACAGAAAGCCCCGCACGGACCCGAGGGCCCCGAAGAGACCCTGGGGACGCTCTCAGACAGCCCAGGTTATTCGCGATGGTCCAGCAGGCTTCCATGAAGGCGCCAAGACGCCCGAGGAGCCTTGTGATGACTTCCAGGGAATTCCACAAGTCCAAGAGAGAAACCGCGGAGACCCTCCATGAATTCAGACATCTTGAGGATCCGCATGGTTGTTTACACTTTCTCGAATTATCCATCTTCCCTCAGAAGAAAGTCTCCCCCCCATTGACGCCAAGGCATCGCCAAGAAGGCCCACGAGGGCACCACGAGAGCCTGAGAGGGCCTCACGCAGGCCCCGGGCAGGACCCAAGCTGGCCACAAAAGCGCCTCATGATCTCTGTTTGTGCGGCGATCCCGCAGCGTAGTCTGCGCAAAGTTCCCGAGTCTATGTCACCACCTTCTGTGTCTAAGTGTGTGACGCAAGTATGCTCGAATGCCTGTCTGGGTGGATGTTCATCCACGGGTCTACACTAATCAGCTACAGCGCTGGGATCAGTGCATGCGAGAAGCGCGAGCAGTGGCAGCGGGCTCTGGCTCTGCTCAGCGAGATGTGGGAGGTGAAGGTGGTGCCCAATGTCATCGGACAATCTCGTTTTGCGATCGCCCTCGAGCCCTCCTGACACATCCGCGGGCCACCTCAAATCTCTCTAGGAGCTCCCTTGGGGGTCTCGTCGGCCATTCTCTGGTTCCTCCTTCAGCTCATAGAGGAGGCCCTTGCGGGGCTGTCCCACAGAAGCTGTTCTGGGGGACAGCCCGGGGCCCTCACTGGGAACCGCTTCGGAGCCATCATCAGCCTTCCTCGGGGCTTTTCGAAGCTCTCTGGAATCTCCCTGGGGGGCCCTCTTTGGGCATTCGTGGAGCCGTCCTCGAAGTCACAGAAGAGCCTGCCAGTCTGTCTCCCCAGAAGGCGTGCCAGGGGACGACCCGAGCGGGCCGGACCCAGGACAGCCCTGATGCTTTGAAAGGGGCGGCAGGACGACCACCAAAGAGAACCCCAAGCGAGCCGCATGGCGGTCCGAGAGGACCCGAAGACTCGCCAGGAGGCTCCACAGACAATCTGAGGACCAGATGACGGCCCCACGAGGTCAAACATAAGGCGAACACGCAATACATTTAGTTGCTCAAGCTTTTCCGCGATCTCCCCCGTGACGGCCCAAGGAGGCCCCGACGAGCGCGCTCGGAGGGCCCGAAGACGGCCCAGAACAGGCCACGCAGGGCCTCTCAGAGCTTCGAGTGGCCCCTTGGGCAGCCTCAGGAGGGCCCCGGGAGGTGCCCGAGAGGGCCCCAAACCGGGCTTGCGGACGGCCCCAGGCCCCAACATGGTCCCAAGACGGCCCAAGAGACCTCTGAGTCGATCCAAGAGGACCCAAGAGGTGTTCAAGCAGGACCACTCCGAGATATTCTACAGCCTTTCGACAGACTCCGACAGTTGCCAAGGAGCTCCCACGAGAGCCTCCAGCCCTGGCACATTTCGTCGTGTTTAGACGTCTCAGAAGCCCCCAAGAACGGCCCAGACCCCCCACTCGAAGATGCCCCACAGCTCCCCAGGAGACTCCGGTAGTTGCCAAGGAGCTTTCAAGAGAGCTTCAAGCCCCGGCACATGTTGCCGTTTCTGGATCCCGCGAAGCCCCAAAGGAACCCCCGAACCCCAAACAACGCCCCAGAATGCCGCTCTCCCTGCATCTTTTCGCTTCCTCCTCCTACTCCTCCCCCTCCTGCTCCCCCTCCTCCTCCTCCTCCTCCTCCTCCTCCTCCTCCTCCTCCTCCTCCTCCTCCTCCTCCTCCTCCCCCTCACCCCCATCCTCCTCCTCATCGCCTCGAGGAAGGTGGCCGCAAGAGTGCCGCCGTCAAGCCCTTGTCCTGACCCAGCGCACCGTTGCGTCAAGGTGAACCGTTCGGGGACGACTACAAGGTTGTTGTATCGCATCCTCCTCCTCCTCCTCCTCCTCCTCCTCCTCCTGCTCCTCCTCCTCCTCCTCCTTGTCCTCCTCCTCCTCCTCCTCCTCCTCCTCCTCCTCCTCCTCCTCTTCCTCCCCTCACCCTCATCCTCCTTCACCTCACCGTCCTCCTCCTCCTTCTCCTCCTCCCCTCCTGCTCCCCTCCTCCTCCTCCTCCTCCTCCTCCTCTTCCCCTCCTGCTCCACCACCTCCTCCTCCTCCTCCTTCTCCCTCCTCTTCCTGCTCCTCCTCCTCCATCACCTCGTCCTCTCCTCCTCCTCCTCCTCCTCCTCCTCCTCCTCCTCCTCTCCTCCTCCTCCTCCTCCTCCTCCTCCTCCTCCTCCTCCTCCTCCCTCCTCCTCCTCCTCCCCCCCCCTCTCCCCCTCCTCGTCCTCCTCGTCCTCCTCGTCCTCCTCCTCCTCCTCCTCCTCCTCCTCATCCTCATCTCACATCCTGCTCCTCCTCCTCCTCCTCCTCCTCCTCTCTCCTCCTCCTCTCCTCCTCCTCCTCCTCCTCCTCCTCCTCCTCCTCCTCCTCCTCCTCCTCCTTCCTCCTCCTCCTCCTCCTCCTCCTCCTCCTCCTCCCCCTCTCCTCATCCCATCAGCATCATCATCATCATCATCATCATCATCATCATCATCATCATCATCATCATCATCATCATCATCATCATCATCATCAGCAGCATCAGCATCAGCATCATCATCATCATCACCATCACCATCATCATCATCATCATCATCATCATCATCATCATCATCATCATCATCATCCACCATCCATCATCCATCATCCATCATCCATCACCCATTATCCATCATCACCCATCATCATCATCAGCATCGTCATCAGCATCAGCATCAGCATCAGTGGCATCAGCATCAGCATCAGCATCATCATCATCATCATCATCATCATCATCATCATCATCATCGTCATCATCATCCTTCTCCTCCTCCTCCTCTCCTCCTCCCTCCTCCTCCTCCTCCTCCTCCTCCTCCTCCTCCTCCTCCTCCTCTTCATCGTCCTCCTCCTCCCCATGCTCCTCTTTCTCGTCCTCCTCCTGCTCCTGCTCCTCCTCCTCCTCCTCCTCCTCTTCATCGTCCTCCTCCTCCCCATGCTCCTCTTTCTCGTCCTCCTCCTGCTCCTGCTCCTCCTCCTCCTCCTCCTCCTCCTCCTCCTCCTCCTCTCCTCTCCTCCCCTCCTCCTCCGCCTCTCCTCCTCCTCCCCATCCTCCTCATCCTGCTCCTCCTCCTCCCCTCCTCCTCCTCCTCTTCCATCCTCCTCCTCCTCCTCCTCCTCCTCCTCCTCCTCCTCCTCCTCCTCCTCTCATCTCATCACATCATCATCATCAACATCATCACTATCATCATCCGCCTCCTCCCTCCTCCCTCCTCCTCCTCCTCCTCCCCCTCCCTCTCCTCCTCCTCCTCCTCCTCCTCTCTCTCCTCCTCCTCTCCTCCTCCTCCTCCTCCTCCTCCTCCTCCTCCTCCTCCTCCTCCTCCTCCTCCTTCTCCTCCTTCCTCCTCCTCCTCCCTTCCCCTCCTCGTCCTCCTCCTCCTCCTCCTCCTTTCCCCTCCTCCTCCTCCTCCTCCTCCTCCTCCTCCTCCTCCTCCTCCTCCTCCCACTCCCATGGGCGCCCTCCCTCCGGTACCGTTCTTCTTTTCTTCCTCTCAGTTACCTCATTTCGCCCTCTACTCCTACCTCCCTGCGCACGCCACGCCAGCAAACTTCCCCCCAAAAACCCCTTCGGTCGATTAGGAGTGACAGGGGGGACCTCCACGATAGCAGCCCCAAAGAAGCCCCAGACCATACAGGCGCCCAGAAGCCTCTTCTCCCCGTTTTTATCTCTTCTCCTCTTTCTCCTCCTCCTCCTCGGCCTCCGGGAACCTCCACCCCCCTCTCTCTGGTGGTGGTCTCTTTCTCCTTCTTCTGTTCGCCTTCCTCCTACACACCCTCTTCCGCCCTCCTCCCTGTTCTCACCAGCAAGCTTCGGGCCCTCCCTACGGCCAGTCAGTCAGGGGTTACAGGGGGGCTGTCCACGAAAATTGACCTTGGGAGTCTCCACGCCCCTCTCTGTCTCTGATGCCGCTCTCCTTCTCCTTCTGCTGCTCAACTCCCTTCTACTCACCCTCTGTCCCTCCCCCACCACACACCAGCATCATTCGGCCCTTCACTGCGGCTGGTCAGCGGTGACAGGGAAGCCCCAAAGAAAGCCCCAGACCCCACAGAGGCCCCAGACCACTCCAAGATGTTCCACAGACCCCCAAGAGACTCCGATATTTACCA
>CAUYUJ010017826.1:241551-244051 GCA_963575745.1 Prorocentrum cordatum
GGAAGACTTCAAGGCCGCCCCATGAAGACCCAAAACGCCCCCAGGAGGCCCCCAGGGGGCTCCCAGGAGGGCCCCAAGACGGGCCAAGACGGCCCCAGCACGGCCCAAGGCGCGCTGAAGACGGCCCAAGACGGCTCCACGAGGGTGCCAACACGACCCCAGACGGGCCTAGCACGGCCCAAGGCACGCTCGAGACGGCCCAAGACGACTCCAAGACGGTCCCAGGAGGGTGCCAACACGGCCACAGATAGGCCCAGGACGGCCCAAGGAGGCGCCCAGTCGGGGCCTCAAGACGGGCCAAGATGGCCAGAGAGCCCCAGCTGGCAAAAATCGTTTACTTCCATTGTTTATTGCTACAGCCTTTTTGCGTTTCCCGCCATTTCGGCGGTCGGATGCCCCAAGAGGCCCCAGAAAGTCCCAGGAGGGTCCGAGGGAACGCCCAGGAAGGCCCCAAGACGGGCCAAGACGGCCCCAGCACAACCCAAGGCGCGCTGCGACGGCTCAAGACGGCTCCAAGACAGCCCCAAGAGGGTGCCAACGCGGCCCCTGCTGGGCCCAGGACGGCCCAAGGAGGCGCACAGGAGGGGCCCAAGACGACTCGAAGACGGCCCCGTCACGGCCCCAGACGGCTCCAAGACAGCCCCAAGATAGTGCCAACAAGGACCCCGATGGGCCCAGGACGGCCTACGGCCGCGCCCATGAGGGGCCCACGACGAACCAAGACGGCCTCATCACGGCAAACGGCGCCCTCAAGACGGGCCTAGACGGCTCCAAGACGGCCCTTTGAGGGAGCCAAACGGCCCCACACCCTTCGGGCGAACACTTGGGGGGCCTGGGAGCTTACAACAAGTCTCCCACATTCATTGTCCTGCCCCATTCTGTCCGCCTGGAGGCCTCCTCCAACCCTGTGGGCGAACAAGAGGAAACCCAGTGGGCCGCCAACCCTGGGGCCCGTGGGCCCCGCGCCGCTTGGGCAGAAGACGAACGCCGGGTCTGACAGGCCAGCTACCGCCCCCCTTTGCCCGATATGTTGTGCCATTATGTTCCCCCAGGGGCCTTGGCAATCTCTTCGGGCCAACCAGACCGGACCCCTGGGACAGCAGCCAATTGATATGACCCAGGCACCTCTCCGCACTCTTCGGACCACAGACCCTCTGGGCGAGCAGAATGGGACTTGGCGAACAAACCCTCCCGTTGGCGGCGATGCGACTGGATCGCACCATCAAGGCGTGCCCAGAGGTGATGGCCGACCCAACAGCGGTTCCTGTTAAGATTTTACTGAACGCCAAATTTTCTCTAAGCTCTCTTTTGCCCTCCCTGTAGATCCTTGCGCTCCCCGGCACTTTTGGTGGTTTTCCGGGATGGCCTCCCGAGCCCTTCCCCAGGCGCTCCCGAGACGCCTCAGATGGGCTTCGACTTCGACGCACATCCCCGAGAGACTTCGAAACTGCCCTCAATAGGAGGGGGGTGAACGAGCAGTGCGCCGGGGCCAAGCTGCTGGAGCGCTGCAAGAGCTCGGACACGAAGGCGCGGTCTCGCTGCCGCTGCCCGAGCCGCCGCCGTGTTTGTAGATGTTCGGTGCAATCTGCGCCGTTCCTCCGAGAACCATTCCAGAAAGATGTTGTGGACGGAGTCCACGGGTCAGCCCTAGTCAGCTACAGCGCTGGGATCAGCGCGTGCGAGAAGGGCGAGCAATGGGAGCGGGCTCTGGCGCTGCTCGGCGAAATGAGGGATGCGAAGCTGGAGCCCGACGTCATCAGCTACAGCGCTGGGATCAGCGCGTGCGCGAATGGCGAGCAGTGGCAGCGGGCTTTGGTGCTACTCAGCGAGATGTGGGAGGCGAAGCTGGAGCCCACCGTCATCGGCTACAGCGCTGGGATCAACGCGTGCCAGAAAGGAGAGCAGTGGCAACGTGCTTTGGCGCTGCTTGGAGAGATGAGGGAGGCGAAGCTAGAGCCCGGCGTTACCGTTTACAGCGCTGAGATCCGCGCGTGTGAGAGATGCGGCCAATGGCGGCAGGCGTTGTTGTTGCTCGGCGACATGCGGGATAGCAGTTTAGATCCCGAAGCCGCCAGCTACAATTGGGGTATCTCAGCGTGCGAGAGATCTTCTCATGACTGTGCAAGATTCCCCGGCTATCCTGAGATCGGTCTTTCGCGTTTTCGAGAATTTTGCGTTCGAGGCAACGTCGTAGCAGCGATCCAGTCACGGCGATTATCCCGCAGGAAGCCATTGTAGGTGCCGTTGCATGGGTCCGCCCTGGTCTGCTGCCAGGTCAGGACCCGTGCGTGCGAGAAGTGCGCACAGTGGCCGCCGGCGCTGGCGCTACTCAGCGAGATGTGGGAGGCGCAGCCGGACCCCGACGTCGTCTCTCTCACAGTGCAGGAGCCCGCGCGTGCGAATGAGGACAGGCAGCAGGCCCCTGCGCGCTCGCGGTCGACCCCAGGACGTTCCACGACGGCCCAAGAGGGCTTCCGGAGGGCCCCAGGACGGACCAAAA
>CAUYUJ010017826.1:249051-476551 GCA_963575745.1 Prorocentrum cordatum
GGAACGTTCGATGGAGCTCCCGATGGGGCCACGTAACGTGTGAGGGGTGTGCCAAAATGGGGCGGCAGCGACATGCGGGCGGTGGCATTGGCGCTTTCGGTGGAGCTCCCAGCTCCCGATGTGGCCACGAAGCGTGTGAGGGGTGTACCGAAACAGAGACATGCGGAGAGCAAAGGCAAGGAGGGGGAGGAGAGAGGAGGAGGGGGAGGAGGAGAAGGAGGAGGAGGAGGAGGAAGAGGAGGAGGAGGAGGAATAGGAGGAGGAGGAGGAGGAAGAGGAGGAGGAGGAGGAGAAGGAGGAGGAGGAGGAGGAGCAGGAGGAGCAGGAGGAGGGAAGGAAGGAACGAAGGAAGGAAGGAAAGAAGGAAGGAAGGAAGGAATGAAGGAAGGAAGGAGGAGGAGAACGCGGGGCACCGTCTCTTCAAAACGAGGACCCAACACCACATAATGGTTGGGACATACCCTCAGCAGGGGCTTTGGGATGTTTTTGTTGGGAAGGTTCCCAAGCCTCTCCAACGATGCACCCAGTACTCCACAGCCTCCGTATTCGACATAACGCCAGGCATTTCACAGCCTCGGTGTCCAACCGACACCCCAGTATTCCTCAGCCCCCGTCTCCAAGACGGCAGCCGTAGGAGTTGCATTGAAAATCCGCTTAAAGCAGTCTCTCTCCCTCTCTCTCTCTAGATTGCCCTTCATGCTCTTCTGGTCTCCCTCTCGCCAGCGATTTCCTGAACAATTCTTCACGCTTCGCGTATCCCCACCAGACCATTCGAAGTCCCTGCCCATGAGAGTTGATGGGGGAAGGGACGAATAGACACAGGTAGTCATGTCGGGCAATCAGGGTGAACAGAGAGATCTCTGGGAGCAAAGGGTGGCCTTGGAGGAGAGCCTCTTCGGGCCATCCCTGGGGCCCGCGTGGGGACGAGCGAAGGAGGAGGAGGAGGAGGAGGAGGAGGAGGAGGAGGAGGAGGAGGAGGAGATGGAGAGCAGGAGGAGATGGAGGATGAGGAGGAGGAAGAGGAGGAGGAGGAAGAAGACGACGACGACGACCACGACGACGAAGGGGAGGAAAAGGCAGACGACGATGGCAAGTACGAAGACGAGGACAGAGCCATCAAAATCGCCTCTTGGAGCCCTCTCGGGACTCTTTTGGAGGATCTTGGGGTCTTCCCGGGGCTCTTTTGGGGCGTCTTGGGGCCCTCTTGGGGCTCTCCTGGAGCCTTCATCGAGGGTCCCTTGGGAGCCCCGGAGGGCCTCTTGGGGCCATCTCGGAGGCCATCGATCAAGGGAAAGGGGAGGTCCGCCCTTCCTCCCTCCCTCTTCCTCCTCCCCCTGCTCACCCTCGGTCCTCCCCCCCCTCCTCGCTCCCATTCCCTACTGCCCCCCCCTCCTCAGCCTCCGTTCCCCTCTTCCCTTCCCCCGCCCCGCGGAGCGGCTGGGTGAGGGCTGCCGCGCGAGGGCCGAGGGCGCCATCGTTGTATAGCTACGCCTGGCGTGGAGGCCATTGCGCCACCCCGTGACCACTGGCCAACAAATTGGTCAAATCTAATATGTGCCGACCTGCATCCCCCCGCTCTCAGCATCGTCTGACCGTCTTCTCGATCCCCATCCGTCCCCACTGGGCCATGGCTTCTCAGCCCCACCAGCCCACCCTTCCAGGTGGGGGTCGGCCCCGCGAAGCACGAAGGGAACACGATCCCCACCTGGGTGGGGATATGTCGGCCCGTGGGTCCAAGGCCACGCCAGTGGGGATAGGGATCGGTGCTCATACCCCCCACTCCCTGTTCCTGGAGATCGATGTCTTGATTTGTTCAATGCGGGGTCGCCGGAAGTCCCGACCCTTTCCAATGGACCGTCCTTGCATCCTGAGACGTGTTTTGACGGTCCCAGGGCCCATCTTGATTTGTCCCAACATTTTTTTTGTGTTGGGTCCTCGGGTTCCCGCGTCTCCCACCTCTCCTCCTCCCCCTCCTCCCTCCTCCCATATCATAAGCATCGTCATCGTCGTCACGATCATCATCAGCATCATCATCAACATCATCATCAGCAGCAGCAGCATCGCCACGCATTTCGGCACATCCCTCACACGATTCATGGCCACATAGGGAGCTCCACCGAAGGCCCCAGCGCCACCGCCCGCATGCGTCCGACACAACAACTTCGACACACCCCTCACACGTTCCACCAAAAGGTCCCAGTTCCACCGCCCGTGTGCATCCGCCACACCCGTTTCAGCACACCCCTCACAAGTTTCGTGGCCCCAAAGGGAGCCCCACCGAAGGCGCCAGTGCCACCGCCCGCATGCGTCCGCCAGACCCGTTTCGGCACACCCCTCACACGTTTCGTGGTCCCTTGGGGAGCTCCACCGAAGGCCCCAATGCCACCGCCCGCATGCGTCCGCCACACCCATTTCGGCATACCCTCACACGTTTCGTAGCACCATGGGGAACTCCACCGAAGGCCCCAGAGCCACCGCCCGCATGCGTCCGCCACATTCATTTCGGCACACCATCATACGTTTCGTGGCCCTACATGGGGGCTCCACCGAAGGCTTCGGTGGCAGGGCCCGCACGCGTCCTCACCACTCATTTCGGCACACCCTTCACACGTTTCGTGGCCCCTAGGGAGCTCGAGCGAAAGCCCCAGTGGTAGGTCCCGCATGCGTCCTCACCACTCATTTCGGCACACCTCTCACTAGTCTCGTGGCCCCATAGGGAGCTCCACCGAAGGCCCCAGTGGCAGGGCCCGCTTGCCCCCCCTCGCCCATGTCGACACACCCCTCACACGTTGCGTGGCCACACAGGGAGCTCCACCGAAAGCATTATTTACAATTGCGTTTCTCCCAACTGCATATGGTTGGGTCCGTCGCCACGCTGATTTAGATGCGTTGGAGGTGTTCTTGCTGCAGCCGCTTGCTCGAGCGGCCGGGGCGCGCGCGCGCGGGCGCGCCTGCGGGGTCGCGATGGGCGCCGAGGCGGGCACGGCGCCCGGGTCGACGAGGACGCCCGCGTCGCGCGGGAGCCACCGCCGCCGCGGCGTGTCGCCGCCCCTCGTCGTCGCCACGGAGCGGCGTGGGCCTCACCCCCAGATCTCAACGATGTTGCTTGTTTCCGCCAGCAGGTTTTCCTTATAGTAGCGTCTCGCTAGAGGGCTTCAGTCTAGGCCTCCCAGATGGGGTCCGAGTGGACAGGGTCGGAGGGTCACGCCTCGATGTTGAGCCTGATTTTCTTTACGTCGACGTCGCCGATACATCGCCGATGCATCGGGGATGCATTCGCGATGCGGCGCGATCCTCCTGCCCCACCTGCTCGAACCCCATCTGGGAGGCCTTTACCTGATGGAGGTGGACAAGGGTTTTAGACGGGTCCCACGGGGGAGCCTGGGAACGCCTCCCTAGATCGCCAGGTCCAGCAGCCGTTCGCCCCAAGTTCTCCTGACAATTTCTTGCGAAGGTTTTACGGCTGGTGCCGCCGACCCTGAATGGACGACGACGACGACGACGACGATGACGACGACGACGACGACGGCGACGACGACGACGGCGGCGGCGGCGGCGGCGACGACGACGAGGATGGCGACGACGATGGCGACGACGATGGCGATGGCGATGGCGATGACGACGCTGACGCTCTGGAGCCAGGAAGGGGTGCTCACCCCCAGGAGGGGGCGGGGGGGGGGTCACAACTCTTGAGACCTCCCCACACACCCCAACCCATCCCACCTCTGACCCCTCCGCCGACGACGAGGATGGCGACGACGATGGCGACGACGATGGCGATGGCGATGGCGGTGACGACGCTGACGCTCTGGAGCCAGGAAGGGGTGCTCGCCCCCAGGAGGGGGCGGGGGGGGGGGTCACAACTCTTGAGACCTCCCCACACACCCCAACCCATCCCACCTCTGACCCCTCCGCCGGGACCCCTCCCCGCCCCCCGGGACCCCCCCCGCCAGACGGGGAAGCGATCAGGGGTTTTCTTCCGACTCGAATGCGACGTTGCCCGATTTCCCGGCCAGGACGCTTGAGGGGGAGCGGCGGCGACGTCGACGACGACGACGACGACTCAAACGGAAAAGCCTGTCGATTCAGGAATCGTGCACTCCCATCAATGCGGGTAACATGTTCTGTCCAGGCGACCACGGTTCATTGGCACAGCATACATTATGGTGCACATGACTGTGAGTTCCCGATGGATCCCCAGGAATACCTGGGGATGCACGTTTGCACTGTCCGACCGCCTACTCCTCGACCCGCCTCTTCGCCTTCGCTGCTACTAGGGTGTTCTGCTTAGATTAATGTCCTAGATGTCGGCCCAAGGGGGCAGTATTCGGGCCCTGGAACCATCAAACATTGATCCAGGCCGGGACGACAACTAACCCCTTGGGGAAGCGGTCAGGATTTTTGGGGCCGCGGATGGGAAGTTAGCTTGGCGAAGGATCCAACCATATGCAGTTGTGAATACCGCAGTTGTAGGTCTCTTCTTCGGTGGTGCCCCCTTATCGGGCCACGAAGCGCTGTAGCGGGCAGGGGAGACGCATGCGGGCTGCGACACTGGGACCTTCGGTGGAGCTCCCCATGGGGCCACGAAGCGCTGTACTGGGTGGGGGAAACGCATGCGGGCTGCGACACAGAGCTTCGGTGGAGCACCCCATGGAGCCACGAAGCGCTGTACTGGGCTGGGGAGGCGCATGCGGGCCGCGCCGCTAGGACCCTCAGTGGAGCTCCCTACGGGGCCGCGAAGCGTTGTACTGGCGGGGGGCGCATGCAGGCTGCGCCACCGGGACCTTCGGTGGAGCTCCCTATGGGGCCACGAAGCGCTGTACTGGGTTGGGGAGGCGCATGCGGGCCGCGCCGCTAGGACCCTCAGTGGAGCTCCCTACGGGGCCGCGAAGCGTTGTACTGGCGGGGGGCGCATGCAGGCTGCGCCACCGGGACCTTCGGTGGAGCTCCCTATGGGGCCACGACGCGCTGAAATGGGTGGGGGAGACGCATACGGGCTACGCCACTGGGGCCGTCGGTGGACGAAGCGCTGTACTGGGTGGGGGAGGCGCATGCGTGCTGCGACACTGGGACCCTCGGTGGAGCTCCCTGGGGGCCACGAAGGGCTGTACTAGTTGGGGGAGACGTATGCAGGCTGCGCCACTGGAACCTCCAGTGGAGCTCCCTTTGGGGCCACGAAGCGCTGTACTGGGTGTGAGAGACGCATGCGGGCTGCGCCACTGAGACCTTTGGTGGAGCTCCCCATGGGGAGACGTATGCAGGCTGCGCCACTGGAACCTCCAGTGGAGCTCCCTTTGGGGCCACGAAGCGCTGTACTGGGTGTGAGAGAGACGCATGCGGGCTGCGCCACTGGAACCTTCGGTGGAGCTCCCTATGGGGCCACGAAGCGTTGTACAGGGTGCGGGAGACGCATGCGGAATGGTAGCACTGGGGCCGTCGGTGGAGCTCCCTATGGGGCAGCGAAGCGCTGTACTGGGTGGGGGGTACGCATGCGGACGGTAGCACTGGGACCGTCGGTGGAGCTCCCTATGGGGCCACGAAGCGCTGTACTGGGTTGGGGAGGCGCATGCGGGCGGTAGCACTGGGGCCGTCGGTGGAGTTCCCAATGGGGCCACGAAGCTCTGTACTGGGTGGGGGGGACGCATGCGGGTGGTAGCGCTGGGACCTTCGGTGAAGCCCCTTATGTGGCCCCGAAGCGCTCTACTGGGCAGAGGGGACGCACGCGAGCGCTAGCGCTGGGACCATCGGTGGAGTTCCTTTTGGGGCCACGGAACGCTGTGCTGGGTGTGTGTGTGTGGGGGGGGGGGGCGCACGCAGGCGGTAGCATTGGGGCTGTCGGTGGAGCTCCCAGTGAGGCAGCGAGACGCCGTGCTGAGTAAAATATGCATGCGGGCAGTACCATTTAAACCTGCAGTAAAGCTCCTTATAAACTATGAGGCCACGAAGCGCTGTACTGGGCGGGGGCGACGCGTGCAGGCGGTAGCACTGGGGACGTCGGTGGGGCTCCTATGGGGCAGGGAAACGCTGCACTGGGAGGTGGGGGGGGCGCATGCGGGCGGTAGCGCTGGGACTTTCGGTAGAGCTCCCCATGGGGCCACGAAGCGCTGCATTGGGTGGGGGAGACGCATGCGGGCGGTGGCACTCGGGCCGTCGGTGGAGCTCCCCATGGGGCCGCGAAGCGCTTTTCTGGGTGGAGGGGGCGCACGCGGGCGGTAGCACTGGGACCTTCGGTGGAGCTCCCCATGGGGCCACGAAGTTCTGCACTTGGTGGCGAGGACGCATGCGGGTGGTACCACTGGGGCCGTCGGTGGAGCTCCCTATGGAGCCACGAAAGATGAGAGGTCGCAGATGATGACGATGCTGATGCTGCTGCTGATGCTGATGTTGATGATGATGATGCTGCTGCTGTTGATGATGATGATGATGATGATGATGGTGATTGTGATGGTGATGGTGATGGTGGTTGTGATGACGACGATGATGAGAAGAGGGAAGAGGGGAGGAGGAAGGAAGGAAGAAAGGAATGCGGGGACCGCCTCTTCAAAACGAGGACCCAACACCACAGGATGGCTGGGACAAATCATTTGTTGGTGGATGTCATGGCACACGGGCGCCGTGGGGAAACGAGCCACATATACCTGCACATACCCACACACCCACACACACACACGCACGCACGCAAGCACACACACACACACGCACGCACGCGCCCACACACACACACACATTCACACACACGCACACACACACACACACACACACGCCCCCCCCCACACACACACACACACACACACACACACACACACACACACACACACACACACACACACACACACACACACACACACACACACACACACACACACACACACACACACACACACACGCAAGCACGCGCACACGCACACGCACACGCACACGCACACGCACACGCACACGGACACGCGCACGCGCACGCACACGCGCGCACACACACACACACGCGTAGCCAGTTTGGTTCAAGCCTGCCTTGGGCGCCAGGGCGGGCGAGGAGCGCGGCTTGCCTCTCCCTTCGTAGGAGAGAGCGGCTCTGTCTCTTTCCCCCTTGGTGCGGCCCCCGCGATGGCGACGGGCGTCGAGGCGATGGACCTACGGTCGAACGGGAGCGCGGGACTGATCATGGCGATGGCCGTCCAGGGCGTTGCTCAGGGCGCTGCGGCGAGCGGCACATCACAACAAGCAATCGCGGCCGCCGTGACTGCGGCGCTACGCACGGCGTGGGCGCTTCTGGCAGGCGCCGACTCCGAGGAGGACGCCGAGCTTGCGATGCGCTGGCAGGCCATGCAGCCCGCTATGCGCCAGCAGGTGCACGGCGCCCCGCTATGCGGCGGAGCCCGCGCCAGGCGCAACGTCGGGGCACACGTCGGCCTCGGCAAGGGCGTCGAGGCCCTGCGGCAGGCCTTGGCGCGGCCGCAGCACGCCCAGCGTGGCGGGCGCTGCGGGCCCCGAAAGAAGCAGGCGGCGTCCCAGAACCACATCGTGGACGACCCCGAGGCGCGCGAGGACGCGGGGGAGGAGGAACACCAGCGCCCCTTCGAGAAGGACGCGGTGCTGGGCGAGTTCCCGCCCTCCCCGCAGCCCAGCGCGTCGGCCACGCCGACGGCGTCCAGATGGAGGGCGGCACCAGCATGGGCATCAGGGAGCCAGACGTGGACGATTGCAAGGGCACCGACCAAGTCGTCGGCACCCCCGAGGGCGAGGTCAACGACAAGGAGGGCGCGACGGAGGTGGGCGGGTACCCCTTCGACGTCGTGCGCCCCCTCGGGGGCGGCAGCCAGGTCATCTCGCAGGCGACCGACGGCCCCGTTGAGGTCGCCCCCCTCTCCGAGGACGTGGTGCGCGGCCAGACCGCCGCCGAGACGGAGGTCGTGCGAGGCCGCCGCGGTGCGCCGCCGAGGGCGGCGAGCGTGTGCGTTGCAGCCCGTGGCAAGGGCGCAGCTGCGCCTCGTACGGGGGCCCGTGCCAGCAGCGCAGACTGGCACCTCGTGCGCCCGCGGTGGCGGCCCTCCCGAGGGTGACGCTTCGACCTCGCGCAGGCGGTGCGGCTCACCGAGCCCGTGGTGCCGCCGCCCCTCGCCTCGGGTCTACGCTGGTGGAAACAGGACGTCGGCGAGGCCAGCGCGAAGGTGCGCGAGGATCCCGTGATGCAGGGCCGCCTCTGCGAGGCGGCTCCCAAGGGCAGGACAGCGACATGGAGCCCGCCGCCCAGCCCCTCCCGCCCTCCACCCGGCGGCAGAGGCGGCGCTGGCAGCAGCAGGGGGGCGAGGAGGCGGCGGACAACGGTTTCGTCCTCCCCTCGGTCCTCGCCCAGATGGAGGAGTCGGTCGAGGCCCAGCGGCGGGCCCAGGCCAGCCACGTGGATGAACTGGCCAAGATGCTTGCCCTCCGAGCGCAGGAGCTGACCGTGGCGTTGCGCTGCGGAGCGGTGGGCGCCGTTGACGAAGCCAAGGCGCGCTTGAGGGCGGCCGTGGACCAGCGTCGTCAGGCCGCGGCCCAGTTCGACGGCAAGATGGCCCTCCTCGAGCAGCGGCGCGAGGCTCTGCAGCGAGCCTTGGAGGGTTCTGCAGCGAGAGTGCCAGCGGCGCGGGTGGCCTCATGAAGCGGCCAGGAGGCGTGCGAGGCCGGTGGCCCGCGGTGCGCCTCTGAGAGGCCCCCAGCGGTAGATTTGCTGCCCCCTTGGCGCGGTTTCCGCCGTGGCTGAGGGGCCTGAGGGGCGGTCCGTCCCTTGGGGTGCCTGGGCCCGCATTCGCCGTTGGCGGGGCCGGGGCTCGGCGGAGCAGCCTCGCATTTTTGTGCCGCCCTCGGCACTGTCGTGCTTAGGGGCCTGGGGTGGGGTGTGGCCCCCAGTGGGCCCTGGATCCGCCACCCTGGGGCCCTGGGGTGCTGGGGGGGGCGCATCCCTTCGCACGGCGGGCGGGGAGTCGGTGGCCCCCCGTCGTGGCTCAGTAGGCCTGGCGGGCCGAGAGCGCAGCGCAGGGCCTGCTGGCCCGAAGGCTGCGGCGAGGCGCGGGCGCCCCACAGTGCCCGATCACCAGAATCACCAGAATCACCAGAAACACACACACACACACACACACACACACACACACACACACGCACGCACGCACGCACGCACGCACGCACGCACGCACGCACGCACGCACGCACTCACTCCCACCCACACACATGTTTTGGCGTCGTGGCCACGCGCGCAGCGGCACGGCGAACACGCGTCGGAGAAGCGCGTGCACCAGCCTTGCCCACGCGGCGAGGAGGCACTGGATCCACTCATAAGGGGTCGACACCGACACTCACGGGGGGGCAGCCGTGAGGGGACAAACGAGGGCAAGGGGAGGGAAGGGGAAGCAGGGAAAGGGACAGCCGAAGCAGTATATACTGCAATGCCCCACCTGCTAGCGAGAAACAGAGGGAAGCGGCAACGGCAGCCACCCGATGCAGAAGACCAAACCAGCGTGGGAACATGGCTCAACTGGCGGAACAAGGGACAAACGACGCCTGAACAGGTAGTCCGAGAGCACAAACGCACACACACAGACACACACAGACACACACACACACACACACACACACACTCACACACACACACACACACACACACACACACACACACACACACACACACACACACACACGCACACACACACACACACACACACACGCAAAAGCACACACACACACACGCACGCGCGCGCCGTTGTTGTTTGTTGTTGACCGGGCCTGGGCCCTCGGGGCCGTCCGATACAACCAGGTCCGAAGAATTTAGTCTAGAGGAGGGGTAGAAGAGAGAGAGAGCGGGAGAAGGAGGTAGAGGGGGATGAAAAGCTGACGGAAGAGAGAGACAGAAAGAAAAAGAGAGAGAGAGAGGAGCCAGAACAGAAGGGGGTTAGGAGGAGCGGGAAGGGGGCGGGCTGCGGAGGAGGAACTAGGAGAGGATGGAATGAGGAGGATGGGTCGGGGTAGGAGGAAGACAGGGAGGTAGCTGGAAGGAGGCGGTGGGAGAGGGCGGAAAAGGAGCAAGTGAAGGGGAAGGTTGGATAAGGAGGATGAGGAGGAAAATGAGGAGGAGGAAGAGCATGAGAAGGTGGCATCGCCCAGTTCCAACACCGAAAATAGCGGCGCTGGCAGCAGCAGCAGCTTCCAGCAGGCAGCCGCAGCAGCTACAGCAGCAGCAGCAGCAGTAGTCATTGGCAGTGGCAACTACAGAATATCTAACTGTGGAATGGCGCAGCCGATCTCTACAAGTCTTCTGTTCACCCTCGTCTCGTCGCCCAAGCGCGCGTGCTGGCAAGCTGGTGTGACGATACGACGCGGCCGCCGAGCGCTTACGGCCTGGAGCCTGCATATTACACCCAGACCTCCAGCGGATCAGTTTGTTTAACTCTATGGGCCCAGGAGCTCCCGTCGCCCTCCCCCAGGGCTGGCCCCTGATCCCGGATCGCATGCCGTGACGGCCCCAGGTCCCGAAGACGGCCCCACGGAAGCGGCGACCACGGCGACGGAAGCGAAGACGACGACGACGACGAAGACGACGACGACGACGACGACAACGACGACGACGACCACGACGACGACGACCACGACGACGACGACGACGACGACGACGACGACTACGACGACTACGGCGACGACGACGACGACGAAGGCGGCGATGGCAACGACGACGACGACGACGACGGCGACGACGGCGACGGCGACGCAGGCGACGACGACGACGACCACGACGGAAGGCACGGCGGCGACAACGGTAGTGTCGGCGACGACGGCGAAGACGAAGTTGGCGGCGGCGACAGCCCGCCGCAGGGACGGCCTCGCCGGCGGCACCCCCGCCGGCGACGAGCGGAACCACTCTGACGACGCGACCCTGCCCATCCTGCACCGCGGCCGGCGCGGAGGCCAAGAGGCGTCCCAGAGGCACGACCTCCTGCGACGGCGGGTGTCGTCAGTCGGGGGCGTCGGCGCCGTAGCCGCCTGTGTTCTCCAGCTGCTCTGCACCTCCTTTTCTCTTCCTCCTCCTCCTCCTCCTCCGCCTCATCCTCATCCTGGGCCATCTCCTCCTCCTCCTCCTCTTCCTCCTCCTCCTCCTCCTCCTCCTCCTCCGTCTCCTCATCACCGTCAGCATAATCATCAGCAGCAGCAGCACCATCATCATCCTCATCATCATCTTTCGCCTCATCCTCCACTTCCTCCTCCTCCTTCTTCTCTTCCTTCTCCGGATTGTCCACCTTCTCCTCCCCTGCTCTTCCTCCAATTCCTCCTCCTCATCCTCCTCATCATCAGCAAGGAGCTGTCTGGGCCCAAAACCCGAGCGAGCTCCCACAGCGCCACATGCCATCACGACCAATGATGTGCGAGGCGTAGAGGGCGGCACGCGAGGGCCAGGGCCGACTTGGGACAGCTCCTGCAAGTCACGATCTACACCACACTCCCCTACTACATATCACCGCAATGAAGCTGATCTATCATAACGTTCAATGGGCAGATTTTACGAGATTGGAGGAGATATCTATACATACGAAATGTACCGACATCATTGTCTGCATAGGCACTGGCCGATGGGCGGAGAGTGCCGACCTGACGGCCACCCAGTGCCAGCTGCCGAACCACAAGTGCGTGCAAATGGGATGGCGTAAGTCGCGCACGACCAACAACTCCTGCGGGATGGCGGTCATGTACGGCAAGCGCATGCAGGGGTCGCTGCAGCAGATCGCGGTACCACCTGCAAAGCTGGGAATCACTGGCCGTGTGGGCATGGCGAGATTTGCGATGCAGGGCGTGTCGATCGCCATCTTCCCGATCTACGTGCCGCCGAAGGGGATGGCAGCTAACACGCTGCGCCAGGTGACCAAAAAGATACTTCGTTGGATATCGGACGAGATTGACAAGCTGGGACATGCATGTGTACCGATCGTGGCAGGTGACTGGAATTGTGGGTTCGGATACCAAGTGGACCAGACGGGCAAGCGATTCGTGAACCACGACAGCGAGGAAGTAGGCACGGCAGAACTTACCCACGAATCGCAAGTATCTCGATTGGTTCGGGACCTTCTGGAGGAAAATCACCTTAGCATGTTCGGTACGTATTGGAAAACGGGACCTACCTATTTCAAAGGACCTCATAGTAGTAAGATCGACCACGTTGCGGGCCCAGCAGCTATGCGAGGCCGTATACAAAGACTGAACACACTGCTGGGGCTAGGAAGGAGACTGCAACGATACATTAGCACCCACCTCCACGACCACGTCCCAGTGCTGATGGAGTTTGACATCAAGCCGAAAGAGGTCTTTCATGGCAAATACACCCCCGCCGTCAATAGAGACGCCATGATGGCAGCGTATACCAGCGGCAGGAGACGCATCGAATATCTTAGAGCGCTGGAGCAGGAGACGATCAACATTCCAGAAGAGCAATGGCGTGAGATATGGGATCGAGGCGACGTACAGTCAGCATGGAGCAAGCTATCGGAAAGCATACGCAAGGCGATGCAGCAGGTCTTCCCCGCCAAGAAGCAGGACATAGTGGATTACGAAGGCCACAGAAAGAGACGAATGGAGTTATTGCAGATGCGCGGACGGCTATGGGACCAACTTCATGCTACGGGGCTTAAGAGTTTTACGGGAGACGGATACACAGCATTTGATGAGATAGAGGACGAGTTACGCCGACTCTCGCGCCGAATGCAGACCCTTCGCAAGGAGCAGAAGAAAAAGAAAACGGAGACACTAGCTGCAGAGATTTTTATGGCGTGGAGGCAGGGACGACATGCTGAAGTCCACCGACTGCGGGTCCAACTTGCAGGACGAGGTCGAGGACCAAAAAAGAGACTGTTGTTTGCACCACGGCAGAGTATGACATTGCGTGAATGGAAGGACGGCCTTGGAAGTAAACCTCAAGACGGAGGAATGGATTGCAGACAGATCGACTGGGAGGAGTGGACCGCAGACAAATCCTTCATGCCCCATCTGTACGGCACGCCAGAACTGGCCGAACATGTGCGACAGGACAGAGCTGGCCAAATCACCTATTTGCGACGTGCGCCCAAGCGGCGTGCGGGCCCCGCTTGGGGCGTCCTGGCCGAGGCGCTGTGCATGGGAATCGACGAGAAGCGCTACACCAACGAGCACGACAGGAAGTACGTGCCCGTCAACTTCTCACGACGTTATAATGATCTGCTGGCACTCATTCGGCTCACGGGAGCCTTTCCTCTCACTGCCATTAGATCCCAGGCTTACGCTGCGCCCAAGAACAACTCCAAGCAGGGGATAAAAGGTCAACGAATCTTGCATTGTTTTGACTCGTTTGGAATGTCATACTTCGGACACCTTCAGAGGACATCTCGAAGACCGAGGGCGCCAGATTTCGCACGCGGGGGGATACGAGGCCGCCGGCGAGAGGGCGCCATCTTGAGTCTATCCGCTGCCTGCTGGAGATGCCGCACAGCACGAATAAGCCATAGCATGTCTAACTACGATGGCACGAACGCGTTCGCATGCACGGCACGCGACAAACTGCAAGCACATCACCACCGGTGCAGTAGAGCAGAAAACACGCACTTCATGATACAGGCGGTAGACCAGGCGAGCATACACATCAATGCAATAAACGGCGAGGCCGACTTCTTGCCGCAGACGGGCACAACAATGGGACACTCTCTTGCAGCAGGAGACTTTATAGATATTTACTCACCCTCCGTGAGCGAGTGGAACTCGTATCTGGGCGAGGCAGACTACTCCTACTCCCTGCTGCGCGGCCAGTGTCCGATCAGCAAGGCCACCGTGGACATAGGCATCGGATTTTTTGTAGATGACGTTCCCAGAGTACATGTACACGCTTATGCACCGAGCGCGAAGTACATCACACAGCAGTTGAACCACGCGACGCACACATTGCAGCAGCACATCAACACGAACGGGCACCACTTGAACATGGATAAGACGAACCACATGATCGCACTTGCAGGCGCAGGCTCTTTTGAGGCGGCCAGGGAACTCGGGAGACAGAAAAAGGTACAGGGCGAAATTCTTCGGGAAGTCAGGGTCCTTGGACCGATCATCAGCTTCGACGGGGTTCTCAGGACAGAACTCAAGAACCGCATCAGAGGAGCGCGTGCAGCATGGCGTTCACTAGGACAGGTATGGCACGAGCACCTCCCGTACAAGATGCACCGCATGTTTTTCTTGCGTTTTGTATACAGCGCAGCGATCACAGGTCTCACAGCGTTCGTGCTGCCGAAGGAGTTTACGGACGAGATTGATTCGACACTCGCCAAGCTCCTCAGATGTCTCATGAAAGGCAAGGCGGCTACAGAATATGACGACGGACGAATACGGACGATATCCAACAGTGAAGTGTTTGATCATTGGAACCTTAGCCGCACTGCCACAGAGTTGAGAATTCAGAGACTACGGTGGTGGCAGCGAATTTCGAAGGAGCCCGACAACCATCGTCAGGTGCTCACGGCCATGTTCGGGACAACAGTGCTCGACGCGCAGTTGGGCAGGAGCAGGCTCAACAACGTTGGCACGCTGACAAAATATAGTACCCCATGGGCAGCGCAGTGTCTAGGGGATCTGAAGTTCGTAGCGCAGTTCGAACGAGACTTTGACGAAGCCTGGACTGATAAGAAAAACGTCCTCATGCCGTTCCAGAACTCCACCCTCAGTAAGATCTTTGTGAAGATAAAGGTAGGCTCCCTGAGGCCCCTTATGAGCACGAAGAATATCACAAGATGGAACAGGGTACTGCAGAACCTAGGGCTTCAGGAGATATCGGAGGAGGATGCGATCAGGATGGGGATTCTGGAGGTCCAGAGCAACATTAGCAGCAACAGCAGCGTCGCAGAGGAGTACATATGCACGCATGAGAACGACGACGGCACTATATACGCATGCACGTTTAACAGCATGAAAGCCTTAACAGCACACGTGACGCACGCACACAAGATGAGGAACTTGTACGCGCTACTGGTTACAACAAATGTCTGCCCGTGGTGTCGCACAGCCTTTGCGAGTCGTGCTTCTTGCTTGCGACGCGCTCGCACAATGTCTCAGCGGACGCCTCGTTCTTGCCCGACCCGCATCGCGTCATTCGCTTTTCGGTTCGAAGTACTCCCGGTGTACTACTGCGGCTTCTGCCGCCACGAGGATACTGAATTACATCGTCATCTTGACCACGTGCAGCAGCACGCGCCAGGGCCTGACAAGACACAGCAACAGCCGAGCGACGAGCAGAAGGGCGACGAGCACGATGTGGCGCTCGTACGGAGCGGGAAGCGGAGGAAGACCACGATCGGAGACGATGGACTTCGACGCCAGAGCAGCACAGTCACCCAACAAGTACGGCGGTGGCAAGGGGAAGACAGGCAATGGCAAGTCAAATGGATCCGCCAGCGAGGCGAGCAAGGACGACGAGATGGTGACGATCGAGAAGCTGTGTCTCAACAACGCGCAAATCGTGCGACAACTTTCGGGCAGCTTGTGGGACTTCTACCTGGTGGAGGGAGATCACACGCCGTCGGAGGCAGGAGCTCACGAGGGCCAAGAGTACGCGAACAAGGTTCAGAACGGAGCGAAAAACCTGGGCTCGCCGCACGTGTACATCGGCGCGACGTTCTTCGAGGAGCTGGCCAACCTGACTACTACGCCGTCACCGTACAGAGAGACCCTCGAGCAGTTCGCCATGTTGATCAACGTCATCCACGTGGACTTCCTCGGGGACATTCTGCCGTACTTCAAGGTCAAGAAGGCGTACAGCGAGGCAGGAACGAGCACGAGATGGAAGATGCACATTCTGTTCAATGCGCTGGCGATGAGCCCGTGGACAGAGGAGAACGAAACCAAGATCAACCAGAAGCGCGAGACACAGGGACAGCAGCCTATCAAGCTGGAGCAGGCTCAGACCTACCACCTCCGCCAAGCGACTCACGTGGCCATCGCGAACAGCGGGGGCAACGCCATAGTGGGGGCGCCGCCGCCAAGCGCGTTGGAGCGCCGCCTTCAGAACTACCTGCGCGAGAGGCTCGCGCACATGTGAAGCAGGCCTTAGGTCGCTCAGCAGCCAGCAAACAAGCGGCAAGCAACGAGGCAAGTAAACAGCAAGTAAAAATGCACGAGCTCAGGCAATTAGCAGCCGCAGGCAGCGTTAGGGCAGCGGAGCTGCTCGTGAGACTCGGCAAGCGCAAATGAGCTGGTGTTGGGGAGGAGGTGGGGAGTGCTTGGAGGGTAAAGCGCAGCCGTGATCTCGTTCCGTAATGAATTAGAGCAGTAGCGAGCAGCACCACTCGTATTCAGGCCAAGGGGCTTCGCGGACTTAGCGCCGACAAGCCAGACTGCCACGCTTGGAACTTCGCAGATGAGACAGATTTCTTTGGAGATTTGCAGATTACATAGGCTCACGCCATATCGTGCCTGCAGCTCCCCTTGAGGCCCTGCGAGGAGTCCTCCCTTCCTCTGTAGGTCCTCCTCTCCTCAGGCCCGAGTTGCCCAGAGGCCTGCCTCGGACGTCCTCCGAGGCCGCAGGAGCTCTGTGTAGATACGGTGGTGCCCAGCCGAATGGGCAGTGGTCGGCTTTGGAGCGGGGGAGGGGGATGCAGTGGGGGAGTGGGTGTGGTTCCATACATAACGCAGCGACGAGTAGAAACGACCAGCTTAGGTACAAGCAAATATCGTTTCTTCCGACCCAAGTGCGGTGGGGATGGGCCATAGTGTCATAAACCACCGCCCTGGACTGAGTGTTTTGAGTATAGACACAGGGGGTTCGGCCCTGAGCCGAAGTGGGCCCAAGGCCTCGTCGGTCACGAGGGTCCCACAGGCTCCCTCGAGTGTCTGCCTTTAAACCTGCCAGCAGTAACCCGACCCGCTCAAGGCGAGTCACACGCGAGCCGAGTTTTCTGACCCGATTCGTACCGCTGCCGAGGCGTCCGCTCCGCTCCGCTCATCATCAGCATCTTCATCCTCATCCTCCTGCTGCTGCGCTCACGCTGGCGGACTGAATCTGCAGAATTCGTCATTATCCCCCTCCTCCTCCTCCTCCGCCTCCTTCTGCTCCTCCGTCTCTTCCTTCTTCGGATTGTCCACCTTCTCCTCCTCCGCTTCCTTCTCCTCCTCTTCCTCCTCCTCCTCCTCCTCTTCCTCATCATCATCAACTTCATCATCAGCATCAGCATCATCATCATCAGCATACTCATCATCAGCATCATCATCCTCATCATCCTCATCATCATCCTGATCATCATCCTCATCCTCATCTTGCCGCTGCGCTCACGCTAGCGGACCGAATCTGCAGTGTTCGTCATTATTATCGTCCTCCTCACCTCCTCCTCCTCCTCCTCCTCCTCCTCCTCCTCCTCCTCCTCCCCATCCTCCCGTGTGAGGGGTGCAAGCGGGGGAGAGGAGTGGCTCCCCAGAGCTCTCGACCCACGCCCCGGCCAGAGCCAGCTTTTCGTGCCCAAAGGTGTCTTGTTGACGAGGCGCGGGGCCCGAGGACTGGCCCACTGGACTCCAGATGTGGCGAAACCCCTCCGGCTCGATTGACTCGAGCCTCCGCGGGTCTGTGCCATGTCGGGAGGCCTCCCAGGTGGGGCCAGAGCGGATGGAGTCGGAGGAACGCGCCGCATGAACGATGCATCGGCAAAGCGGCTCGATCTGGAGCCCGATCTTCTCGGTCCCGACGTGGATGGTGCATCGCCGATGCGGCGCGAACCTCCTACCCCACCTGCTCCTGCCCCATGCGGGAGGCATGCGCCATCGCTCGGAAGTCCCGCAATAGTGCGGTGACCACCGTCGGGTGAGTCAGTGGGGATTCGGGCTGACCGCACGGGTTTTGGAACGTGGGTCGTTCTCTGAACATTCTTCGGGCGGTTGGGGCCTCCAAGGTCCCACAATCGTGTGGTGACGGACCGTGTAGAGAGCGCGCTCCGCAAAAATCGACCCACAAATTGTTCCTGGGGCGCAGCGCATCTGGCCGTAAGATCAAAGGGGAACCTGGCTGGCCGTGACGACGGCTAACACTACCCAATAGGGAGTCCCGCAAAAACGAAAGAGATGATTCCTTCGGACCTCAGTCGGCCCACCGCTTTCCGCTCGAAATCAGTCACCGGACAAATCCTGCACGCCGTCCCGACAAGTTTGTTCGAGCTGCGTCCAGCCATGGCCGCGAGAAGCCCCCCCTCCCCCCGAAGGCAACAACAGCAAACAGACAACAACGAACTCTTGAGTATGAGTGGATATGAGTGTGAGTGGCGAGTTCTGAGTGTGGGTGAGCCCGCGTGCGAGTGGGTCTGGGTGTATGAGGCGGGAGGTGAGGAGGAAGAGGAGGAGACGTAGGCGTTACACCAATAAGAAGAGCACGAGGAGATGGAGAGCAGACGAAGCACAACGACAAACTGCCGGAAGTTAGAAAACCTGCAGAGCCTCAGGCCTGAAGCCTGAAGTGCGTCGAGCCTGCAGCCGCCCTCCCCAGGCGGCCTCCTGTGCGGCCAGAGGCAGCGGAGGCCGCAGCGGCAGCGCCTGCCTTAGCACCTTGGTCGGGAAGACTACCCCCTGGGAGCCCAGACCTCCAACGTATTGCAAGCATGCCGACGGCGGTCTCTCGCACTTTTCGGCCTCTGGGGGCCCTCGCTGGGCCCCGAGACCGTCAAGAAGCACGATAAAAAAGCAGTCCCCGCAGGAAGCGGTCCAGAGTCCCTGGAACGCAGTATTGACAGCGGGGGTCTCGGAGGTTGAGTCAGGAATCGGCCCCGGGAACTTCTCGCGAGCGGCGGGCATGTCTCCAGATCTCCGACGATACGATGTTTCAATCCTGGCGTTGTTCCTTAGGTTTCCGTTTCCTGGAGCGGTTTTCGGGCCCCAAGGGGCCACGAAAAATTCACCTCCGGGGCAAAAAAGTTGGCCCCGAAAAGGGATCGGGAGCCCTGGGGGCGGGCATTGGAAAAATCAGATCGGAGGACGTCTGGGTCCATACACATCGAGGCGCAATCCCACTGGTGCGCGTTCCCGCCCATGGATGGGTTCCGCGCAGGGCATCCCCGCAAGGGCCGCCCTGCACGCGGTCGTGGCCGAGGAGTCCCTAACGCGAGGCAATGGATGTACTTCCCGCCCACGAACTCCCTGGGTACTGATCTGGCCTCTACGGTCGGACCGAGGTGTAAGATCGAGGTTGGTTCGGGGAGGGTACCCTAATGTTATTTGTCTTTGTTGGACGTTCTTGTGCATCCTAGGGAGCGTCCCCTGGGATGTTCTCTTTGTTTTGGCCGACGGAGGGTCTCGTGCTCTTGATGAATGTTCTTCTGGCCTGGGTCCAACTGCAGTCCAGCTTACGGTCGGGAACTTTGGTTTATCGCGCCGCCGGATCTGGCCTGCCACGCCTCGGCGCGACACGATATCCACGTCCCAGCTCCCGAGCGTCAGCGGTCCGATCGTTTCCCAGCATCCCGCCCCGCGGAGCGGGCCGACACGCTGCACTCGCAAGGCACAGCGCATCGCCGGGGCCGCTGCCGCGACACGCTAAGCAAACGCTCCCGACCGTAATCCGGCAGGGCCCCAGAAACCAGGACTTTGCAAACTCCAGCGAGACAGAACGGAGGAATGGAGAACTCTTCGACCCACGGTGCATCACGGCTACAACTTCCTCGGGTGAACCAGCGTCTTGGCTCGTCAGAGTCCCAGCATGTAACCAGGCCTGACCTGATCGGAATCCGACCCCATCCGGCTGCAGATCCCGCCCGACCTGACCCGATGGATCGAAGTCCACCCTACCAGTTTGGCCGCGATCGCGCCCACTCGCTTGGAAGGACCGCTCGCCTGAGGCGGTACGGCATGCCGCTATACCGTGCCGCCTCGGGCGAGCGGCCCTTCCTCCTCCTTCCCCTGACCCGCCCCATCCGCTTCCTGCCCCGCCCCTCCCCCACTCGGCCCGCCTTGTGTGTGTCTACGTTTCTGGGTGCCAGCTTCGGGGCCTCCTCGGGCCCCTTCGGGGCTCCCCTCATGGGGGGTCGGCGAGGAGGCTCTCCTCGAAGCTTCTGGTCGCCGTGAGCGCATCCCGAGCGCTCCCATCGGCCGCGAGGCTCGGCGCTGTGGCGCCCGAGCCTCTCTTCCATCGAACGGCCCGCCTCATAGGTGCCCTTCGGGGACCCCCCTCCCCCCGCCCCCCTCCCCACTCCACTTCTTGGCGAGGCTACGGCCTGCCGCGCCTTTTCAGGGGTTGCTGCCTCTTCTGCCGCTCCGAACGGCCAGCTTGCCGTTCGGAGCGGCTGGCCCTCGGCGCACCCTGGCGTCCCTCCCGCTTGAATGCTGGGCCTCGGCGCTCCCTGGCAGTCCCTCTGTCCCCTCCCCCCCTCCTGGCCTCCTCCTCCCCGCCATCCTCCACCGACCCCCGACGTAGTGTTTTTGTGTTGCAAGCCTGGACCCCGAGAGAGGTTCAGGCCCCCTTTCCCGGGGACTGGTTTCTCACCCAGGGTCGTCCTTCGACGGCCCCGGGGCTCAGCGAGGGCCCCGAGAGGCCGAAGTTTGTCAAAATCCCCTCCGTCGTGTTTTTCCTCACGACTCGAGGGGGCCTGGGCTCCCTCCTCCCCCGCTCTGCTAGGGCGACGAGATCTATGCACATCCACTGCTCCTGGCCAGGCCCATCCTGGGCCCAGGAGCGGTGTATACGCCCTCCTGGCCTGGCCAGGGAGGCATATACACATCTCCTGGGCCCAGGATGGGCCTGGCCAGGAGCAGTGGATATGTATAGATCTCGTCGCCCTATCTGCCCTTCGATGAATCGCAAACACGGATTAAGGCGCGCGGGTTGGCGACGCGTCCCGCTTCCGTACAGAATCGGCGCGCCCCGCGCCAAATCGAGCCGCATTGCGTTCATGTTTCGGGGGCACTTTTCCAATCCGTGCATCCTGCGCCCACACGCAAGAGCCACGGATCCATCATCCATGTTAGCGTTCGCCCAACCCCTCACTCTCGTTCACTCATGAGCTGACAACTGACAACCATATCTAGGCGACCCCCAGGTTTCTCGGGGTGGGATTCCGGGGCGGCGCTGGTTGTGTGTATGTTGTCGGATACGGGACCCCCGCTCGATCGGATGGGGGTCCGACAATCCGCACCCATTGCTATAGCGCCGTCATCGCCTTGCCCTTCCCCGTTCCTCCTCCCTATAGGTTTGAGCGCGTGCTGCTCCTCCATCATCACACTCGTCCGCCTCGGCCGCCAGAGCCCCCCGAGAACAGCACAACCCACCCCCCACCCCCAGCCAGGACCCCCACCTCCGACCTCGCGATCCAGGGGGTCCTGGTCAGGGGTGGGACTGGCTTCTGGCCCCCAAGAACCCTTCAAAAGCACCCCCACCCCGAGCCAGGACCCCCTGGACCACCAGGTCGGGCGCGGGGGTCCTGGCTGGCACGCCCCCAAAACACCCGAGGCACGCGAGCCCGCCGCCGGGGGGCCGTCCTCGTCGTCGGCGCCAGCGAGGCGCGCCGCGCGCACGCGCGCGCCGCGCCCGCGCTCCGCGCCCTCGGCCGCGCCCTCGGCCGCGGCCTCGGCCGCGGCGCCTCGGCGGCCCTCGGCCGCGCCCGCCCTCCTCGCCGAAGGCCCGCGAGGCTTCCGGGGCGCGCCCCACCCGGGGGGCCGGCGGGGGGGGCGCCTTCGGCGGCGGCGGAGGGCGCGCGCGCGCGGGCGGGGCTCTCCTCGGCCGCGCCTGGGCGCCTCGTCGACGGGTCGGCGCCAGGTCGCCGGCCCTCGGCGGCACGGGCAGCGGTGCGGAGGTCGTCGTCCGCGCCCTGCGCTCCGTCCCAGCCCGGAGGCACCCGGAGGCGTGCAGAGGCCCCAGGCCTCGGGCGCCACGCGCATCCCCATCAGCCCATCTGAAAAAGATGCCCATGCAGAGTTTGGACGAGGGGGTTGAGGGAGGGGAGGAGAACAAAGAGGAGCAGGAGGAGGAAGAGGACCAGGAGTAGGAGGGAGACGGAGGAAAGGCAACGAACAAACGCTGGAACAGGGTAAGAGATAGAGGAGGATAAGAGGGAGGAGAAAGGCGACGATGGGGACGATGAGGACGAGGAGGAGGCCTCGTTGGGGTCCCCGAGGGGCCTCTCGGGGGCATCCTGAGGGCCTTTGGAGGCCTCTTGGGGGCTTCGTGGGCTGTCTTAGGGCCCTGGTGGCCTGTCACAAACCTTCGGAGGCCGTATCGGCTGTCGGAAGCCCGAAATGCGAGACCGCGACAAGATTTGAAAACCTTAGGGGCAAGAGAGAGTTTGGCCTATTCGGGACCTCCTGGAGGGCCTGTTAGAGGTCCAGGGGCCGTCTTGAGATCTCTTGGGCCGTCGTGCCATCGTGGGCTGTCTTTGAGGCATCGTTGGCCAGCCTGCAGCCCATCTTTGGCAATATTGGCAGTCTTGCAGGTGAGGTTGATTAACTTTGTGGTTCTTCTGAGTAGCCGGCGAGATCAGCCGAAGTCGATTCGGAACTATTTGTAAAGGCCAGCACCCTATTGTAAGCATAAGGAGGCGGCGATCGGCAACCGGCCCATCCCGCCACCGTGTCTGGGATATGGGTCAGAGGCCTCCTAGATGCGTCCGGTATTGGAAGGTGTCTCTTGGAGGGCTCTTGGGGGCCTCTTGGGCTGGGGGCCTCGTGGGGTCTCTTGGGGGAGGCACCTCGGGGACCTCTGGGGGGGCGCTTGGGGACATCGTGGGGGGGGGGCTCGAAATGTCAATTGGGGTTTCTCCTCTTTGGGCCTCTCGAGCCCCTCTTGGGGGCGTCTTGGAGCGAAGTTGGAGACCTTGGGCCGTCTTGGATGCTTTTGCAGTAGAACAGGTGCTAATGCTCAAATCGCATCCACAAAAGCCCTGGGATTTGTATGGCTAGGGCTTCTTGATCCGGCTCCGAGGCCTCCAAGACGGCCCAAAAGTCGCCCAACAGGCGCCCCTGGACGGTCCCTGGGGCCACATCGAGCCAGGTGTATGTCCTGACTTACGCCCTTGTGGCCGATGGACAAGTCACGCAGCTGGCCCCAAGAAGCACGCGAGCAGCTCCAAAAGTCTGCGAGAAGGCCCAGGACTTCGGGCTCAGGGTCCTTGAAAGCGTCTTACAATCCTCGGTGCAAGGGACTCTATGAGGAACCTGAGGACACTCCAGGCAGTGCCTCTTGGCACGGTGGCGAGTACGCCCAAGAATTGAGTTCTCGCCTTCCCAGATGGGGTCGGAGTTGATGGGGTCGGAGGATTGCGCCGCATCGCCAATGCATCAGCGATGCTGCTGAATGCGGAGCCGAACTTTCTCCACGCCGTCGCCATACATCGCCGACGTCGCCGGTGCAACGCCGATGCATCGGCGCTGCATCGACGACGCGGCGCGATCCTCCGGCCCCATCAACTCCGACCCTATTTGGGAAGCCTCTACGAATGCAGCCTGGAAGTGGGCAGATACGAAACAGGTTGGCGGGCTCGGTTGCCACGCCTGGGGCCCCGACGGCAAGCACCCCGAACGTGCCCCTTTGTGTGCGTTTGGGGCCGTGCCAGTTGAAGGTGCCCCACGGGCGCACGCCCAAGGGAATCAAATATCCAAAAAAATATCCAAACTCCTATGTGAAAGACGTCGGGCTCACAGGACATGCTATCGAAGGCCTGCTTGGAAGAGGTGACCACACGAGTGCCGAGAAGGCCCCAGAGGCGTGCCACCCTCTGATGGCCCTCGTAGACGCGGCGGCGTCACGGCCTGCCCCCGTGTGTCTAGTCCCGCTCCTCTTTCCTGCTCCTTCTTGTCCCCCTCGTCGTCCCTTCCTCCCTACGCTGCTCCGATGGCGGTCGGTGTCGCCAGTTTGTTTGACCCAGAATAGGCTGTCAGTGAACGATATGCTGCCATCACTTCCACTCCGCGAAAAGCTTGGGAGGAACAACGGTTCACGGGAGGCGCGTCGAGAGCTCCAAGGGGTCCACGTCATTCGAAAACCCCGTGGCGTCTGCGGCCTGGGCCTGGCGACGTCTGCCGAGACTCTGGGCGGCCTCTCCGGGATGTGCGCCAGGTCGCGCACCGAACCGCTGCTCGCCTGGCCGGACTGCCCGAGGACGACCCAGGGCGACCAGCTGGCCCGGGGGGGAGAGGACCTCCGGGACCCGGTTCCTCCAGGGCCCCTCCCCGTCGCGCCGCCCGCGCGCTCCCCTCCCCGCAGACGCCCTGCGGCCGGGCCTCCCTCCATCCCTTTGCCTCCGCGGCCGCCCTCCTCCTCCTCCCCTCTCGCGCCGCGTGTGCTTCGGCAAGGCGCGCCCCGCCCGGCTGTCTGCCGCGCCCGCGGGCGCTGCAGACAGCCCCCGCATGCCGAGGAGGCCACAGCCGACCCGAAGGCACAGGTGGCACAGCGCAGGGCTGGACCTGAACGGTGTTCTTGGTGATTTCGTGGGCCGTTTTCGTTTCGACTTCGTTCTGCGGTAAGGGCGGATTCGATACGAAAGCGAGGGACAACGGGAACGAAAAACACCGTTTAGGTTCAGCCCTGGCACAGCGCCGGCCAGGCCGCGGAGCACACTCCGCGGCGGCGGCCGCGCACGCGGCCTGCTCGGTTAGGGCCTCGTCGCGAGCAGAGCGGTGGCAGGTCGACGGCCCCGAGCGGCAGGTCCGGAGGGGGCGTTCGTGGAGGAGTGTGCCCAGGAGGCTTCAGGCCCTGGAGGGCTCCTCATCTGAGGAGGGCAGCGTTGTGATGTCAGCGCTCCCACGCCTCAAGTGGCGTTCCACCGGCTTCCAGGCTCTGGAGTCTTCATCCAAGGGTACCTTACCCAGTGCCCTCACGGTACCCTGGAAATGTCATCAGTGCAGCTCTCGCGCGCGGTCCGTCTCACCGCGCCCCTCAGTTTCAAGATGCACGTGGTGCGCCGCGCGATCCGGCGTTTTCGCCGACGGCCGCGGCCGGATCGCCACTGCGATCCAGGGGCTGGGGGGGCCTAGAAATTGGAAAAGCAGTAGCATTGCTTTTCCAGGGGGTGTAGTGTTTTACCCCATGGTCTCTTCGCATTTGTGTCTGACCCTGTGTGGATCGGTCCTGCAGCTTCAGCGGCGCGAGTCGCACGAACGTCAGAGCTGGTCCGATCCATGCGGCGCAGATGTCCCTTGGCGTGGACATCGTGAGCGGCATCTGGTTCCGGTCCACCGATCCTTCGACATTGTGTTATGAGCCAGGAAGACATGCCCAATTTGACGGACGCCCAGCGGCTAACGATTAATGAGTTGATTGTTTTTCTATTGTTTCCAGTGCTTGTCGGCCTTTTGAGGGGATTCGGATGTTATGGAGACATTCCTTGGGTAGCCAGTCGTACTATACTCCATGTCCCCGCCCTATCCCGAGCCGTGTTTGTATTCGTCCCGGCGTCAGGCGTTTGTTTTGGAAACCTCTTGGTTGCGTGCAGGTATCGCGATCGAGGCGTTCTGAGTGGTCAGTTGTCGTCGTCGCAGGGAATGTCGTGATTGTCATGCCGTCCGTTCACATTTGAGGCTCAAGCGCCAGGCCCGAGCATCTGGCTTCCCCGGCGAGCTGCTTCCCCAGTTTTTCCAGATCTGTTCGTGCGCATCGGTTGCAGAACGTGGGGGAAGGATCTGGTGGTAAGTGTTTCGGCGGCGAACGAGGGGGGGGGACAGTGAGAAGGAGAAGGCCTTATCAGAAGGCGGCGGGACTTCTCAGAAGCCCTCCGGCCTTCTGAGAGGTTTTCTGTGTCTTCGGGGAAGGCGACGAAGACTTCTCAGAAGGCCCCGGAACTTCCGAGTCTTTTGAGAAGACCTTCTCCTTCGCATTTCCCCCCAGGCTCTCCGCCGAATGTTAGGATCGGGTATGGGCAGGCTTGAGCACCAGCAGGTTCCCCCACTTGGGACAAACGATGCGCAGGAGCAGGTGTCAGTTTTCAGCTTCCACTGGATCTAGAAGTCCCCTCGGCTTTCATGCAGGTGTGCGTCGAAGGCCAGACTGATTCTGATGACGTGGAGGCCAAGGCCATCACTGCGGCAAATGAAGAAATACCACTGGACGAGTTGCCCGAGCTTCCAGCCAGAGGCTGGGCATATTGGACCGAACCATTCGTGGGCATCTGTGTCGTGGGTTTTTTTTGCCTTCTGTTGTGCAGCATTGTCTACGCCGTGACGCGGCATGGGACGAGCGACACCGAGCTTGTCCGGTCGATCATAAAGTATTTGATCACGTTGGAAGCGGTCATCGCTGGCCTGTGCGTCCTCTACATTTTGAAATTTCAGAATGCAGGAGAAATTACGCGGTCTCGCGAGACATGCTACCCGATCCCAGACGAGGTGGTAGAGCGGTTGAAGCAAGGCCGTAGTTTGGAAGGGTTTCACAACATTTCTAGAATTCGAGGCGCGCCTGCTGAAGGCACGTACTGCGTGCGTTGCTTAGTGTGGCGGCCGCCAAAGACGCAGAAGCCCCACCACTGTAACACTTGCCAGCGGTGCGTAGTAGAATTCGATCACCACTGTGGTGTGTTCGGACGCTGTATTGTCGACGGGAATATGACATGCTTTACAACTATGATCACGATGTTGTGCGTCGGAATTGGCACAACTATGGTCGCTGTTGTGGTGAGCTCTGCTCCAGAGGGCTGATACACGCCTCATGTCGCAGTATCCGGCGAAGACATCCGGAAGCCGTCCCGCATGTTTGGATGGCGCACGTTTGACGTATCGGTTAACGGCGTGTCTTCGCATGCATTCTTCCCAGTTTGGATTGGCCTGCTTTGCCAGATACGATATATAGAATATGCCAGAATTTGGGCATACCCCCTCACAAGATGGGTACCTCGGCGCTAAGACCCGACTTGTTGGTGTTATTGAACATCGCTCATTTGTCCGCAACAGCCAGTCAAAAAAGTAAGCAGCCACACTCGCATGAGCAAGGCGCATCAGCAACACCATCACGCCACACCTCATTGCACCATCACCACCACCGTCGCCATCACCATCACAGCAACAGCATCGGCTAGTCGCGCCAGCTTCGTCAGTGTGAAGGCGACGGAACAGGCATCCAGCGTAGGCGAAGGGAACCTCAGCGCGCGGCGGCTACAGTCGTGTTGCCAGCCATCGGTGAGGACGCATACCCACCCCCGCCGAGTCCGAGGTACAGCAGGCGGTGGAAAATTCTGACCCCCAAAGCCCCAGGGATCCGCAGAAGCTCTGGGGGACCTTCGGATCTTCAAAGGTCGACGCACAATGTGGCCCACCGCCACTGCGGGCTTGGTACGCCTAGCCCCCTTCAGTCGCTTGCAAATCTCCACCAGCGGGTTGGTTTTCGTCTTGTTTCCCAATTGCTCCGTGATCTGCAACTCGGCGTTGCCAAGGGCCGGGACGTGGAAGCCGCCAACACCCACTGCGCCAGCAGCATCGAGCAGAGGAGGGAAGCTCCAGAGGGAGGTGTGCTCACACCTGCCAGGTCCACACGTGTGCTGTAGTGTTCGCCTGGCGTGCAGGCCATGCCCTCGCCACGTGGCACTGCGCATATGTTGTTCCAACCTGCTGTAGCCCAGATCGCCAAAAAGACTTTCGAGCACCAAGACAATACCGAAACTGGAGGGTTTTCACGTGTCGGGCCCTGGGAGGCGATTCTCGGTCGACAGTGTTTCGGTACTGTTCTGGGTGCTCGAAGTTATGTCTGGGATGTGGTCCTTAGTGCTTGCGCCGTTCCCGCCTGCTTCTGCCTCTGCCGCATCCGCACTGTGCACCTCCAGCTGGTGCGCCGGGTTGCTGCTGCGGCCGCCTTCTTGCTGGGCCGCGTGCGCCCATCGCAGCAGACAGGAGCAGAGAGCCCTCCCGCCCGCGGAGCCTCTGGCTGCCTACGTGCGGAGGTTCGCACCGGGCCCCTCGTCAGGCTCGGGCCCCTGGAGCCCAAGCGGCTCGAGCCAGACTGCCACGGTTCTTGCGGGGTCGCGCTCAACGCGTGGAGGCCGCACCATCTTGTCCAGGGAGTGCCCACTTCGAGGTCGATTTCGCTTGTCGGCGGGTGGTGATGCGGGCTGCCTGACCACCCTGCGGGTGTCACTCCCCGTCTTCTCTCCGACAGGGTCCGTTTCGATCCGTTCGATCCGGATCGAGATCGACTCTGGCTGGTCCGATCCGGATCGAATCTGCTATTCCTCGGCTACGCGTAAGAGTGAACCTTCGCCAGAGTGACCTTTGGTGCAGGCCCAGTATTGGCTGGCGCGCCTGGATTTGGCCTCCCCGCGGCCCCCTGAAGCCGCGCACCAGAGGTCACTCCTGCCCAGGGCCACTCTTGCGTGCAGCCGAATTCCGACGATCAGGTGCGCCCCGATGCTTGCAGACACCCGTTGTGCATCCTGGCGCGGCCGGTCCGATCCGTTTTCGGCTCCGTGCCGATGCGGCCCGGTCTCACTCACGCACACTTCGACCCGACCCGAGCTCCCGATTCTGATCCTTCCTGTGAAGGCCTCCCTCCTCTCCTCCGTCTGCCCCTCTTTCCTCCGGGGTAACGTTAGGGGGGCGTAAGCTCAGGGGCGGGGGGACGCATCGCACCCCAAACGCCCATTCATCGTCGACACGGCCCCATAGCCGAGCCCGTCCAGGAGCTTGCGAATTCGTTATCGGGGGCCTACTGCCGATACATTGGCGGTGCATTCCCGAGTCCAGCTCGATGCCTCCTCCCCCTCCCTGAGTCGGTCCCCCCCAACGGTCTCCATGTCCTTCCCCTCTCCGTCCCCCCAGCCCTGCGTCTCCCCCACCTTCCTCCATGCTGCGGCCGAGACGCTAAAACGATGATCGATCATTTCGGGCTCAGGAGTGGAGCCCTGGTCTTCGGGCCGCTCCTCGGAGCGACAGGTCGGGGAACGGTTGCGTGCCCGAGACTCGTGGTCAGGTCAGGTTCGGAACCGTGCCCCGTGCCCGGGCGGCACATCGTTTGCAGATGAAATGCATGAGCGTGTGCACAGAAGTACGCCAACGTCAGATTCAGCATGAGGGCGACGAGGGGGAAAGTGCAATCATCGTCGCCGGCGCCACGGGCAGGGGTGGTGTAGAAATCTGCTCACTCGTGCCCGGCCCCGTTCAGAGACTCGCCGTGGCCAGGAAAGCCCTTCATTCCCGAGGCAGTGCTCCCTGTGGTGCGGCAGGTTCGGGTCGTGTCGACGCGGCGGACCACCGCAAGCAGCCAGGAGTCGGCCGAGATCGATCGATCTGCGCTATCGGAAAGCCTCGGAGGAGAGGATGACGATGTCATCGTCATCGTCATCGTCATCGGGTGGATAGCCCTGGGGCGGGCGTTGAGCAACATGGTTTCGGGCGCTGGATTGGGGGGGCGGGGGATTGGAGCAAGCACGCTCCGCAAGTCTTGGACTGGCGCGGAGATGGCGCATCGGAGGTCGCGGCAGCGACGGCGTGCCTGTTCAAGTCCTCCCCCCCCACCCTGGCGCCCGCAGCCGAGCCCCGAACAGTGTAACGCCCGCCCCTGGGCTATCCACCCTCACCGTCTTCTCCAAGAGCCGCGATCGCTCCAGGAGGCACGACCCGCGCGGTGCCAGGAGTCAACGCGCAGGTCGTAAAGACACGGACTCGCCGGACGGGGCTAGGACGAGGATGAATCTGTTCCAGGGCGTTCCGGAGCTCTCTCAGAGCGATCCGGAACGCTCTGAGGACGCCGCGGCGCCCGAGACATTTTCCAGAACCGCTGGATTTCAGAGATTCTAGATTTACCCTCACCCGATTTTATCCTCGTTCTGGCTTCGTCCTCTATGAAGCACGGCCCTCGTCCGTGACGCAGCCAAGGCGCTGCAGAAAGGGCACTTCGGGCTTGGGGTGATCCCTTCGGTCTTCGGGCCGCTCCCGAGATCCCCGGTCGGGGTGGAACGATCCGCGCGGTGCCAGGAGTCCAAGCGCAGGTCGTGAAAAGAGGCACGAGCCTGCGGCAGCCGAGGCCCTCATTCGGGGAAGCGTAGGACTCGAGTAAGCCGGAACTCGGGCTTGCCGACGTTTTTTGACGAGCGCGTCCTGGATTTTGACGGTCTGGTTTTCGTGGGATGTTTGCAGCGGGAGTTCGCGTCGAACCTCACACTGGGTCTCGTCATCCTCATGGTGGCCCCGTCGGGCCACCCCCCGTAAAGAGAGAGCCCCCCACCAAGGGGTGCCCGAGAGCCCCGCGCCTCCCCGACTCGTCCGTGCCGCAGCCGAGGCGCTGCAGCAGCGGGGCCGCTGCGGGCTCGGGACGGGCCCTGCGGTCTGCGGGCGCCGCCTGCCCGAGGGCCCAGGGCCCGGGGGGGTCTGCGCGTGCCTGCCCGTGGCCGGGGGAGCCCCGCCGGCTCCTCGGGCAGCGCCCGTCGGGCAGCAGGCACGGCATAAGAGGAGGGGTCGGTCTGCGGGCAGGTGCCCCCCTGGGGAACCCAGACCCCCTGGAGTGATGAGGGAGAAAACCGGGGGGGAGGTCCCGTGGTCTCGGTCTCTGGGGGCCCTCACCTGGCCTCGGGACCGTCAAAAACCGACTCGGGATGCAGAGCTGGTCCCGGGAAATGGCTCGAGACTTTTGGGGGTCGACGTCATGAAGAAATTATGACGCCGGGGGTCTGGGAATGTAGACCACCCGATATCACGCGAGGGCCCCCGAGACCCACAAGCGCTCGAGGGCACCTTCGGACCCTCATGGATCGACGTAGAACATGCCCCAACGCTTCTTGTAGCAAGACTAGTTTTGATATGCGCCTACGGTCAGGAGCAATGGCTTAGAGTGTCGCATCGCCAGTTCTGTCCCACAACGTTTCGGTGCGACACGTTTTCACTTTTGGGTCCCCGAGCGTCAATGCCACGAGCTTTTCTGAGCCTCCCGCCCCGCGGATCGAGGCGATGCGTTGTCCACTAGCATGGCACAGCGTGTCACCAGGGCTGCCGAGGCGACACGATATCCAAAAGCTCTTGGCCGTATGCCCCAAGACTTCTTGTATCAAGATCTCTTATCGGATAGGCCTACTGTATGGTAGCAGGTTGTCCGTGTCCTCGCCGCGGCGCGCGCGAGCGCGCGCGCTACAGGCGGACGCGCTTCTTGAGCCAGGAGGACGCCACCTCTGCCTACGGCCCGAGCGACGCCTACAGCCCGAGCGACGCTTCCCCGGGATCGAGGCCCCTCGAGGAGGGAGGATTGGGAGGACCGCGCGGAGTGCTAATGGGATCAGTGGGTCACAGTTGGATGCGAAGGTGGATCATATGATTAGCAGCCCCCGCGGTCATCATTGGAGGCCCAGACATGCCCGCGTCGTGAAGATTACCCCAGCCAAGCACCCTGATGGCAGGAAAGGTAAGGCGGCGCGTCGAGGAACGGGAGGTCGAGACACGGCCATGCGCACCTCAGTGTATGTTTTGCAGCGGATCTTGGCTGTCAGGAGGCCAAAATGTAGCCGGCATCGAGGCGACATCCCGATTCCTGAATAAGTTGTCAGGAAGTCTCTGGCGAAACGGCTGCCGGACAGGGCTTCCCGTCACTCCCGTGGGACTCTTCTGCTGCTTTTTGTTTAGCCCTCTAGCGAAACGCTACCAGGAAAGAGCACGACGGATTGTGTTTGGCCGTTTTCGGCTTACGGGGAACCTCGCCGGGCCTAGGGACGGTCAAAGAAATTGCTGGGGACAAGAAGCCGGCCCTGAGGAAATGGCGGGGACTTCCGGGGGCCCCGCATTGAAAAAGACAAGACATCGGATGTATGGGGGAGGCGGACAGGGGTCAACGTTAAGGGGGGATTAGCTCAGGGGGTGTGCAACGTTAGGAGGGAGCCCAGATATCTGATGGCATGATTTGTTCAGTCATGGCGTTTGCCCTCGATTTCGGTCCCTGGTGCGCATCGTCTGGCCCATGAGCCCATCAAGAACAGATATCCGGAACGTAGAACTCCCCAGGGGAAAAGGATCGGAGCCTTTGTCTGGTTGGCCCAAAAGGGGGTCCAGCGAAAAGGGGGTGGTGCAATAGATCTGGTGCAGCAGATTTGTGGGATTGCACTCGGTTTGCGGTGTGCAACAGATTCCGGGGCGCAGATGTATTGCTGGATTTCTGCGTGCAATACATTAGTTGCAACACAGTGCAAAACAGTTCCATGGCGCCAGACATTTGCAAGACACTTGCCCCAAATCTATTGCACCACCCCCTTTCAGCTGGACTCCCTTTTTGAGCCACGAGGACTTTGGGGACGCGCACAACAATATCATATCGTCAGATGTCTGGGAGGAGGCTTCGATGCATGAGTGTGCCCCCGTGCCCCCGCGCTCCGTCCGCTTCTCTGCGGCCGCCTCTTTCACCTCCTCTCTCTTGCACGCGGGATAGTTCGCGGAGCTGTGCCCCGGCTTCGCCCCGAGGCGCGTGCGGATCGCCCCTGCCGCGTTGCGAGGTAAAAAAGCCTGGGAGGAGGCACTTCTCGATCCGCTCGGGTGTGCTCGGTGTCTGGCGCGGCGCTCAGTGTCCCGCGCGCGGCCCGTCGGCTCTGGGGTCGCGCTAGCTGCCGCCAGCGCTGCGAGCAACAGGAAAGTCGGGGAGGAGGAGGAAGAGGAGGAGGACAGGTAGGCTGGGTAAGGCTCCTCGAGGAGGGAGCGAGGAGGCCAGGAGGTCGGGGGATGGGAGGGGAAGATTGGCACAGTTGGGGGCGCGTCGACACCCCATCACCCACTGATCCCCGACAGCGGCCCGATGATAGCCCACTCCGCCCAACAGCGTGTGGTTCTGCTATCGGGTGCCGATCGCCGATCTACCAGCGCGGTTTTTCGTCGACTCCAGCCAGACTCCCCTTGTCGTTCGTCATCGAGGGAGGAGGATGGAAGAGGGTTTGGTCATATAGTGAGGTTTCGGTGCGCCTTCGTGCCCGTTTGATCGCAGACAGGCGCAGACGCGTGGCAAGCTACACCGCAATCAATACAGACATACACACATATATTTATATACAGATGCTCAGGTTTACCACCAACATCTCAAAATATGCGTTTTTAAAAATGCGAGTGCGAACTCAGATGTGCAGTGCCAGTTCGACGGCGGCGCCTAAAAGCTTCCCCCGCCCTCGAGAACAAATCGTCGTCGTGGTGCCAGTAGGCCCATTGTGCAGCACGCGCGCGCGCATCCATCCTTTTCTGGGGTGAGCCAGCGGCCGATCGCCCGCCTACAAACTTACGAGCATGCTGCCAACACCGATCAATTATCTGGGTCCCACCTTCCGTGTGCGTGGCAAGCCCCTCAATGTTGTGAGCGAAGAGCTGCACGTATTTGGGCGCAGGAATTCCCCGTCTTTCCTTGGGTTTGTGGGTCCCGCAATCGTGGATGACGCCGTCCAAGGTGTTTTTTTCGGTTCAGCCCCAGTTTGTACGAGCGGGGGCCGTCAGTGTGCAGAAGAACCGTGCGCCCCTTCAGCCAGTTTTGGCCATGGGATGCCAATCTGATTTTTTTGATAGGCCCCGGACCAGGAACCCTGCTGATCGTAAGTTTGGGCTCCGTTCGGAAAAGTACTAAACTGCTTGGTCTGCCCAGCTCGACTATGCCAGCCCACTGGAGCCATCTGAGTTTCTCCTTGGCGTTATCGGTGACGAACTCCTTGCCCAAATCGACCTCGTCCGCCTCGACGTCGCGCCACTCTTCCTTGAGATTGTCTCCACATTGGATATTTTTCTCTAGGGCGACGGCGTCCTTCGCCAGGCACGCGCCGAGCCGATTTGACATATCGCTGATGAATATGGCGCTGTCCCCCACAGCAAATGATTCTGCGAGTGCGTCAAGCCCAAGATGAGCCCGAATAGGATCCGAATCTGGCTTCGAAGCGATTTTGAAACGTGCCCAGAGCCCGCCGTGAAAACGGGGTGGTGAGCATGAGGAAGGATGAATCGCTGACACCTACGTTTCTTGCGCCTGTATGCCCAGGCGCCGCCGGCGCGCTGCTGAAGGGGGCCGACCCGCTCCTCGCCGCAATGCGGACAATGTGATTGAGTCCAATTATTCAGGAAACCGTCCCTGGTGAGGCGCGAAATCAGAGCCTTCTCACTGGCAGCCGCGATGTCGTTCATTCCCCAAGCCCGGGTGGCGCGATCTCTGCGAGATCGCGCAGTTATGCCGTGGTGAACATATGGGGTATTTTTCCATTCACTGGACCACTTCTCCTTGCGCAACTTCTTCGGGCGAGCATGCATCCTGGTTTTCCCCTTCTTGGGGGTGCAATTGCCCCCTGCGCATGAGATTGCCGCGGCGGGTCGCTTTTTGGCTGCTCCTGTAGCGCCGCCCAGAGCATCTGCTGGCGAGGGCGGGGGCGGCGGCAGCCCCTCGAAGTGGTCGACAGCGTCGTCGTCATCGTCGCGCAGAAGGTCTCCCAAAGGAGGAACGTCTGTCATAATACCGTCTGGGTAGGTAAACTCCACGAGCTCATCCTAAGATTATTGCTCAGGCAACTCGCCTTCCTCTTCCGAGTCCTCGCCCTCGTCGAACGCGTCGCCCAGGAAGTCGATGTCGCAGGGGAAGGTCTCCGACGACACGTCGCGCATGTCAACGTCGTCGAGGCCGGGGTGTTCACCGCCAGTGTCGACGTCGCCGTTCACCGCGTCGCCGGCCGCTTCGCTCTCGACGCTCTCGTCGGGTGCCCGAGCAGGGCAAAGATGAAGTGATTTCTTATCGTTGCAAAGCAAATCCCACGCACAAGAAATGAGTTTTCGAATCTTACATTCCCAGATTCCCCGCGCATCGCGCGATTCCCCCCCCTGGGGGAAATCTTTCTTCTACTCTAGCAACCCCCGACTCCGAAGACATCCGCTCTTTTCGTCGAACTCTTGGCAAGACAACATCATAATACTCTCAGAGGAAAAACTGCCAACCCGACCCCTGCTTCCGCCCCCGACCTCGACGTCCTCGCCAGGCGCTTGAAGGTCTGCAGCCGAGCCGCCATTCAGGGAAGACGCGTCAAACTGGATCCCTCCAAGTTCTTTGTCTGCTTGGCTCGACATGAACTGCGCGAGCCCGACGGAGTCAGATCCCCGGTCGCCGAAGAGGCGGCAGGCGCCCGAGTTTGGCGGCGAAGGAGAAGACAAAGAAGCCGCAGCGCCCGGCGGCGATGAGCGGAGAAGTAAGTCTGTGCTTAGACGGCCGCAGACGCTGCAGCTCGAACCGCCGAGAGCGTCGCCTCTCGAACGGCGGAACTCCTGCATCAGCAACAGGCGGAGGCACCGCGCTTCGCCGCCAAAATCAGCCTCCAGAGACTGCGCCCTGGAGGCGAGCATGTCGGACGTGGGCCGATCAACGCCCGCTGGGTTGCGCATATCGATAGCATATATGTGAGCAGTGCCTCCTGCGCATTAGGAACGTCTCCGCGTCGACGCGCCCGGCCGAGTGCCCCGGCGTCGCCGCGATCCGAAACGGACCGGGAAGGGGTCGCGGATCGCCTCCGCAGTATGTGAAAGAGAATGGCGCGCCGTCCATGATCTCCACGCGGCGCGGCCGATCGCGCATTGCCCAGGCAAGCCCCGCGCCGCCGAGAGCGCGCAGCTCCTGAAAACAAAACGAACGCCCTTCTCGGGCGAATTGGTCGTTCGGAATCCCCGCGGGCGCCCCCGTTCTGCCCGCCGAATTCCACGGTCTGTCTGACGCGTCTGGCAGGGGGCTACTGCAGCGAAGCAGCTCTGGCCGAGGATGCCGTCTCATCAAGTTCTTCAACAGAGGCGCGGAGCGGCTGTAGCAGCGCTCCATTTCCGTCGCCAATCCCAGGAATTCGCTCTCCAAGCTGACGGTTCCGCTTCGGAGATAGATGCGCGTGAGCTGTCGCTCTCGTTCGAACGCGCTCAGCGGCGCGGCGCCGCCAGGGGGGGCCCTTTTCGCCGATATGCGGGTGGAACTGCCGCGCCGTGAAGGCCCCTCCTCCGCCGAGCCGAGCACGCCGATGAGACCATGTCGATGTCCGAAACGGCGGTTGGTGGCGCTGCGGCAATCATCCCGTTGAACATCTAGGTGTTAATATTGATCACGCCTATTGTCGTGAGGGTCGTCTCGACTTCGTCCACGATTGAACCTTCAGTACTGGACTGTGCATAGCGCAGTCTTGTAGCCGTCGGATTCGGCCTCTCGTTGAACAGCTTCTGCAAATGTGAAAACTGAGGCAGACTGAGGAAACGGTGCGCGGCCGCCTTAGTCTCCCAAGAAAGATTCCATAGGAACGGCACATCGTTGCGAGGATAAGCGAGGTGCAGGAGGCGGATGAGAGCGCGCTTTGTGCCCTTCATGCTGACACCCAGATAATCGCAAAGACATGCTCTCCATGAGTTGCGGTTGTCCTTGAAAGACATGAGAGTTGGGAAGTCACCAATGTCCAATGACGCATCCTCCAAATTGCTGCAGAGCAGCACCACGAAGCAGTTCGCGATGTCGATTTCGAAGAACACGTTGCCTGACATCGCAGAGCATCTCTCCTCTGCTTCCATGGCGTACGCCCTGGTCTGTTTTCGCCGCAAAAGGAATCACTTTTGCAATGCCGCCACAATAGGAATCCTTTTGTAAGGCCGCCACACAAGGAATCCTTTGTAAGGCCGCCACAATTGGAATCCTTTTTTTGTAAGGGTGTCATTTTTCTCTTGGCGCCAGCAGCGGGAAACCAGGAAAACAATTGGAAACAATGATAATATTGAAAGCAGAACGAAACCATGAAAAACATAATCAAATGGTGGCAACACAACCAAAAACAATCAAAACCAAACAACACATGAAAACGCACAAAACAACAATGACAACAACAGAAAGCCTGTGACAACACAGCCAGCAACTACGACAACCAACGAAAACATATGACAACACAACCAAAAGCTTTCGAACACAGAAAACCTGTGAACAACACAGCCAATAACAATGACAACTCAAGAACACGTGCGAAAACATGACAAACAAACAAACAAACAATGACCACCACAATAAAGGTGTGTAACCACATGTTTTCTAGTGTTTGCAGTGCCTTTTTTATGTGTTTTCTTAAGTTTTCTGTTGCTTTCATTGTTTTGGGTTGTGATTTCACTATTTTTTTTGTTGCTTCGTTGTGTTGTCATTGAGTTCATTGTTTTTCCTTGTTTTCCTGGCTTTCCGCTGCTGGCTCCAGAAAAAGAGTAGCGGCCGTACACAGGGAGTCATTCTGCGGCGGCCTTACAAAACCATTCTTTTTTTCGAGTGGCCTTACCGAGGGATTTCTTTTGTGGCGGCCCTACAAAGGGATTATTTTTTGTGGCGGCCCTACAAAAGGATGTTCTGTGAATGGGCATTACAAGCAGGTTCCCTTTTGTGGCGAGGCGAGCCGAGGCGGGCCTCTGCTCACCCCCCGGGAGGCTGGAGCCCACGCTCGGGCCCCCTCCCCAGGGATCGAGTCCCCCCCGCGCTCTGGCACGGCTGCCCCCTGCCTGCTGGGGCCCCGCAGAAGTGCTCTCTGCAGGCACGGCACCCTGCAGGCTTGAAAGCGGCGACCGGCCGCCCTGGCCAAATTGCGGGCCGCCGCTCCGAGGCGTTTTCAGAACCTTCGGGAGCGTTGCTCCAGTTTGCTGGGGGCACCGTGCCCCCAGCAAACTGGAGCGCTGCCACCGTGCCCCGGGCACGGTGGCAGCGCTCCGCTCTACGATCGTGTCGGCTGCGGGTGAGGCCGGGCCTTTGTCAGAGCCTCTTAGCAGGAGGCAGATCCAGCCACCGCGACGGCCCTCCGGGAGGCCCGGGCAGTCAGAGAGCGTCAGGAGTCACCCTCTCTTGCTCTCGCCTGTCCTCGCCGTCCCTCAGCCGTGGCCACGAGGGGGGCATCCCGAAATGCCACAGCAAAATGATCGCCATCCCAGTGCGATGACGAAGCGCTGCAATGCAGACTGCGCCGATCTCGCCCGATCGGCACACAGTCTTCCTGCACCCCACCGACGGAGCCAATCAACATTCACTCGGTGGCATACCTCGGAGGCGCGATCGAGTGTGCATGAGCACCCTGGTGAGGACAGTGAGTATCGTGTCCTTTTCGGCATCTCGTCCTTGACACAGCTGCTTGTCTGTCCAACGTAGGCACCATGATTTGTCCAGCGCGCTTCGGTGTCACAGCCTCGGCTCTGAGGTCATTTGAAGCGCTGTCTGCGGGTATATAGAAGCAGTTCGCGCGAACATCGGGGTCGCGCGGGCGTTGCAGCAGTTTCTCCTTGGCTCAGCCGTCTGGCGGCGCTTCGCTGGGCTGGACCACGCTGCGTGTGGCAGGTGTGGAGCAGCAGAAGTTCTCCTCGCGAGCATTCCTTCCAGTCGGTCCGACGCCACGCTTCGTTTCGTGACGTGGGCCCCAGGGCCTGTCCACCCCTTTTCTGGGGGCCGTTTTCTTCGCCATGGGCTTTCTTGACGGCCCCAGGGCCCGCAAATGGCCCGCAGAGTACGAAATCGATGATGCAGACTGTAGATCTTGACTTGTTTCAAGACGGTGGACGTCCAGGCATTCTCCTTCCAGATCGTACACTTCCCCCCCGCCCCCGGACCGCCCCCAGAGTGCCCCCGCCGTGGCGACGAGGGGAACCCAGCCCCGTGGCGACAAGGGCGCCCCAGGAAGCCCGAGATCTTCCAGAAACCTCGGACCCCCGAACCACCGCCTCCGCGAGCGACTGCGATCTGCGGCCTCCGATCCTTCTGCACTGCGGTCGGGATCTTTTGGACAGCAGGTCTCTCCGCCAGTTCTGGCCCACCACGCTGCGGCGCGACGCGCTATCCACGTCCCGGCCCCCGCGCGTCAACGTCCCGAGCTTTTCCGAGCTTCCCGCCCCGCGCGAAACGACACGCTATCCGCTCGCAGGGCATAGCGTGTCGCCGGGGGCCGCCGCCGCGACACGCCAAGCAAAAGTCCCCGACCGTACGCACGAAGCGGACCTGACTACGTAAACTCCTCACGAGCTCCCTCAGGGGCGAGCTCCGAGGCCGTTGGTGAAGCTGCTCTCTGGTGAATATGTGAACTGCCTAGGCAGTTCACATATTCAGACTGGTGAGGGGGGGCCCGCAGGCTCCTCTGAACTCGTGGGAGGCCCGAGCCCGGCAGCACCCGCCACTGGACCCCCCCATCAGAGCCTTGGGCCCCTGTAGGTGGGGCTGGCGGCGACTCTCCCTCTCCTCTCGGCGGCGAGCGAGGGGGGGGAGCGAGAAGGAGAAGGCCTCCTCAGAAGGCGGCGGGGCATCTCAGAAGCGCCCATGCCTTCTGAGAGGTGCTCTGCGTCGTCGGGGAAGGCTCAGCAAACTTCTCAGACGGCCGTGGGGCTTCCGAGCCTCCTGAGAAGGCCCGCCCCTCTTGGCACTTCCCCCCCAACCTCCGGGCGCGCCGCCGATCCTCCTCTGCCCCCCGCCCCCTCCTGGGCAGCCCCCTCGGCGCCTCCTCCGCAGTCGGAGCGGCGGCCGCCGCACCCGCCTGGGCACCGCCGCCGCCGGCGCGGTCGTGGCGGCCGCCGTGGCCGCAGGCGCGGGGCGCCTGTCGGCGGGCGGGCGGCGCGAGGGGGGCCAAGGGCAACGTCGGGGGGGGGGGGACAGGCGCAGGGGCAGCGATGGGGGCGGGCCGACCGTCTCGGAAGCGAGGCTCGAGGTCTTCGGACGCGTGCGTCGGTGCTCAGCGGTGATCCAGCCTCGGGGTGCCTTCCAGCGGCTGCGCCTCGCCGACGGTGTTCCGGGGGTGCCTGGATCGCCCCGACTGGCCGCCAGAGGCCCGAGTCCAAGCTCGAAAGTCATCCGGAGATGGGCTCGAGGGGGTGGTGGTGCATCGGCCCCCGACCGTCCCATGTATCGCCGATAGGGGCTCGATAGCCCGGACTTGCCCAGGAACGTGCGGATGTGCTATCGCCCATCCATCGGCGATAACTTGGCCATTCAAGCTCGATGGTTCCCCTCCTGAACTGGTCCCCCCGAACGTTGCCCCTTACGCCTATTGGGGGGCCGTCGGGGACAATGGGGGGGTGCAGGGGGGCAAATCAAGAAGGAGATGTGGGCAATGTGCGCCACAGGCAGGAGCGGTCCGCATCGAGGCGAATCGGCAGGAGCCTGCGTCGAATCGGGCCGCATGCGTCGAATCGGCCGTGTCTGGATGCACGACGGCGCCATGCGAGCATCGGGCCGCGTCGGGTCGCCAAAGTATCTGAATCGATCGGATCGACATGGACCCTGGTGGGCGCCACGTGCCGCCGATACCCCCGGGACGGAGGGGGAAACGGGTCCTGATGTGTTTCGCCGCTTCGGGCCTCTCGAGGGCCTCCGCGGGCCCCGGGACTGTCAGGGAACGGCTCAGGATGACAAGTTGGCTTCCGGGGGAAAGCCCTGGGATCTGTGACCCGTCTCAGCTCAGGACCCGTTTCCTTCATGCCAGACGGAGTCTCCAGGGTTGAGGCTCGAGGATCCGAGGTCATCTGGAGGCCTCTGGAGGTCTCCGCGGGGGCCTCTAGAGACCATTTTGAGGGGCCCGCTCCAGGCCTCAAGGATCGATCGAGGATCGAAGATCTACGTCCTGGAAGAAAAACATGTGCTGCAATGGTTACGCAAGGGATTGTGCAAGAGGTTGTGCAAAGGTGTACTTCGATAGTATTCATATCTTCCATGGCATCGTGGTTTTTGAGCGTTTGTGGTGTTCGGTGAGCCTCTGGGAGGCCTCTCGCGGCCACGGCTGGATCACCCTCGGAATTTTAAACAGAATGCACCACTGCACAGGTCCTCTGGGAGATTTGATCGCCGAGCCCAAACGTCCGAGGCCTGGCAATAACAAGACGGAGGTGCTCCGTCGGTCTCGGCCTCCGAGGGGCGTTTTTCAGACTCCAGGGCAGTCGGGAAGTTGTCGGGTGCGAGGGAAGCCGTAAATAGTCCCCAGGAAGGGCTCGAGAATTTGGGGGCCTCGCAGTGAAAGCCACAAATGATACCACGTCGGAGGGATGGCTACTTGCGCCACGTTTGAGGCACTTGTGTTGCACTTCTGGCAACTACGCGTTACTTGTGATTTATGCATTGCTTGTGAAAGTTGTGCTACACTTAGGCTCACGGCGTCCTATAAATGACTACGCGATAACCGCGATACGCGGAGCTGGTCTCTAAAAAAGAGAGGGGAGGATTGGAAGAGTGCCAAAGAGATTCTCTTCTGGGCTCCGGACGATTTGATCCGTTTGGGGTATCTTGGGCGCCCTTGCAGCCACAGCTGGATCCGTGTCGGTGTTCTTGCCAGAACGCACGGCAGGGACGAGGAGGAGGAGGAGGAGGAAGAAGAGCAGGGAGATTCAGACCTCTGGCGTCACTACAGAATAGCCACGGCTGAATAACCACGGCTGTTTTGTCACAGTATTGAGCTCCTGGAGCCAAGGTTCTGGGCCCGAGGACCATCACATATTACCCAGTACAGAACATGTCCCAGGGGATCTGGAGTCGGAAGGTCCGGAGGCCCCCGTCCTGAAGCACGGACATCACATCGGATGTCCAGGTCCCTCTACGGGGGGGGTCCTACATTCTGGGGAGGGGAATCTCGGAGGTTTCCTGGCCACAGCGCTTTTCCCGACAGCTGCGCCTCCTCGAGAGCCTTCGTGCGGTGCCAGAGTCGTCCCGAACGGCAGATGGAGCCTCGAGCTGCGGCCAGAGAGTCGGTCGAAGGGGGGGGAGAAGGACGACGGCCACGATCACGGCCACGACCACAGCCACGACATGGAGATGCCCCAAAGCTGTTTTTGCATTTGTACGCCCTCGTCGCCACGGCTGGACTCGTTTCGAAATCCTAATCGGACCACGCTCCTGATAGGTCCAAGGGCCAACCTTGATGACGGGGGGGAGGAGGGGAAGGAGGAGGACGAGGAGGAGGGGAGGAGGAGGAGCAGGAGCAGGAGCAGGAGGGTATCCTCCGTAGCCAGTTTGGCTCAAGGTGGGAGCAGGTCCCATTTTGGCGGGCAGCTCTCTTCCGAGCATTCCAGCATGTCGTGCGCTGGCGGACACCCAGTCTCTTTTATATACATCTCGTTCCGTCAGCTACTTGCGTAGCTGTGGGTGAAGCTGTCCCCAGCGAGGTTTTATCCAGGGCCGCCAGTTCGGGGCCAACATTATCGAGCTAGACGCCTACTCTCGCGCTTACTCCATGGCCCCAGTGCGGAGATTGACATGCCCGCGCTGGTCGCCGTCGATGTTGCGCAAGCTTTCCCCTCGGCATCGCACCGCTGGATGCTGCTGATGTTTCATGCTATTCACCTGCCAGATGCTCTGGTCGAATTTATGATGATGCTTTACATGGAGGCCAACTGTTGCTCGGAATTTGGAGGCATCGTGGTTTTCATGCCACCGACCCTTGCTGGCATTATCTGGGGCTGTCCAACTTCAGGGACGATTTTCGCGGCATGTATGACCCCTTTCGTTTGCGACCTTGACCAGGCGATCGTAGCAACATCTCGTGGGATTGGTCGCCTCTGTGCTGACGACATAGGCGCGTCCATTGTGAAGCTGCACTACCTGTGCCAGCTCTTCAGGATGTTCAGCATGGCTGAGAAGCTAGCGGCCATCGTCCTCAAGTCCTGCAAATGCAACATTGTGATGCTCGTTGGCCCGTACCCGGAAGCTCTTACCAGAAAGTACTCGATGAAGATAGCCGCGTTGGCCCCGCCCTGGTCCTCGTTCAAAATCGCTTCCGCCATCAACTACCTCGGTGTGTATATCGGCCCCGAAGCTGAGCATCAGAGCTGGTCCGCACCTCTCCTGAAGTGGCGCCACCGTTCCTTTGAGCTCTCAGGCGTCGGTGCAGCTTGTTCCGTCTCTTCGAACGTGTACTCGTCGAGAGCTGCATCGGTGCTGTCGCACGTCGTTCCGTTCTTGCCGCCGCTGCCGGACCCTCCCCGCTTAGAGGCTGCCATGCTTGCCACGGTGTTCCACGTGCCGTATTGCTGGTTCGCTCGCTCAATCTGGTACAACTGGGGGGACTGGTGAGGTCCGAAGATCAGATCGCTGGAAATCGTTTGTCCCGCATCAAGGGTCAGAGCTGCATTGACGACGTCTGAATGGAGAGATTGTCGGAGTCTTTTATCCCGTGCTGCGCGGCAGCACCTCCCGATTCAGGAATGGCAGCGGCAAGTGCACTCGCCTTCGTTCTGGAACGAAGGCCCTCTGCCAGCACTTTGCGGAGGCGCTCGCAGGCTTCCCGAATTCTAAGAAGTACAGCGAAGCTGCAGACACGATCCTGATTACATCGAATGCCTTCCGAGATCACGTTTCCCAGGGACTCAGCCCCACTAGGTTCAAAATGCAGAGACAACTTGTTCAACAATTGACCCCAGCCTTATTCCCTGAGCCCCCGTCGGCCCTGTTTCGTGCCCGCCTGTTAGACCCGCTTCCTGGGGAAAAGGGTCCGCATCGTTGCCGTTGACTGGGAGGCCGTGCGCCTCGCCCTTGCCGCCTTGCCGACCGCTCTCGCCTCCGCCGCCGCGAGGACGCCGTCGAAAGGCTGGCTGACTCAGCGCCGCCCCCAGCAGACAGCGAATGTCCACTGCGTGCGGGGGTGCACGGAATGTATGGCTGGTGCCGATAGCATTGTCCATTACTGGCAGTGCGTTGTCTTCTGTTCTCTCCTTTCCTCGATTGCTGGTCCTCTCTCTCCTTGCCCGCTCGATCGTCTCGGCATTACTTGTCCCGCCAAGGAATTCATTATGGTTCCTGCTTGCAGTTATCTCTTGTGCAACGAAATTCGCGCCAAATCCCAGCGTGTCCTGAGGCCGCTTTCCATATCGGAGGCGCAGGTCCCCCTGCCCACAGTCCGCCACCAGCTGCAGCGGTAGCGTCATCCAGTTGCTGACGAATCCGAGGCGCCCGCCCACGCAGCAGGAGCAGAAGGGTTTCCTCTGGTTGTCGGGCACCCTGGCTGGGGATGGGCTCCCGCAAGTTGCACCGAAGCCCCACATAGTTGTGTGATTTTGAGGTAAACGAGAGGTGTCTTTCCAAGTTTCGTTTCATTAGGGAAACCCTGGGGGCGATTACGCTGCCGCGTCGGAGATAGAAACTTGCAGGTTGCAGACTCGACCAGGGAGCATTGCCCGCGCAAATCGGAAGCGGCACGCGTCAGAGTCGGAGTCCGATGACTTATGCGGGCGTTGGCGTAAATCTCGGCAGAGACTCATCATGATCTAGGTGCTACGATGTCTTATCGTGCCGCTGGCGCCAAGCCGCTCCTATGCCCGAGGGTGTGTATGTTTGCGTGGTGTATCACAGGATGTCCCAGGGCTGAGCCCCATTTTTCGGGGCTTGGGCTTGGCTCCTCCTGTTGCTCCCCTCCCTCGCTCGTCCTCCCCTGCCCCGCTCCCCGAACACATGCAGCTCGGCGTGCGCTCACCTTGGGCCAGCCGTGGCGCGTTGGGCACATCATGTCGCCGCGTCGTTTGTTTCGACGCGCGGCTTTCGCCTTGGTCAGGGCGCCGCGCACACCAGGGGCAAACGCCGCCCTGGGCGCGTTGGGCTCGCCGTCGGGTTGGCGGCGGTGCCAGCTTCGTCCACTGGGGGCGCGGTGCGCAGGAGTTGCCTTGGTCTTGCCGTGGTGTCAGCGTCGTCCGCTTGGGCGCGTCGAGGGCAAACGGCAGCGCATTGTTTCGCTGCGGCCCGATGGAAAGATGCTCGGGGTGCAGGGGTCGGCGCTCGGGGAGAGCACGCCGTTTTCGGCCAGACGTGTGGGGCTGGGCGCCCTCGGGCTCCCAGCCGTCGCTCCTCCGAGCGCCGCAGACGCCGAGAGTCCTTGATCCTCGAGATCCCGCCACCAAAGCCCAAGATGAATGGCACCGTCACGCCACTTGTTTGTGCATTGGTTCGACGTTTGGCGCGGACCCCCGCCCCCCCCCCTCCCTCCCTCCCCCAATAGACCAGATCTTGGCTGCTGTTGGCAGCTGCTTTTGGCGACAGGTCAGGACCCCACCCATAGCCAGCTTGCGCGACTGGCGAGAGCAGATCGACGAAGCACCGGCCCAGACCCAGAACCCCCCCTCCCCCACCCTTCGGCCAAAAACCGAAAGTCGGAATAAGAGCACACCTGCAGTGACCATCAAGGTACGGATGGAACACCTTCCCTTTCGGGCCCATCTCCTCCGAGCGTCGCAGTTGTTTTACGTGTCGTGGGCACCCATAGATCATCAACCCATTACCGGGGGCCCAGCTCTTCGTTCTGAGCCGCCTCTTTATGGTCCCATGGCCGTCGTGATCTTGAAGCGACGCACCGATCTGGTCGGGAGTTGCCACAAAGTGTCCGTGACCCAGGGTGTCCCCAGTTGCTCGTGCTGCGTTGTGGCGCTTTGGGGCCCCTTGGGCCTCGTGAGGGGTGCGCCGCAGACGATTCTGAGGACACCCAGATGAGGATACAACTCCTGGGAGGTTAAATTCAGCATCGGCGCTGGTATGTCCGTGGTCGAAAGCCGGCCCAATCCCATGAACTTACCCTGGGCCAATCTGATTCAATGGCCCACCAATCAGGCTTACAATGCCCCCCAGTCGTTCTCAGGAAGGCCTCCCAGAAGCTGCCCCCTGACCCGAGGCCAGGCACACCTCAATCGGGTCCAGAATCGGGATACATCGCTCCAGAGCGTTCCGGAACACTAGCGCTCGGAGAGGGCCGTGGTGCCCGATACATCCCTCAGAACCGCTGCATCTCAGAGATTCCCGATCTACACCGATCCGACTTTATCCAGATCCCACCTTCATTTTCACACCTCTCGAGGAAGCAAATGTCGTATAAACGCTAACTTTCGGAGCTCCGCGCGGATTTCTTGGATCGGCGCTGGAGCCCCCTGGCGGCGCCTTCGGCGCCGCCCCTGGCGCGCTCCGCGCGCCAGGGAGGGGGGTCCAGCCCCGATCCAAGAAATCCGCGCGGACCTCCAAAAGTTTATGTTTATGCCATGGTTCGTTCTTCGAACCTCTGGCAACACTCGGCGGCGGCCAAGAGGGGGGTGCGGACTAGGGGGGGACATCATGACCAGGGCCATGATACCTCCCCAGATTCCATGGCGCCTCTTCTTATTCTAGTACGTGGCCCCCCCTGGACCGCGCGCATGCCTCGGGCCTCTTGGACGCTCCCCTCCTGGGCGCCCACGAAGCAGTCGACCCGAGGGCCCCTTGGGGCAGCCCGGGCCCGGCGGCCTGCGCGCCCCCCCGCCTCCGGCGACGCGGCGCGCCCCCCCGCAGGCCTCTGCCGCCTCGGCGGGGGCGGCGCTGGGCACAGGCGCGCGCGCGCGCGCCGGCAGCTGCGACGACGGCGGCGACGGCTGCGACGAGGGTGGCGGCGGCGGCTGCAGCGGCGGCGGCGGCGGCGACGACGGCGGCGGCCGCGGCGACGACTGCGGCGGCGGCGACGACGGCGGCGGCGGCAATGACGTCGGCGGTGGCAACGGCGGCTGCTGCGACGGCGGCGGCTGCGACGACAAAGGCGGCGGCGGTGACGGTGGTGGCGGCGGCCTAGGCGCCCGCCCCCTCCGCGCAGGCGCGCCAGACAGGGAGGCGGGGGGAGCAAAAGCACGACTGGCGACTGGAGGGTGGGTCTGCGTTGAGGTGCCGCCATCTTCCTTCAAGGTTGTTTCGGTCGTTTTTGAGAGCGCAATGAATCCAGTTTGTGCGCTGACTAAACAAGTGATGCCTTGATGTTTGCTGCCCTGCTAAGCTGCATTAAGCCTGAACAGCAAAACTGCGCCGAGTGCAAAACCGGCAGGATACATTACATGCAGGCATTGCCTTCTTCAGTGCACGCTGCCACAATGCCTCCACGGTTCGGCGAGTCTGTGGCCAACTCAGACTTCGGGAGTGCCGACGTGGTACCTCACGTCCTGTTGATGGATGCTATGTCCGAATGGGCGTCGGAGCAGGCGTCGCAGCAAGCGTTGGATAGGGTCGATGTGTCAACCTGTTCTGTGGCTTGGTGAAAAATCGTTAGATAATCATTGGGGGATCTACAACTGGTGTTTTTGCAGTCCCAAAATATCCCGAAGATCTCCAGGGGAATCTCCAGAACAAATCAAGGAGGGAATCTCTGGGAAAGTCCCGGATTCATCTCTGAGAAATCTCTGGGAAGTGGAAAGTCTCCAAGATAGCCAGAGGAAATTGTACATATTTAGGAGATGTCAGAGAAATCATTGCGACACGATTTGTTGATTGGTTTTGTTAGCCGAGACTTGGTGTAGATTTGTTGGAGAGTTCTTGGAGAGTTCGTTGAAGATTTTCATAACAAAGATTAGATTTCAGATTTCGTTCAAAATTTAAGATGCGAAGGTTTGTTGAAGAATATGATTCCAATACATTTGTGAGGTCCAGGTTTCGAGGGAAGTTGTTTCGGAGATCCACGGGGGGAACAGTTTGCGACGATCGATCTAATCTAAAGCAAGCGTCGGAAAACGAAATAGAGAAACCAACATATGACGACGGCGAGGGATGCACAACGAACCCAGGATTGCGAACAGGCATCGGAACAGGCGTCGGACAAGCTGGAGCGGCCGAAACAGGGTTTAACACAGAAGCCGTTGGTGCATGCAGTTTTGGTCCGAGACGTTCGCCAATGCAGTCGGTACGTCAGTGGAGCTACGAGCGCTCAGCGCGTTGGGAATCAGCGAGAAAACTTGAAATCTGTGTTGCCACCACACGCCATGAGAGTTGAATAGCAAGAGCAGGTACGACCGAAGGATGTCCCCAACGGTCTTTGCTGGGAAGCATCAAGCCTAAGCAGCAACATTACACGACGTCAGAGGTATCGCAATGAGGAGGCCCTCCTCCTTCTCCTCCTCTTTCTCCTCCTCCTCCTCCTCCTCCTCCTCCTCTTCCCTCTTGGTCAGCCGGAACCTGCAAGAACGATTCGTTAATTGTCGAAGAATTGGAAGCGCTGAGGCCGTCCAACACATTGCGGCGCGAGCTCGTGCACTCGCCAGGCGTTCCGTCAAACTGCGAGCCCTGATGGTTGTGTAGTTGACCACCCAGGAGCCCCGCCTCTTCAATGGTCGTCCTCCTCCTCCTCTTCCTCCTCCTCCTCCACCTCCTCCTCCTCCAAAAACAAATCCTCCTCCTCCCTCTCTGCTCCTTCTCACCGCCCCCCCCCCTCCCCACCTCCCCCGTCCCGCCGTCCCGCCATCCTCCTCGTCCCCCCATCTACAATTACTCAATGTGAATACTACTCTCCCTCTTCCCCTGATGACGGTTTGAAAATGCTCGACCCCCCCCCGCGTATTGTTTGTTTACACACAGATTTCCCCGGAGTTGGGTTTTCGCCTTCATTTTTTTAAAAAATGCTGATCTCGCTGAGGCGCCGGCCTCATTTTCGGGCCCCGCTCGTTCCGAATCGTGCTTCCGCTGCAGCGCTGGCCTCATTTCCGTGCTTCCGCTCGTTCCGAATCGTGCTCCCGCTGCAGCGCTGGCCTCATTTCCGCGCTTCCGCTGGTTTCGACTCGTGCTCCCGCTGCAGCGCTGGCGTCATTTCCCGTGCCATGCCACGGCATGCAATGCAATGCTAGGTTGATGCTACGCTTTGCGGTGCTCTTCTACGCCATGCCATGCCGTGCTCTACAATGCATCGCGTACCCTTTCGGGATCATTGTCCTGCTCGACATCCGACTGAGCGACTAGAGAGGGGATCTGCGCCATGGTAAGGGATGGGAGGGAGGGGTAGGATGTCAGATATGACGCGAGCGCACCTAGCTTGATGCTCCCCCCTCGCCGCCCCCCCCACCACATCCTAAGCCAGGTCAGCGACACGTCTCCAAGTCGCGTCGCGAGCATCTAGATCGCACTGCCATCGACGAGTATTCGCCTGGACCTCAAGTGACGGTGGACGTTCTTCTATCGCTACGCGATGGCTGCAATCCTTGTACGGCCAGGAACTTTGGCTTAGCGTGTTGCGCCGCCTGTTCTGGCCCACCACACTGCGGCGCGACACACTATCCAAGCCCCAGCCCCCGAGCGACGTCGCGCGCCTTTCCCAGATTCCCGCCCCGCGGAGCGGAGCGACGTGCCATCCGCTCGCAGGGCGTGTCGTGTCGCGGGCCGCCGCCGCGACACGCTGCAGAAGTTTCTGACCATAGCCGATGCTTCGAGCAATGGCTTGAGTGGTGGAGTTTCTTCGATCGCTACGCGATGGCTGTAATCCTCCCAGACATCAGCTTTTCGCTTTTTCCGAGACGCGGTCCCCGACCTCTCGATCATTCCCCAGGGACCGGTTTTTCATCCCGAGTCGTTTTTCGACGGTCCTGAGGCCCAGAAAGGGCCCCGAGAGGCCCAAAAACCTGAACAAAGTCCGCCCCGTTTTTTTCGAGGCGCCGGATGTCTGGGTTCATCGCTCCGCGATGGCTGTAATCCCAGTGGTCCCTGGCGACGAGCTCGCGGACCGTTGCGCGCGACAGAGCGGCTCCTGCACCAGCGAGCGGCCGCCCCGTATATGCCAGCACAGCAGGCTGCTTGGCCTCCTGCTCAGCGCCGGCACGCGGCTGGCCGCCCGGCACGCCGCGCTGAGCGAGGCGCGGGGAGGGCCCGCTTCGGGAGAGATGCCCTCCCTGCCAGGGGCAACGGTAGGGGGTGCGCGAGGGGGAGGAATGGGTTTTCGGCAGTTTTCGTCCACGCCCGATGCGGTGCCCGGTTTCGTCCACGCCGACGGCGCCGATGCATTGCCGACGTCGCCGATGCATCACCGATACATCGCCGATGCATCGGCGATTCGGCGGGATCCTCGGGCCCGTGCAATCGGACCCCTTGTGGGGGGCCTTCACTTCCTCTTCAGGGGCAACGTGAAGGGGGAAGGCCTCCTCAAGGTTGGAGGATCGAGATTCGTTTTCTACACTCTTTGGGGCGCCGTCGTCGTAGCCACGGCTGGATCTGCCTCGACATTCTGGCCAGATCGCTCCCTGGGAGACGTCCGGGGATCGATGTTGGACCCTTGGTCAGGGGCCGTGCGAGGGGGGGATGTGGTTTTTGCCCGTCTCCGTCGGTTCTCAGGTTTCCCAGCCTCGGGGCGCTCTCCAGCAGCTCAGCTTCGACGCCAGCTTTCCAGGGATGTTTGGATCGTCCCGAACGGCCGCCAGAGAGCCGAATTATGACCCGAAAACCGGACGACGACGATCATGGGGGAGGATCGTTTTTTGGCAAGGGATTCTTGGCAATAACATTGATGATGAAGATGTGTGCGCGCATGGTTTGTTCTTGCTGGGGGTGAGATGTAGTGTCGATGCCGGTTTGGCCAGGACCATATGAATTCACATGTCGAATAAAAGATAGGGGCATACTCACATGTAAATTGCACATCCCCAGGGGGGACGGATAATCTTGGGAGGGGGGTAGATCCGAATTTTAGAAAGGGGAGTAGAGGCGGTGCAATATTCGAGGCTCGGACAATCAAGACTGCGACCAAAACTGGTTAAGTAACATAGAGGTATTGCTGTTCTTCAGACGCGACGCGGCGCAATGGCAGTCATCATGTCGGGCGAGATGGCTCTTAAGAGTTGTTTTCTCCGATGCCGCTTCCGCACCAGGTCGATGATCACCTATCGTAGCTTTCCGGAGCAAGTCCCAAGCTGTTGCTGCTGGTGCTCCTCTTCCCCACATTATTATCCCCCGTTCCCTCTCGATCCTCCTGCCCTTCCCCGTCCTCCCGTCCCCTTCCTTCCCACTTCCTCGTTCCTCCCTCCCCCGTCCTGCCTCCTCCGCCTCCTGCTCCTCCGCCTCCTCTTCCTCCTCCTCTTCCTCCTCCTCCGTAATTAGCCATTTTGGCTCAAGCCCTTTCCCTGATTTCTCCAACATCTTGGCTCCATCGCGCTGAGCGCATGGTGGTTTGAAATCGCTCGTGTGCTGTTGGTCGAGTTTCGTTGCTCTCGGTCTCGCTGGACGGCTACGTGGCCCAGGCAGCGGTGCATGATTTGTGTTTCGCGCGATAACTAAGAAGTTCAATACTCTGGAGGCGCAGGTGCGCATCCTTTGAAAGACGCTGGATTTTCTCTTGATCTCGCTGAGAACGTTCGCGATGATGAACGTGCCTTTTTCTTTGGCTCAGCTACACTCGCATCGACATCAACAGGCACACTGTTGTTTACCCGAGCGTAACGTTCACGAGCCGTCGCATGCCAACGCTCCTGTTCGTCAGATCTTCCCACAGGAGCAGTGTGTGCCTGTTCGTCGGCGGCACCATCGCGCTGGACACACTTCCGCCGCGATGTTTATCCGTGTTGCTCGGCTCCCAGGGTGGTTGACTCTCGGTGGCGGACTCGGGGTGCTTTGCGTCCACGATGCGTTCGGATGCCCCAGAGTTCCTCTCGTCTGACACCATTTGGTCTAACGCGTGTTCGCTCGAATACGAGATATGGTCGAAGGCATTGCTTGCCTTGCCCTTGGTGATTCCCAGTCTGGGCGTGTATATTGCCACTGGTAGATTGGCTTGGACTGTGTCGGCACAGTTTTCGGAGCTGTGGGCGGTCGTGCAGGAGCGTAGCAGCGCGGACCACAAGCATGAGCAATTGATTCTGGCGATTGAACATAGGAGTGACAAGTAGTTTGATTTCATTGATGTGCCCAGGCGCCCTTGCGATGCAAAAAAACATTTATCGAGGACCATTTTCAGGTATGTGAGAACGCTTACAAGAAGAGGTTTCGATGTTGAAGCCCTTGCAGTTGCCTCCCGCGTGAAGCACCTGCAGGAATGCGGTGCTCAAGTTCGTGGTGCTCTGCAGAAGTCGTGCCAGCAGCATTGGCAAGGTAGAGGCCGCTTTCGACGAGCACTCCCAGGCCGTGACCTCCGAGGTGCAGTCCCTGTCTAAAAACATGTCTCTTCGTGGCGGGAAGGTTAGCTGTCTCAGTGCGGGGGTGGTAGTTGAGGTACCCTCGGTGGCGTTGGTTCCGGAGAAGCTGGAGGCCATGAGAGGCGCGCTGCGTTATTCGTCTGCCAAGTTGCTGGAGGATGTGCGCCACCAGGTTCCCGATGCTAAAACGCAAAGCGATTCTGAAGTTGCCAAGCTATCGTTAACGACGCAGGTGAACATCACCGAATATATGCGTAAACGCATGGACAATTTGTGGGGTGGTTGCCAAGGTCGGATTAATTGTTTCAAGACGACGTATGTGATGCTACGACGGCGATTCGCACTTCCACTTTGCATTATGTCAGGTCGCTGGTCGCAGACCTGATCGCCGAGCCCAACAAGCTCGACATGGGGCTGCTCACTGCCTCGCTGGCCAAGTTGGAGGAGGAGGTTGTTGAACATTCAGAGCAGATCTTCGGCGCTGTGGAGCCTCAATTGCGCTGGCGTTGGATCCGGGAGAGCTCCGCGGACGAACGCCGCCGCCGCGGCCAGCACCGACGCTTTCCGCGGGTGTCAGAGCGACCATGGTCTTTCTTATGCAGATGGAGGCGGGAGTCGTTGGCTCGTAGTGTCAGTTCGTTGTTTGGTCCTCGTCCCCCTCCTCTTCTTCATTTTTCTCCTCGTCGTGCTCCTCTTCCTCATCATCCGTCGTCCTCTCAGCGCCCCCTCCGTCCTTTCCCCTCTCGTTCCCCCCCCCTGGTTGTCTCACGCTCCTTCCTCCCCCCTTGTTGCCTGCGGGGGTCTCTGGAGGCCCGTGGAGGCCTCCAGAAAACCACGAGATGATCAACAGCATCCGAAACCCTCGAGTCTCGATCTGCAACCCTGGGGGATCGACGAGAGAAGGAGGAAGTGGAGCAGGAAGAGTAGTAGGAAGCGAGGGATGGAGGAGGGAACGAGGAAGAGGATGAGACAGAGTAAAGAAAACAAGAAGAGGAGGAGAAGGAGGAGGGAGGAGGAGGGAGGAGGAGGAGCAAGAGGAGCATGGGAGCATGGGACAAGCAGTAGTCATGCCGCCGTAACGACAAGCCCCGCGTCGCCCGTAGGGCGAATGGACGCTGGCACTGGGTAGGGGCATGACGCCTAGCGACTCGCTGCCCCGCCGACGGGACCCCGCAAGCCCATTGTTCACCCGTCGCCTGCCGATCCTTGCCAACGGCTTTGGCCGACGGGGGGCTGCACTGGCCAAGTTCACCTGCCAACGGTTTTAAGCCGCTTGCTCAAAGAGCAGCAGGGCCAGTATGGGTGCCAGCCGACGAGCACGCGTAAGCGGGGTCTGCCCAGGGCCACTGTCACCACCTGAGAGAACGCCGCCCGGGAGTAGACCCGAAGGCCCCATGGGACTCACGGACCACATGGCCCCGCCTTTCCGCGGAAATACGCGATCCAGACACCGCCTTTGCAGCTGACGCCGCTGCAGATGGGCCAAGGTTCAGACCCATTGCGCGGATGCAGGGGAGCCGTACTCATCCCTGTCCGCCAACAAAGACGACCGCCTTCCTACGCCAGGCCCATTGCATCAACTGCTCATGACAGTGTGCCCCGAGGCAAGTGTGGCGCTGGCACCATGAAAACAGGTGCCAGGCCCCCGCCTGGGGCTGGAGGAGGAGCAAGAGGAGACGGAGGAGGAGGAGGAGGAGGAGGAGGAGGAGGAGGAGGAGAGGCCCTTCCCTCTCTCATCCACACTTTTGCCTTGGCACAGGCGCTGGGTTACCCGCTGGTCACAGTGGCCCTCGCGATCTCAGGCGCCAAGGGGGGGGCCTGCGAGCGCCGGACACCAGTACATTACAAACCAGGACTTTGCTAGATCAGGCGGGAGAGACCGGAGAGCGGATAACTTCTCGACCCGTGGGTGCAGCTTCTCTGGGGCGTGTAGACGCTTTGGTTTACGAAAGTCCCGCCTACAGAAGACGGCATGACCATACTTTGCGGGAAGGCGCGGGGATGTCTTGGGTCGGTGCCAGACTCCTCTCGGAGGCGTTTGGCGCCGCCCGCTGGCACGCTTCGCGCGCCAAGAGCACGGGAGTCCAGCGCCGACCCAAAAAGTCGGCACGGACACCAGAAGGTTCCTGCTGAGTCTGTTCTGGGATTTCCGGGGCCAAGTTTCGAAAAGGAAGAGATTCGACGTTTGAGGGTCGAGGGCAGCCAGATCTCAGCACGCTTTTGGCTTTTTGGGGGGCCGCCCGAGGGCGTCTCGTCGCCACGGCTGGATCCCCCTGGGGATCTTGGTCGAAGCGCGCTCCAGGACAAGTCTGAAGATCGCGACGGGCATGTCCTGGCCCTCCAACGTCCTGAAAAGTGAAGGCGCTGCCATCCCCCCATTCTCGAACTCCGCGGGGGCCGTCTCCCACGGCCCAGAGCCATCAGAAAACGATCCGGGCCCCGGACGGAAACGCGATCTCGGGAGGAAGGGGTCAAGAGGTCCCAGGGACCAACAATCAATCAGAGCATTGTAGGTTTGGGGAGTCTTCCTGTGGTTTTCGAAGGGTTCGCCCCCGTGGAATTTTCTTGCAGGTGCGCCCTGTTGAGAGCCTTCGTGGGTGCCGGGGCCCTTCCCGGCTTCTTTCGAGTTGTGCGGCCATCGGGCCTGGATCACCCCAGGGGCGCGGGATAGCCGCGCTTCGTGCGTCGCGGCCTGGGCCGCTGGGCGATCCTTCTCCAGCGCGAGGGCGCGAAGAGAGCTCGGACTCACGAAGGTGAAGTGGAGTTGGACTCTCCGTGTCCCCTCCTCGCGTCTCTGCCGCGCGCACGCCGCCTTCCTGCTGCCGGTTCAGGGTCAGGGGTGGACCCCGCTTGTGCGAAGTTGGGTGACTTTGGAGAGCCCGCACCTCCAGCACCCCTGGAAAGAGACAGGACGGCCGGCGTCCCTGAGCTCGGCCCTTCGAGGGCCCAGCTTCGGGTCCCAGGCTCCTTACAGTTAAAGGAGCAAGCAGTCACGAGGATGGTACGCTCCAAGATTTCCCAGGTTCCCAGGATTTCCAAGACCCCCTAATGATCCACATGGGCTGCAGAAGCGAGGACTGCCAGATACTCTCTGGAAATCTTGTGGCGCATCCTGAGCCAATCCCATCAAAACATATTTCCCGCCCTATACAAGAAGCCACCCCTGGTGCGAAATCTGTGGCGGATGGGTTGGAGAGCTCCAGGGCTTGCTGAAAAAAGCAGGGTGCCACGGAATGGTCCGGGTGTCGAGCCTATTGGGCCGCCCATCATGGCCTCCAAGGCGGCCCAGGAGGCGCCCAAGAGTGCTCAAGGATGATCCTCGGTGCCATCTTAGCAATGTTGGACATGCATGTCCCGAACAACACGCTCTTGGCCTCTGGGAAAGTCACGCGGGACCCCCCTTTAGCGCACAGGTGCGCCTGGGAGCGACCAGAATTAAGGGCTGTGGGTCCCTTGGAGAGTACGTAGTACAGAGAACTCGCAGAAACCTGAGGACTCTTCAGCTCGTGTTTCAGTGCGAGGTGGCGTATATTACATGCGATCATGCTGTATGCAGATAAAAAAGTATGGTATGGCCTGTTATGTGATAATCATATTATCAGGTATGTCACACCCCAGTATGATACAGTAGAGCCGTTGCCGTACTGGTAGCAGCAGTCTCTCATTTATGCCATATTCGGTTATGTTATGGTATACCTGTTCTGTCCCGCTCTGTTATAGTATGGTCTGCTGTGTTATGGTATGATACGTACTTTGGTACGGCCTTATCACACGCTCTGTGGTGTAATGGTGCGATTTGATAACACATGCTGTAGTATCGCATGTTGTGTTATGTTATGGCATGGTCCGTTCATTGTCTCATGGCATGGCCTGCTACAGCGTTGTATTATTTCCAAGTGTGCCACATTCGCTTATGTTATAGTGTGTGCGTTGCCGTGTTTAGCAGTCATAGAATATGCCTGCTGTGTTCTGTTTTGCTATGATGTGAGATGCGATGGTGTACCCCGCTATGCCACAATATGTTTGTTACGATATGGTGTGATTTGGCACGTGATGCGTTGTCGTGGTGTGTTTTGTGTATGACTCGACATACTCTGCTACGGTATGCGGTGGTGGTATGTTGTGTTGTGGTGTGGTTCGATGTGTACATGGTGACATGTCATGTTCGGCCATGGTATTGTATACCTGCTGAACAATGGTGAGCTCTTGCGCGTTGCACGCTATGTGTTGCCACAGTGGTTGGAATAGTAGAACTCTTATGGAGTGGTATAGTATGCTCCGTCATGTTGCACGCGGTTGCGACCCGCTCTGCCATAGCATGATTTGATGTGGATTGGTGTGGTTTATCATGTGGTGCGACTTCATGAAATAATGTACCATGTCAGGGTATGATGTGTCATTGCATGGCATGCTGTGGTATGTTGTTGTACTGGCATGGCTTGGTTATGATAGTATGATCTGCCTTGGTATAATATGTCACGATGGGCTATGTCATCGCGTGTATGATATGATATACGAGCTCGATGCTGATGTGTGTTTTTGATGTCGGCTCGTCATGTCTCATTGCTCATGCGTCGTGACGACTGGACGGCATGACGCCATGACGTCTCCCCATCGGGGCTGTCTTTTTTTTGGGGGGTGTAGTCATTCGTCGAGCACGTCAGGCGGAACACTCAGGGATCCCCAGAATCCTGTAGGGTCTGGCGACCGCGACATGACGGCGTCCTCGAGGACGGGAGGCGGGATATTCACGGATTCCCGAGATCTTGTGGGGTCTGGCGACCGCGGTGTGCAGGGTGAGCCCACGGGAGTTCTCCCCCTAAAACTTAAAACCTAACAGCCCTTAGTTGTCGGGTGGGGAGCCACCACCCTGATTATTGGAATCGAGCCCTTGTGGAGGCAGAACGGACTCGGACGCCGCCTGAGCTCAGAAGGAAACCCCTTGGCCCAGATGGGGGTGAATTGTTATTAATATTCGGATTAGAATGAGGAGGAGCTGGAGGAGCAGGAGTAGGAGGAGGGGAGGAGGAGGGAGGAGGAGCTTCATAGGGGGCTCTGGAGGATTCAAGGAAGAGGGGAGAGAAGAGCAGAAGGCGGAGGAGAAGAAGAGAGCAGAAGGAGGAGAAGAAGGAAGGTGAAAGAGAGAGAGAGAGGAGGAGGAGGAGGAGGAGGAGGAGGAGGAGGAGGAGGAGGAGGAGGCCGAGTGGCATCTGCAAAGCGCCAGTCACCTCTGCCCTGGGCAGGCTGGGCTTCACGCAGAATAAGAACAGTGGAGAAAGGAGGGCGGGGATGAGGATGAGGAGAAGGGGCAGGACCACTAACAAGAAGTCGGACTGCTACTGCTGACTCCAAGCATGATGCGGCATCCCGCTTTGAGAGTTCGAATTCCGTTCCGTGGCCCGCCCTCTGCCACAAGATTGCATCTCACCCTGCCGCATGCCCCGACGCCTCTTTGAAGCGAGGAAGGCCCTCCTTCGCAGAAGCCTGGAGGTCTCCGGAACCTCTCGGATGTCTCGAGGGGCCCCGCAGAAGCCCCCAAGAAGTTGCAAAACGCAGATTGAAAGCGTCGAATCTGACGAGGTCAGGCGAGCAAAAGGGGGGAGGTGGAGGAGGAGGAGGAGGAGGAGGAGGAGGAGGAGGAGGAAGGGAGGAGAAGCAGGACCAAAGTAAACCCAAGATGCATCAGCGGTGTTGCAGTACACCCTCCCGTCCTAAATCCGAATCCCCTAAGAAGTTCCTACAAGCTGTCCTTCTCACTGCGAGAAGCGCCCCACTGGAAGACGAGCACCCTATTGGCCAGCCATTTAACCGAGAGCCCCGTTTTGATCTGAACTGCCTTGCATCCATCTAGCGCGTCATAAGGAATGGGAAACCCATGTTTGAGATAAGCCGCCCTCAGTCCTTGTACTTGATGCTGTAAATTCAAGCGAATGCGCGCGGCGCTAAGGCGGAGGCCCCCTATTGAAGACGGCCTGTGGTCCATCCCTGTAACTGCTTCGAGTTAAAGCTTCAGGATCGTATAGGGTGAGGAAGTCTCAAGCGACATGCACAACCCGCCCTGCCGACACGCCTGTGGGTGCGACAGGGGGCAGTGAGATATGAGGAAAATGAATGAAGTAGGAGGAGGAGGAGGAGGAAGAAGAAGAAGAGGAGCAGGAGCAGGCGCAGGCGCAGGAGCAGGAGCAGGAGGAGGAAGAGGAGGAGGAGGAGGAGGAGGAGGAAAATGGTGCCGCCCCAGCCCCGCGCTGGGCTGCGGCCCAAGCGGGGCGAGCGGCTCCCGTAGGAGGCTGCACGGCTCCAGAGAGGCCCCCGGGTCCACAGACGCCTCTCCCTCCGGACCCTTCTGCTTCCTGGCAGGGGGGGGGGGCGCCGAGGCTCGCTCAGCGGCGCATGGATTGGCGTGCGGGCGAGGAGGCGCCAGCTGAAGGCTCCCGGTCGCCCCGCGCCGCAGCCGCGAGGGCCGACGAGTGGGGCCGGCGAGGAATCCACGGCTTTCGGAGGCGACGGTAGGGGCGAATAGCCCAGGGGGGAGCACTACCGTAGCCAGGGGCGCCCGTGGTCCATGTCTTCGGCAAGGCTCCCCGAGGACTGCGTGCCGTGCGCGCCCCTGAGCTGTTCGCCCCTATCGTCGCCTCTGAGACGTGCGTGCGCCGACACGAGTATCGGAAGTAGTGGTGAGTTTCCCTCCGCTCCCTGGGGCAGACAGTCGGACAGACGTTCAGTCAAGACGCTGAAGTGAGGACCACTTTGGCTTCAGGAGGCGCTCTGGTTTTCGGGCCCGTCCGTAGACCTGGGTCAGCGAACCTATTCGTGGCCGAGGCTCGCCATGGCCAGAAAAATTCCCTCGTTCCTTATCTCGTATTACACAGTTGTAGCACAGCGGTTGCATTGGCAGCCAGATAACAGACAGACAGACAGACAGACAGACAGGCAGGCAGACAGACAGACAGACAGACAGACAGACAGGCAGGCAGGCAGGCAGGCAGGCAGGCAGGCAGGCAGGCAGGCAGGCAGGCAGGCAGACAGACAGACAGACAGACAGACACAGAGCCGAAGTAAGGCGCCATGACAACACAAGGTCGAAAGAAAAAAACAAGTGCGCCACGCGGGCATACGCCGGACAGGACCGCGAGGCAGGCAACACGGGCACGCCAATCGCGCCCCAGCAGCAGCTGCGCTGCGTAGAGTCAAACAGGACCATAAGGATGAGAAATGTGCCAAGGGTGCCCAGGCATCCCTGCCTTTCCGGCCCATCCTGGAACACCGTCGTTTGCCAGCCCCAAAGACTCTTCAATTTCATGCCCGCGGGCCCCGTATGCTTACCACGCATTCCCATGATTCGGCGGCGCGCTCAGGGGGGTAGGGGGAGAGGGGAAGACTTCTTAGAAGCACCCCTGCTTCTTAGAAGGCGCGGGCCTATCTGTAGATGCAGGGCTGGCGCCTTCTAAGAATCAGCTTCCTTCTAAGAAGCCTTCCCACCTCCCCCTAATTTCCCCCGTGTGCGCGCCGCCGAATGATCCAGTCGCGCGGCAGAGACGAGGGCGGCGGCGATTAGAGCTCCCCCCGACGCCCCTCGCGGTGCGTTGAGGGAGAGATCCTGGGCGGGTGGTTCGGCTCCGAGGCGGAGCGGCCAGCCGCCCGCCCTCCAAGAGAGATGGCAGCGCCCCCTCTTTGAGCGCTTGTGGTCCTGGCAGGTGTCTTGTCGGGCGTCTTTGGGGGGGGGTAAGACGAAGCCAGGACGAGGATACAGGATAAATCGAGAATCTCTGAGATCCGGCGGCTCTGGAGAATGTATCGGGCGCCGCGGCCCTTTCAGAGCGTTCTGGAGCGTCCCGGAGGAGGAGGAAGAGGAGGAAGAGGAGGAGGAGGAGGAGGAGGAGGGGGAAGATAGTTTCCTTCGTCCTAGCTCCGTCCGAGGGGGGGGGGGGGGGGGATCGCAGTGACTCCGCAGGCCTTCGACGAGCTGGGGTTGTCCAGCCCGGCGTTCGCTCTCCATCTCGGCCTCTCGGGGGGCCGTGGCCGGGCCCCGGGGCCATCGGAGACGCAGAGCGGGGGCGGAGAGTTGGCCCCGGGGGGGAGGGGGTTCTGGGGGGACCTCGGCGGCCGCGGACTGGCAGGTCTCTGTCGTCGGATGTCCGGGTTCTGGAGCTCACGGCCAGGGCAGGCTGAGTCGCGGGGCTGCAGCTGCCTCCTCGGGGGCCAGATGCTGGGGGCCCGCACCCACTCGGTAGGAGAACTCCTGAGCGGAGGCGGGTCCCCAGCTTCTGGCTCTCTTTATCTCCCTCTCTCTGTCTCTTTGTTTGTCTTTCTCTCTGTCTCTGTCTCTGTCTCTGTCTCTGTCTCTCTCTCTCTCTCTCTCTCCTCTTCCTGTATATGATAGCACATGTACGTGTACACACACATATATATACACATATATATATACATACATATACATGTATATATACCTAGATATGTGTAGACATACACAGAGAGGGAGGATGCATAGGAGTCGCTCTCTCTCTCTCTGTCTCTCTATTCCTCTCTCTCTCTTCCTTTTATTTGCATGTATAATGATGTGTGTGTTTGTGTGTGTCTCTTCCTCTCTCTATTGACATATTCCTCTTCCCGATTTTTCCAGCCGGGGGAGAGCGGGACAAAACGTCACCTCCCCCCCAACAAAAAAACATCCCCCCAGGATCTGGAGCTTCGGGGCCCCTGGACGCCCTTCGAAGAGATCTCCCAGCCCTGCCGCGACTCCCAGGGCGCCTTGCTGGGCCTTGCCCAGCAGACCCAAAACGATCAGAGAAGTGATCAAAGAGGTGCAGGAGAGCCCGAAGGCAGCGCAAGACGGCCTCAAGACGGCCCACGAGGCCCCAAAGACGACCCAAGAGGCCCCCAAGACGCCTGAAGAGGTCTTCAGGAGGACTCCCAAGAGGCAAACACTTCCTCGATCCTTTGGGGAAACGTACAATCACAGCATCTTCGCTTGCTGTGTCGTAGCAGGGTTCACGACGGCCCAAAAGGCTCCCGAGATCGCCCCAAGACGGCCCAAGAGGCCCCCAAGAGGGCTTCAAGGCAGCCCAAGTGGGCCCCAAGACTGCCCGACGGCCTCAAAGAAGTTCACGAGGCGCAAGAGAGACCCACGAGGGCCATGGGAGGTCCCCATGAGGGTCCAAGATGGCCCCAAGAAGGCTAGTAGAGGGCTCAAATTCCCCTGGAAGGCCCCAGCACGGTCCAAGAGGAACCCAAGACGTCCCAAACGGGCTTCAAAAGGACACCGAGTATTGCCCAGAGAGGCGCCCAGGAGGCCTCCAGTGGTCTCCGAAGTCCTTGAGAGGCATTCGCGAGAAGACCCCCAAGAGGTTCTCCGATGAGGATCCTCCGCAAAAAAAACTGCGGCAGACAGGGAATGGTTCGCCTCGCCAGGCGAGAGCAAGGCGAGAGCTCCCACCATATAGCTAACACCGAAGTCTTTTCGCCGTCACACCACATGGTTGCCACAGCATAGCCCACATCACATAGTTTAAGCCGCAGAACTTCCACCGCCGGAGTTCCACACCTCACTCTTCGGGGTCTACGATGGCTCATATATTTGTTGTCATGCCGCTGAGAGTCGCTGGAAAGCACAGGGTTCCTTGGAACTTCTGAAATATTTGGAGGTTTTGGTTCGACGTCGGCCTCCAGGAGCCGCTGCAACCCGGAGGGCCTGAAAATCAGATCTTGGAGTAGAGAAAACTACCCCCAGGAAACAATTGTTGTTCCATATACTAGTGGTAGGGTTACGTCGTGTCGACGCGGTGGCGAAACCGGCGCGGGCGTTCAGAATAAACGCGGCCAGCGGTCAGATCGGCTGGTGTTGAATTTGAATGCGCGATCGTTCACGGCTGAAGGATCCAAGCGGTGTCACACATCGACGCGCAGGCCATTACGACACCTGCTGTCGCAGGATCCAACGAAGAAAGCGCGGGGTGTTGGTTCAATATGTTTTCAGAGACTCCAGGTGGCGTTCTCGTAGCCACGTCATCGGGCCCGCCTGGAAATTCCAATCAAAGCGCACCCCAAGACAAATCTATGTGGCGCACGGACATGTAAATCGAGAGCGAGAGCAAAGAAGCAACAGGTAAGGGGACTGGAAAGGAAGCGGCCAAATTGCAACATGCGACGCCAAGTGGCAACATATGCCTCAAAGGCAGAGAGGATGACGCCAAGCGCCAACATATGCGAGGTTTGAAGGACCAAGGTGCGCGGCGCAAAGCGGCAACGCAGTCTTGTTGTGTGTGTGTGAATGTGTGACTCTGTGAATGTGTGAACTTGTGAACGTGTGTATGTGTGAATGTGCGAATGTGTGAATGTGTGAATGTGTAATTGCGTGGAGGTGTGCATGTGTGAATGTGTGACTGAGTGAATGCGTGCATGTGTGAATGTGTGAATGTGTTGATGTATGAACGCGTGCATGCGTGAATGCGTGAACACGTGAATGCGTCAACGCGTGAATGTTTGAATGTGTGAATGCGCGAATGCGTGAATGTGTGAATGTGTGAACTCGTGCATGTGTGAACGTGAATGTGTGAACGTGTTCATGTGTGAGTGTGTGAATGTGTAATGTGTGAATGTGTGAACGTATGAATGTGTGAACGTGTGTATGTGTGAGTGTGTGAATGTGTGAATGTGTGGATGTGTGGACGTGGGAATGTGGGAATGTGGGAATGTGTGAATGTATTAATTTGCGAATGTGTGAATGTGTAAATGTGTGAATGTGAACGTAAAACTGTATGAAAGTGTCAAAGTGTGAATGTGTGAATGTGTGAACGTGAGTGCGTGAATGTGTGGCTGTGTGAGTGCGTGGATGTGTGCATGTGCGAATGTGTGAAAGAGCGTGTTCTACCGCTGCTGGCGGAAAACTGGGGTGGGTCACTGGGGGTTCCCAACCCGCCCCCCCCCCCCCTCGAAAACCGGGGGGGGCCACTACCGGTTCCAACCCCCCCCCCTCCCCCCCCAAGTCCATCATGGAAAGGGGGGGGGGTCACTACCGGTTCGAGCCCCCCCCTCCCCGTCGAAAACCGAGGGGGGTCACTACCCGATCGAACCCCCCCCCTCGCCGCCGGCAAACGATTCCCGCTCTTCGGGACAGTTGGACAATAGTGGGGATGCTGACGGTGGTGGTGGGGACAGGACAGTGGTGCGGGGACAGCGGGACAGTGGTTCGGACAGTGGTGGGGACGGTGGTGGTGGGGACAGCGGTGGGGGGACAGCGGGACAGTGGTGGGGACGTGGGACAGTGGTGGGGACGGTAGTGGTGGGGACAGTGGTGAAGGCGGTGGTGAGGACAGTGGTGGGACAGTAGTACAGTGGGGAAAGTGGTGGGAACAGTGGGACAGTGGAACAGTGGGGACAGTGGGGACGGTGGGACAGCACAGTGGGACAGCGGCGGGGACAGTGGGACAGTGGTGGGGACGGTGGGGACAGGGGGACAGTGGTGGGGACCGTGGGGAAAGTGGGGAGAGTGGGACCGTGGTGGGGACAGTGGTGGAGACAGTGGGGGCAGTGAGACACTGGTGGGGGCACTGGTGGGGACGTCGGGGACATTGGCGGGAACAGTGGGGACAGTGGGACAGTGGGACAGTGATAGGGGACAATGGGAACGGTGGGACAGCACAGTGGGGCAGCGGCGGGGACAGTGGGACAGTGGTGGGTACAGTGGGGAAAGTGGGACAGTGGGACGGCGGTGGGACAATGGGACAGAGGTGCAGTGGGGACAGTGGTCGGGACAGTGGAGACAGTGGGGGAAACAGTGGGACTGCTCAGTGGGACAGCGGGGGGGACAGTGGGATAGTGGGAACAGTGGGGACAGTGGGACAGTGGTGGGGACCGTGGAGAAAGTGGGGAGAGTGGGACCGTGGTGGGACAATGGTGGGGAGAGTGGGGGCAGTGAGACACTGGTGGGGGCACTGGTGGGGACATCGGGGACAATGGCGGGAACAGTGGGGACAGTGGGACAGTGGTGGGGACGGCGACGGTGAAAACACTGGTGTGGGGACAGTGGGAATGTGGTGGAAACAATGGGAAAGTGGAGGGTACAGTGGCGGTGGGGACAGTGGTGAGGGCGGTGGCGAGGACGGCGGTGGGACAATGGGACAGAGGTGCAGTGGGAACAGTGGGGACAGTGGTGGGAACAGTGGGACAGCTCAGTGGGACAGCGGAGGGGACAGTGGGACAGTGGGGACAGTGGGGACAGTGGGACAGTGGTTGGGGCCGTGGAGAAATTGGGGAGAGTGGAACCGTGGTGGGGACAGTGGTGGGGACAGTGGGGACAGTGCGACAGTGGCGGGGGCACTGGTGGGGACAGTGGGGACGGTGGTGGGAACAGCGGGGACAGTGGTGGTGAGGACAGTGTGCTGGGGACAGCTGTGGGGGATGTGGTGCGGACGGTGGTAGGGACCCGGGAGTCGTTTACTGGCGGTGAGCGTGGGGGGGGGGGGGGGGGTTTCGAACGGGTAGTGACCCCCCCTGTTTTTTGGAGGGGGGGGTTCGAACCCGTAGTGACCCCCCTCAGTTTTCCGGAAGGGGGGGGGGTTCGAACCAGAAATGACTCCCCCGGTTTTTTGGAGGGTGGGGGGGGGAAGGGGGTTCGAACCGGTAGTGAACCCCCCCCCCGGTTTTTTGGAGTGGGGAGAGGGGTTCGAACCAGTAGTGACCCCTTTCTGGTTTTCTGGGACGTGGGGGAGGGAGGGTTCGAACTGGTAGTGACCCCTCTCGGTTTTCCGGAGGGGGGGGTGGGGTTAGGGGGGGGGCCAGGGGGAAAGGGGGGGGAAGGAGGGTTCAGCAGTGTTGGGGGGATTTTTCGGAGTGGGGGGGGACCCCCGGCTTCCGGAGGAAGAGGGGGGGAATTTTCCACAGTAAATCGGCGGTGGATCACGCTTTCTCGAAGGTGTGAATGTGTGCAGGTGTGGATGTGTAAATGTGTGAATGTGTGAATGTTGACGTGTGAATGCGTGAATGCGTAAACGCGTGAATGCTTGAACGCGTGAATGTGCGAATGTGCGAATGTGTGAATGTGTGAATGTGTGAACTTGTGCATGTGTGAATGTGTGGATGTGCGCATGTGTGAATATGTGCATGTGTGCATGTTTGAACGTGTGTCTGTGTGAGTCTATGAATGTGTGGACGTGTGCATGTGTGAATGTGCGGATGTGTGCATGTGGGAATGTGGGAATGTTGGACTGTGTGAATGCATGAATGTGCGAATGTGTGAATGTGCTAATGTGTGACGGTGTGTATGTGTGAATGTGTGAAGGTGGGTATGTGTGAGTTTGTGAATGTGTGCATGTGGGAATGTGTGCATGTGTACATGTATGAATGTGTGAATTTATGAATGTGTGAACGTGTGAGTCTGCGAATTTTTGAATGTGTGAATGTGTGACTGCGTGAATGTGTGAATGTGGTAATGTGTGAATGTATGAATATGCGAATGTGTGAATGTGTGAAGGTGTGCACCTGTGGGAATATGTGAATGTGTGAATGTTCGAATGTGCGAATGTTTGAATGTGTGAATGCGTGAATGCGTGAATGCGTGAATGTGTGAATGTGAATGTGTGAGTGTGTGTATGAGCGTGTGTGAGAGTGTGTGTGATTGTGTGTGGTTGTGTGTGGTTGTGTGTGTGTGTTGTGTAGACGTTGTGTGTGTGCTGTTTGTGTTGCCTGTTCGGTGCCTGGCAGTGGTCGGCTCCCCCGCGGTTTTCGCAGGGACTCGCGCGAATCTGCTGATACCCTCCACGCTTTGGGGCCTGGGCTGGTCTTGCCGCCCGCGCTCCCCCCCGCCTTGCCTGGTCACCAGGCCTCGCACCCCCCATCCCCAGGGATTCGGCCTCGCACTGATTGCGCTTCCTCTCCATCGGCTGTATCGTCAGCCCTGCTGCCGCCAGCCTCCCCGCCGCCGCCGCCGCCGCTGGCCCCCTGGCGCTAGCCCTGCCACGCTCCTGGGCTGCTCTGAGCGGGCCCGGCTCCTCTTAGTCCCCCTCCCGGGCCAGCGCCTTGTCGTTCTCTCCCCTCCCTCAGCATGGTGGTTGAATTCGCCTGACGCGTCCCATTTTGCTTTACTCGCCAGCGCAGTCCCTCTGCCTAACCGCCGACGCAAAAGTGTGTTGTATATAGTGTGTGCGTTGTGTGTTGTGTGTTGTGTGTATGCGAGTGTGCGTGTGGGTGTGGTGTGAGTGTGTGTGTGTGTGTGTGTGTGTGTGTGTGTGTGTGTGTGTGTGTGTGTGTGTGTGTGTGTGTGTGTGTGTGTGTGTGTGTGTGTGCGTGTGTGTCCAATTCTCTCTCTCTCCCTCTCGCTCTCTTTTTCTGCGATCCCCTCCGCCTCTCTCCCAGGGGGTCGTCCCTCCTTGGCTCGTTCCCTCCCCCCTCGTCCCCAAGACGCCCGAGGCGGCTTCTTTGCGGGTAACTTGCCCTTGGAACGCTCGAACCCTTCCCCCGGGACCGGCATTTGATCCCCTGCTGCTTATGGACGGCCTTTCTTTTCCCGCGTGGCACAGCGCAGAAGAGTGATCTCAGAGGAGAAAAAGGTACCCATACTGCTACCCTTGCCTCGTTTTCCCCTGTTCGAGCCTCCTGGGAGGCCCTCGTCGCCACCGCCGGATTCGCCTCGAAGACCTGGTCAGAACGCACCCCGGGAGAGGTCCGGGGAGTAGTGGTATCGCTACCTTTCGGTTTCCCCATTCACAGCGGCGTCACCAAAATCAGCTACTCTCCCTGGGAGAGTATCATGCCGAAGGGTGTCCCAACAGCGCCTGGCCTTGTGGGAGCTTGTCGGCACCAGTTGTCCCCTGGCTGAGCGCGTCCGCCGACCCCAGGTGCAGGAGCGGGCAGACCAGAGCCAGCCCAGGAAGAGCGAGGGGCCCCGCTCTCTCGTGCCAGGCACCCGGCGCCTCGAACAGAGTCCGTGGAACAAGAAGCCCAACGGTCCGTGAGGTATTCACTTGTGGAACAAGTGCCACGAGCCGCCGCGACGAGCATGGTGACCCGAGCTCCCGACGCCGCCTCCGGGCGGCGCTTCCTGGGCAGGTCCCGACCCGTCGCCGGAGGCGGGGGCGGTTCAGAGATGGGACCCTTTGAGGGATGGGGCCCGAAGGACAGGAATGGATCCGAGGCTCCCTCGTCCTCGTCCTTACACCCCCCTGGAAAAGTAGTCGGCCGCGGCCGACGGCGGGAAGGTCGGAACGCGTGGTGCCCCGCGTGGGCATTGAAACTGAGGGGCGTGGGTGGGGCGGACCGCGCGCGAGAGTTGCATTGCTGTTCCAGGGCGCTGGCCTGCGATCGCGTGCAGATGTGCAGGCGATGCCTGCGCCCCATTATTGGACACGCCAGCGGTGCCTGCGCCGCGCCATGCGGGGTGCCTGCGCTGATAAAAGCCAGTGTCCGCGGTGCGTGCGCTCGCTGCGGCGCCCGGGCGACGCCGGCACCCCCTGTGATCTCTGGAAGCCGTGACGTGGGGACAGCGCCTGCAGTGTGGGGCCCCACGTCCCCCGCCTTCGAGCCGCCAGCCGGGAGCCGAGGGTCACATGCTCGCCGCGGGATGCCCGCGCGCGGCGCCTCGCCGCGGAGTCCTCTGGGCGAGCGCGGCGCCGCCCGGGCTTGAGCGCCAGCCCCTCGCCTCCCGCTGGGGCGCCTTCCCCCCCCCCACCACCACAGCGCAGGGCCTTCGGGGCGTCCCGCTCGCGCGGGTGTCCCTCCACACTGTGGCGGCCGCGCGCGGGTGGCCCCAGCACAGTGGCGGGCCAGCGGCGGCGGCGCGCAGGCGCGGGTGGCCCACGGCGAGAGCTGCAGTGCGCCTCCACGGAGGCGCACTGCAGCTCTCGCCGTCTTCAAGCGCGCCCCCGCCCTCTCTGGAGGTCCCAGCTTTCGAGCCGGGCGTTTTCGCATCTTTTCGGGCCCCGAGGCCTCGTAGCTCGGGCGCGGCCAGATGCTGTGATGGGGCCCCTCCCGCAGCCCCAACGGCTTGGAGCAACCCTGAGATGCTGGCGTCGCGAGTCGTTCACAACCAGCGATCTCAGCTGCCCTGCTACGCCCGTCTTGAAGCGCAACATGTGCCGTGTTCAAAACCTCTGGGTTGAACACGCTGCGTGTTGGCTCAACGTGCTGGTCACGTTTTGGCGAACGCATCGCGCCAGGCCTACGGCTTCAGTCTGAGTGTGGGTCTCCGCACCAGCACGCTATACGTGTCGCCTGCTGCGTATCGGGGCAGCTAAGCCGGCGATGTTGCCCTGCTTTCACAGGTCGGCCCAGCCCGAGACAGTCAGACGGGTCCCGGGGCTCCTGTCGCGCTTTTCTCCATTGTGCTGCACTTTTTCGCCGCGCCGTCGGATCTCGGGGCCGTTCGGCGAGACCCTGCAGCAATGAAAACGCCCCAGCGCCTCGCCTCGCTGAGCAACCACTGCCCCTTCCAGATCCACGGGAGCGGCACGTCGGTGGACGAGACCATGACCCGAAGCCGCCGCCGCTGCTGGTGCTGCCGCGGCCGGCTCTGCGCCGCCCGCCTGCGCCGCCCCGGGACTGGGCCGTGTTCCTCCACCCTCTGCCCGCCCTCGCGCCCCCAGCTGCTCTGCACCTCGTGCCTCACATGCCCCCTCCTCGGTCTCCACCCCGGGGCCAGAGGGGCGTCCCCTCCCAGCCCGCGTGCGACACGGAATATGTTGTGCACAGCCTTGTCCTTACAGCGTCGAGCGTTGCACGGCGCGCGTTGCCAATGACCTCGGATAGTAGATATGCGATCGTTTGAGGTAGTAGCTGCGCGAGTGTTACGCTGTGTGTACAGCTGCACATAACCCCCACACGCGCACGGCCGAGTCCTATCCGATCTTCCTTGGTCTCGGCCTGGCCCTGTCCTCGGCCCTGTCTTCAGACAGTTCCTTCTTCGACAGGGCGCCCACTGATACAGCATGGGACCACACGTATTGTCTCAGCAGTCCGCATTCATGTTCGGCCACCCGAACCAGCAGCATGCCAAATCATACCTGTACCGATGCCGATGCCTCCCATCTCCATCCGCCCTTCCCTCTGCCCCGAAGTGGCTTGCGAGTCTGTCGTGGGGCTCTCGCCAGGCCGCCCTGGGCCATCTCGGAGGCTTCTTCGGGCCCTCCAGGGCTGGCTTGGCGCTCTGAAGCCATCGTGTCGAAGCAAACAACGTTGCAGATACAGTACGTCGAAACAAAAAACGCAGTTCTTTCAATGCGCTTGTTGGGGCCTCTTCGGACACATGCGGAATGCATTTCAGCTTCTGGAAGGTATTCCAGCAACGTGGGGCCCGTCGTGGGATCACTCGCAGCCGTCTTGGGGCGTCCTGGGGCATTTGGGGGCTGTTTCCGGGCCGCGGAGATCGCCTGGGAGGCCCAACGGGACGAGGGGCATGTATCTTGGCATCGCTCGGACGTGTGCATTTCTTCTCGGCAAGCACCATCTGGGAGCATGTGGGATCATCTTGCGAGAAATGCACGCACGAAGCCGAACAAGGGAATGGACGTTCGAGCGATGGCAAGGTGTGGCTCGAGGGGCAGCGCTGCCCCGGCAACGCATCAGCCATTCGATGAGGCAGCCGACAGACTTTCTCACGCGGCCCGGCGCGCCCAGGGCACGGCTGCGCAGTGCCCTGCGAGGGCCTGGAATCCCAGATCGTGGCGTCGGCGGGGGAGCCAGTGATGCACAGAGACGTTGGCAAGCCAGGTGAGCGGGACGAGCCTGGGCGCCTTCGGCGTAGCAGATTCGTTTTAGAAGCTTGCAGCGGCTGCACGGGTGGAGGGCTGCTCTTTTTTTGAACGCGTCTCCAGCATCAGCTCCGCGCACAAGCGCTTCAAACATTTGCAACACATTCACTGGCGAAGAGCGGCTCTTGCTCAAGAGGTGACTCTCGCAAGGAGCGTAGATTCGCGCAGCAATTGCACGGGGTAGAGGGCGGCCCCTCGTCCGAACGGGGCTGTCGCCTGGGGTGGTCCGAGGTTTCGCGATGCGCAGCGCGCGCACGCATTCCCGCGACCACCCCCCGTGCTCGACGCGCCCAATTCGCTCCTTCATGCCCTCGACCCGGAGGAGGAGGAGGAGGAGGAGGAGGAGGAGGAGGAGGAGGAGGAGGAGGAGGAAGAGGAAGAGGAGGGCGGACAGGGAGCAGGATCAGAAGGAGGGCGGAGAAGTTCGGAGAAGGAGGAGGATGAGGAGGATGAGGAGGATGATGAGGAGGAGGGGAAAGGCGGAGGCGAAGGGGCGCGACATCTGTTGCGTGCAGCTGAGTTGCTCGGACGGGGATAGGACGAGGATGAATTCATTCCCGAGCGTTCGAGATTGCTCTGAGAAGGCCGCGGCGCCCGAGACATCTTCTTGAACCGCCACCCGAGTGTATCTTCGTACTGATTTCGTCTTAGGGAGGGGGCGCGACATCTATTGCGTGCAGCTGAGTTTCAAAGGCGCTCCTCGATGCATCACGGTCGCCTTCTGGCGCCCAGAGGCGCCTGGACAGCCTGTGAGGTGCGTCTGATTCCGGAGCCCCCCTTTTGGCGACCCCCTTTTTCGTCCATGCCGAAGTGAGTGGGAACTGAGGATGCTATGGCGAAAGCCATAGCCCTTCTCCTGTCTCTTCCTCCTCCTCCTCCTTCTCATTATCCTCCTCCTCCTCCTCCTCCTCCTCCTCCTCCTCCTCCTTCTCCTCGTCATCATGGTTCTAGGTTGCCCGCCAGGGCCCGATGATGACTGCGATTTGCTATTCACGGTCTGGATTTGATGCGTGGTCGTCGGTTGCTTGCGAGGCTCGAAGGCAACTCTGAAGAAGCCCGCCGCATGCGCCGCTTATCTTAATGGCCTCCGGCCTGTGCAACCGATCCGAGGCGCTCCTAGTGGTTGAGAGCCGCGCCCGCGTAGCGAGGAGGAAAGAGGTTTGAGGTTCGAGGTGTCCGGAGGTCTTCGCTGGTTCTTAGGTCGGCGCTTTCGCTTCCGAGACATACCAGGTCAGACTACGCACTTCTGGTTGTAACCTCAGCAGAGCTGGGGCCTGAACGAACTCCACACTTCGTGATAAAAGGAGGGCTAAACCCCCACCAGACCAGCCATGAAAGGGCGGCCTTTTGCCCAGTCCCTCCTGGAACCCTCCAAGACAGATCATATCAGACCACCCCCCTAAAAAATCAGACCCCCTTTTTTTCTTTTATGTAAGCCCGAATTTCGCTTCTTTAGACTCACACGCCGGATCGGCGGGTTCGTCAAAACTACGCGGGTGGGTTTCAGCCGGGTCGCGGACGGGTCGTGCGCGGGTCGCGTGTGGACGGTTCGCGGGTGGGTCGCCGGCGAGCGGCGGGCGCCGCGTCGCGGATGAGGTCGCGGGCGGGCCATGTGCGAGGACGGCGAACAGTAACAACAGCAATGGTCGTTACATTTGTCGCTTTTCGTGCCCGCATGTTACTTGACATGTATTACACGAATACCCCCAAGCCCTCGATACCCGCACTCCGTCTTCGATCGTACTCCCCTTTGGGGGGTTATATGTTCCTTGCCTGCCACGTGTCGTTGGCGCGGCCCCTAACATAGGAAGGGGAGGGATAATTGAAAAAGAAAAAGGGAGGCAGCGAGTAAGAGAGGGGGAAACGAGAGCGGAGGGGGGCAAGAGCGAGATATTTACTAGAATTGAGGGCGAACAGACATATTTAGCAGGAGTGGGAGGAAAGAGAAACAAGTGTATTGGTAGGCGGACCCTGACGGGCGGGGCGGGTGGGCAGACCCTAACGGGCGGGTCGGGCGGGCGGACCCTAACGGCCAGGTCGGGCGGGCGGGCCGTAACGGACGGGTCGGAGCAACGAATCGATTTTCGTAAACAGTGAAGAAGCTTGGGGCGAGAGCAACGATTTCTCAGTAAATCGTAAGGAAGCCTAGAGCACGGTTCCTGAACGCTGAGGGCGCGGCCTGTTACTCAGTTGCAAGGAGGTCCCAAGCGAGAACGCGATCCTTGTGCGAATTGCAAGGAAGTCTCGAGCGAAAGCACGACTCCTTAATCAATTGAGGAAGCATCAGGCGGGAACCATTGTTGTTGTAAACCAGTGGCCAGAGACAGCTCGAGCCTCAAGGCTTTCATTTGTCAAAACCAGGGTGCGAGCCCTGGGGTGCGCATTTGAATTGAAAATTGATAGGGCACCAGGCAGGGGGGATCATAACAGTTTGTTTTTAGCGAGAATCCGCACCGCGGAACCCCATTTCAGCCACGCACCCCGGGACGGTGTAGGACCGTTCGGGCCCTCACTCTGACATAGGCGAGGTCCCTTGAATGCTGCCCCAACCTCTCCTATGCGTGCGAACTCCTCCCTCTCTCTCCACCGCTGTCTCTCTCACGCTCTCTCCGTCTCTCCCTCTCTCTCGCTCTCTCTCTCTCTCTCTCTCTCGTTCTCTTCCTCTCTCTCTCTCTCTCTCTCTCTTTCCCGACAAGGCCAGGTGCCTGGCACTCTGCCCCAACCCGCCGGGCGAAAACTTGGTATCGGTTTATTCCTCGATATACGTTCGAAAAACTGCTCGCACTCCTGCAAGTTTTGTGGGCACGCGATTTTGCGACTTGATCTCGAGATTTCGAGCAGCTGCAGAGGTTCCCTGTGTACCAAAAACTCTAGCTGCATGGGGAAAATAGTTTAGAGGTTCGAGAAGCCTCAGATCGGTCGCGTCCTCGAGCTATGGCCAAACCAACTGTTCGCATACTGCAAATTAATGGAAAATCTTTGTTTCCTAGACTTGGTCTCGAATTCAGAGCAGCGGCAGAGGCTTAGGTGAGACCATTAGTTCAGCAGCACAACCATGAGTATCACTGCAGTCAGGAAGGAGCATCAGTTTAGAACTCCACACATAAAAACAACAACACAACATGATGCTTTAACTTGTTTCCAACGTCGAGCAGGTTGGCAGAACGAACTGCGAAGCACAGGCAATTACCAAGGCTCAGTCTCATGTTTCCGCAGACACATGAGACATGAACCAGAGGGAGCGCCTGGAGCAGGCGGCAGGGGCAGGTGCCGAATCACCACGAGGCGCCGCCCGCCACCTGCGCAGGCGGCCGCCGTCGGCGAAGACCTGCGCAGGCAGAGCGCGGCGGGCGCCGGGCCCGCGCTGCCGCCCTCGGAGTTGTCGCAGTTCCCACGGCCGTCTGCGCCGCGCCCTCTCCCAGAGGTGCGAGCCCCGCGTTCTCCCTCTATCCATCGCCGTCGCTCTCACGCTCTCCCCCTCCCTCTCTCTCTCTGGCTCTCTTTCTGCTGTGCTTCTGCCTTTGCGTCCGGCTCCCTGTCGCTCCAGGATGCAGTTTCTGCAGAGCAACTACGTCGCCGACCATGTGCAGTCCAGCGCCAAGTGCGTGACGATGAAGAGTGGGAATGGGAGCTGGCGGGGTCGAATTCTGCGTTCAGGCTTTCCAGGGAGGGCCTCGTCTTCGAGGAATCGAGAAGTTGGTATCCCTTCCTCAGCGGAAGGCTTGCGGTATGCGGCAGAACTAAAACGGGGGCGGCTCCGCCATCGGAAGCTGGCGGAAGGCCAGCGGAAGACGGTAGAAGTAAGAATCGCCCCCTCAAGAGTTGACAAGTTTTTGAGGTTCAGGGATTCCAGGATCGGCCACCTGGGAGGGCGCCCTGATCGACCCTGATGCCCGGGCGTCGTGAGCAGACACGACGGGCGTTCTTTCCCCGTTGTGGGTGGCCCCATGACTTGCACAGCTCGGTCTGGCCACAAAGATCGGATCCGAAAACGGAGTCGAGGGCTCCTGTCGTGATTGCGCCATTCCTCAAGCAGTGGTGAGGCGTCTCGGCTTGCCTGAAGGCCAGAGAAAGTTCTAAAAACGTTTTGCGAATTTCATTTAAAAGCACTTCTGGCCAGACGCTGGTTTTATGTTTCACGAACATTGAACTTGTCATTGCAACACTACTGATCCTAAGAGCATGTCGTGGTAGGCCTATTAGGAATGCCGGGACATTCGGCCTCTGGTCAGATGGCGCCGCGCTGCTTGTTTATTTTACTTTGCGGCCTCGGAAGCGGGGTCGGCACAGTGGGGGCGCACGAATATCAATCATAATGTAGGGAGTGTTGCCAGGGTGCGGCGGGTTCGTAGCTTCGACGCGGCGGCGACGCCGGTGCTAGCGACGCCGGTGCTAGCGTCACCGCGGGGATGGGACCCGCGGCAGAAAATCCATGCAAAGGATGTGGTCGACAGCTTCTCGGGGCCTCTCTTTGGAAGGGGATCGTTCCAGGTTGAACCGCCAGAACGGTGACGGAACTTTGATGAGGACGATGACGATAATGATGACGATGACGATGACGATGGCGATGACGATGACGATGACGTCGTCACGGCAAGACCTTGCTGCAGGCGACAGGCAAGGAGGGGTCCGCTCTGTCAACGAGGCACCACCGCAGGAGGCGTGGCCAGCCGCCCCGGCAGCGCCACAAAGGAAAAGCCTCCCGCCCCCGCGCAGAGGGGCCGCAGAAGGTTCGAGGAGGAGGACCCCTCCCCTCCTCTCCTCCTCCTCCTCCTCCTCCTCCTCCTCCTCCTCCTCCTCCTCCTTCTCCCCCTCTTCTTCTCCTCTTCCTCCTCCTCCTCCGCCTCTTCCTCCTCCTCATCCTCCTTCTCCTCTTCCCCCTCCCCCTCGCCCTCCCCCTCGCCTCCTCCTTCCCCTCGCCTCCTCCTCATCCGCCTCCTCCTCCTCCGCCTCTTTCTCCTCCTCCTCTTCCTGCTCCCACTCCTCCTCGTCCTCCTCCACCTCCTCATCATCAGCAGCATCATCATCCTTCTCCTCCTCCTCCTCCTCATCATCATCCTCCTTCTCCTCCTTCTCTTCCTCCCCCTCTCGTCATCACCATTATCATCGCACAACCCGAGGCGCCAGGGGCATTCCACGAGACAAGAGAAATGATACACAACACAGTGGTTGATCAGCCTCTCAGTCGGATGTGAGAGGGCATACCAATCCTTCACTGAAACAACGCGGCACACATATGAGGCACGCGGCCAGAACACACACACAAGCAAAACAACAGCAACGGATTCCAGATAGGTGTGTGCGCGTGTGCTTCAGAGACAACCACAGCACATCAAGCTACGATGCAAGCGCTCAGATCACACACTTGCAAAGACAAATGACATTGCAGAACATTGAATGCAAGAGACGTGCGCGCACAAAAGTGACATACTACTGCTGCTCACACGATGCATCGGAAGGCGGTCCGATTCCACAGATGCCTGGGGTGAGCCGCGCCTGCCGCCGAACAAATGGACGTCCCGTGGATGATGCCACAGAGGCCAACCACTGCTCCAATTCCTCGAGACGTTCGTTGACGTAGTTAACCTCGTTCCTGCGGCGCACAAACGGTTGAGCCTCCGCACGGCAGCGCACCCGACCAGGGAAGGCGACGATCTGGCGGTGCATCTCCTCCAGCTCCTGCACAGCCAGCCAATCCACCTCCTCCACGAGCAGATCCACGTCAGTGTCCAGGGCCGCGTCGTCAGACTGCTGGGCATCTTCCTGCTCCTCGTGCACCGTCTCCATGCAAGCCACCACGGCAGGATGACCACGCCGCGCATCAGCACCAGCAGCCAAGCCCCCAGCGCCAGCGCCCGCCACACGCGGTTGCCCAGCCGCTTGGGCAGTCATCCCCCGCAGGGGCCCTCTGGCCGAGGCACTGCTGGAGGTCCCCTCCAGCACAGACAGAGATGCAACGTCGGCGGAGGAATGGAATTCGCCCCCGCCCGACGAGCCCTCAAACTTCCCCTCGGGAACGACGGTCGGGCCAGGCCGCCTTGTCAACATGAAGCACGGGCCAGGCAGCTCGAGTAACGAGAAGACAGTGGCCCCGCACGTGCACACGATGATAGATGGGAGCGGCTCCCACCGTCCAGCCCCTGGAACGACTGCTGCCGCCGCCCCGCTGCAGCCTGTTGAGCTCCGTGCTGCTAGCTAGGGCGATGACGTCCGCTGGAGTGTCGAACACGTGCTCGGCCGCGTTGCGCCTGGCCCTGACTGAACCAGGGATGGGCCTGCCCTGCAGCTTCGCAGCCAAGACAGGAATGATGAGCAGAATCCTGCGACCCAGCTCGGACTCGGGCTCCAGCGCTTGCTCGAGCTCGCGCACAGTCCAGGGCGCTGGCAAGTCGCTCCGTGAGGGCATCCACCTCGTGCCTCGCCGCTGCGAGGCCTGCATCCGCTGACTCCAGAGCCCGCCGCCGCGCCGCCGACCGCTGAGCTAGGCTCCTCCGAGGATCGCCTGCCTGGCAACCCTTCCCGCAGCCGTCTCCTCCTGCATGCACTGCCATCGTCCGGAAATGGCTAAGGCGGAAAGCGGGACAAAAAACAGCTTGAGCCAAAAATGGCTACGCTCCTCCTCCTCCTCCTCCTCCTCCTCCTCCTCCTCCTCCTCCTCCTCCCCCTCCTCCTCCTCCTCCTCCTCCTCCTCCTCCTCCTCCTCCCCCTCCTCCTCCTCCTTCTCCTCCTCCTCCTCCTCCTCCCCGTCCCACGCTCCTCCCCTCGCTATCTGGGCCTGGGTCCAAGACCCAGGCCCAGGAAGCAAAAGGGCGAAGCGAACGCCAAGAAGGCGCAGAGCGCGCCCTGCGGAGCGCTGGCGGCGCCGCGGACTCGGCGTGCTTGCTCTTGCTCCTGCAGGGCTCAGAGCCAGACGCATGCACGGAAGCCTGCGGGGAGGAGGAGGAGAAGAAGATGGGCTGGCGCACCCCAAGCTATCGCCCCGCCGCTCTTCTCAGAGAAATGTGACGAGAGAGGGGGGGGACATCAGGGCGGGGGCCATGATATCCCCCCAGGTTTCCTTGCGGCCCCTAGTCTTATCTCATCACGTCCCCGACCCTCCAGTGGACCGCGCACGTGCCGCTGGCCATGATTTCACCCCCCCCTCTTGGAATCCCCCCTCTTGGACGCCCACGAGGGAGGGGAGGATCACACGAAAAGGGGGCGCACAGGGAATGCCGAGGGAGGGGGTGGCGGTACGACTTCTGCGGCATGCACCCAGGTTCGGCCCCGCCGCCAGGAGCCCTCCCCTCGAACACGCTGACGTCTCCAGCGCCGGAAGGCGCGGGATGAGGAGGCCGCGCGAGCTGGGTCGCGGACCCCCACTTTCGTTTCCCGGAGTCGACGAGAGGGGCGAATAGCTCAGGGGAAAGCAGTACATGTATCCAGGGCCTCTGATCGCCGATGTCTTCGACGAGGCCCCTGGGCGAATACGTGTCACGCCCGCCCCGAGGAGAAGCACGGACCACCGCCACCGAGAACCCACTAGCGGGGGGGCCGACCCCTGGGCGGTGGCACGCCGGAGCGTCATCCCGTATTTCTTGGGTGGTGCTCGGGCGTGCTGCCGCCCAGGGGGTCGGCCCCCCCCTCCCACCGATGGGCTCTCGGCGGTGGTGGCCCCTGCTCCTCATCTGAGCTTTCTCATGCAGTCGGCCCGAGGTATAAGATCGAGGTCGGTTCGGGGAGGGTTCCCCAGTGCTCTTCGTGTTTGTTGGACGTTCTCGTGCATCCTGGGGAGAGGCTACCCTTGGATGTTCTGTTTGTCTTGGCCGACAGGGGGTCTCATGTTCTTGAGGGATGCTCTTCTGGCCCAGGTCCGACTGCATCCCCCCCGCCTCGTCCGACCCGACGGGGCGAGGCGTCGGAGGACGCCCCCTCCTCCAGGGGGCGCCCTGCTCCTTCTCGAAGGGGTTCGCGCGGCGGTGCGGCGCCCCGCGACCTCTCCGCCCACTGGGCGAAGGGCCACCAGAGGAAGCTCTCCCCCCTCGAGGGCCCGGGGATGCGCTTCCGCGGCAGAGCGGAGGGCGTCGACGATGCGCCGGCGCCAGCGCCGGCGCCGGTGTGGCGGCAGGTGCAGTGGCGACGGCGGCCGCGGCAACGAAGGTCACGGCGGCGAGCGGCGACGGCGGCAGCGGCAGCGACACAGAGATCCAACGGATTGAGAAAAACAAGCCGGAGGTTTTTCGCGGTTTCCGGCCTCCAAGTCCCCAGGACCGTCGAAAAACAACTCCGGATGAAGAGCCAGCCCTGGGGAATGGGTCGAGAGTTCCAGGGACCCCGCATTGAACACAAACACGACAGACAGCGACGCCAGCGACGACGAAGGTAGCGAGGACGAAGTCGACGGCGACGGGAGGACGGCCGCCTCGCAGGGGCCGATTCGATGTGCCAACCTCGAGGGCCGCGCGCGGGCTCGCGACCGCGCGACGACGATGCGGCGGTCCAGGTCGGACGGCTGGAAGAGCAGGAGAGGCCTTGCCCCCATGCCTCCTCCCTCACTCCCCCCTCCTGGAGAGAGCTGCAAAGAGGGGAGGAGAACGGGCGAGCAGGAAGGAGGGGAACGACGACGACGACGACGACGGCGACGGCGACGGCGACGGCGACGGCGATGGCGACCGCGACGGCGACGGCGACGGCGACGGCGACGGCGACGGCGACGGCGACGGCGACGGCGACGGCGACGGCGACGGCGACGGCGACGGCGGCGGCGACGGCGGCGGCGGCGACCGCGACGGCGACGGCGACGGCGACGGCGACGACCACGGCGACGATGACGACGGCGACCGCGGCGGCGACCGCAGCGGCGGCGGCGGCAGCGGCGGCGAGCCGTCGTCATCCAGCGGCCAGGCTCAGTGCGGCGGCGGCGGCGGCGGCTGGGCAGAGCGCAGGGGGGGCGGGGTGGGGCCCAGGTGGCGAGAACGGCAGGCTGGCGCCCAGACGGAGCTGGCCGAGCGCGAGTGCCATGTTCGACCCGGCCGCCAGGCAGGCCGGCCCGGAGGTCGTTGGGCGTCGCATAGGGGGTGGCGATATATAGGGGGCAGCGGGCAGCGAGGGCTGCCAAAAAGGGGCCTCAGGGGGCCCTTCAGCGTCCAAGAGGGGGCCTTTTGGGCCCGAGGATTGCACCTTTCTTCCCCCCCCATGTATCGCCCCGCCAGAAGTCCGCCACGCATGAGAGTGACCCACCCGCCAAAGTTACCTTTTTGGTGTGCGGCTTTCGGAGGGCGCGAGGGGGGCCAAGCCGAAACTATAATAGGCTGCCGCTGTCGCATCGCGCAGCGATCGGCAGGCTGGGCACCAAGAGGTCGCTTCTGCGGGGCGTCACTCTTGCGCGTCGCCGGCTTAGCCCTCCAGCGGCACGAGCAAATCCCGACGGCCGTTCCTGTCCAACGTTTTTTGCTGGCAATTGAAGGCCCGCTTCTGCCCCCCTGGAGCGGGGTCAAAATAATGCTTTATTTCAGGTTCCCCAGAACAATATTGCAGGGTCAAAAAATTTGTCCGGGTCCAAACAATTATTTCCAGGAGCCGTCGCGTGGGACATCTTCGAAACATCTGTTCGGAATGACTGGTCGGTTGGTCGGCTGGTTGATTGGTTTGTTGGTTGGTTGGTTGGCTGGCTGGTTGGTTGGTTGGTTGGTGCGTTTTTTCGGAGTTAGCAAAAATTCGTGCTGGGTCAAGAAAATATTTCCAGGGGCCGTTACGTGGGTCATTCTCCAAAAATCCTTTCGGAATGACTGGTCGGTTGGTCGGTCGGTTGGTTGGTTGGTTGGTTGGCTGGTTAGCTGGCTGGCTGGTTGGTTGGTTGGTTGGTTGGTTGGTGCGTTTTTCGGAGTTGGTAAAGATTCTTTCTCGGTCAAAAAATTGTTTCCAGGGGCCGTTACGTGGGTCATCCTCCAAAAATCCTTTCGGAATGACTGGTCGGTTGGTCGGTTGGTTGGTTGGTTGGTTGGTTGGTTGGTTGGTTGGCTGGTTAGCTGGCTAGCTGGTTGGTTGGTTGGTTGGTTGGTGCGTTTTTTCGGAGTTAGCAAACATTCTTTCTGGGTCAAAAAATTATTTCCAGGAGCCTTCGCGTGGGACAGCCACCAACAATCTGTCGGGAATGACTGGTTGATTGGTCGGTTGGCTGGTTGGTTGGCTGGTTGGTTGGGTGGTTGGTCGCTTGGCTGGCTGATTATTTGGTTGGTTGGTTGGTTGATTCGCTGGTTCGCTGATTGGCTGGTTGGTTGGTTGGTCGGTTAGCTGGTTGGTTGGTGGTTTGGTTGGTTGGTCGTTTTTGTTATTACATACATAGATGTGTATATATAAATATAGGTCAAGAAAATCCGGGTCAAACAATTTGTTCAGGGGACGTCGCGTGAAGTCATCCTCAAGAATTCGCGGCGTCAAGCACGTTGGCACGCATCTCCTCAACGCAGACTTCGCCGGTGATGTCCGCCAGTGCCACTGCGACTGGCACGCGGGGGAAGGGGAAGGCCCGCGCAGCGGAGCTTCCAGCATCTTTCAGGGCGGGGGACGGGGCGCACTTCGTCGGCGCCACCTCGCGCCCCTCTGAGCGCAAAGCACCGCCGCTCGCGGGTCTCCCGCCCGACGTCCTGGACCAGGGGAGGGCGTGGCGCACGGGCATCCTCAACGTGCTGCAGCGCCACCTCCGCGACCCGAAGCATATCGACGTGATCCGATCTTGGATCAGCTGCCTCCGCGCGCAGCCCACAGCTCTGCTCTTCACGACTCTCAGCCACTGGTTCTTCCGGGTGCTTGCGGAGCTGGGAGAAGCCCCCGCGCGCGACGCGCTGCAGGGACACTATCACCGGAGGATGCCAGCGGAGACGGCGCGGCAAACGTTCTCCCTCACGTCTTGGGCGGGCGACCCAGAGCACATCTGGATGGCGGACGGGCGGGCCGGCATCGAGCGCATGCCGCTGGGGTCTGCGGGCGCTTCTCATGCGCAGGAGGCGTGGCACCGGCATGACGGCATTACTTGAGAAGAGCTTCGCCGGGAACACGAAGATGCCGCTCCCCAGCTTGAGCAGTGCACGCAGCTGCGGGTGCGCCGGACAGCTCACCAGGACAACGCAGCCCTCCCAGACACTCCAGGGGAACCATTCCCGCATCCCTCGCTGAGAGGGGGAGACCATCTGACCAGGCGAGGCCGCTCGGGGGCATGCGATTACCACGACGCCAGAGCGTGCGTGCGACACGCGGGAGCAGACGGCGCGACGTGCACGGCGATGCGCCGCACGTTGTGCACCTTCGGACTCTAGGCTTCCTGGATAGGGTCCGAGTGAACGGTGTCGGAGGATCGCGCCGCATCGCCGATGCATTGGCGATGCCTCGGCGATGCATCGGCGATGCGGCTCGATGCGGGGCCCAATTCTCCCCGCGCCGACGTCGCCGATGCATCGCTGGCGTCGCCGATGCATCGCCGACGCGTCGCAGATAAATCGGCGATGCGTTGGCGATGCGGCACGATCCTCCGACCCCATCTACTCGGACCCCATCTGGGAGGCCTCTATGGACGGGGACTGGCAGAGACCCGCGGCCGGCGCCACCCAGCCGCCGCGGGCAGCCCAGTACGCCCTCCACGCAACAACCGCCCTGGAACTCAGCCAGGCGTTCCGCGACATGGGCGGGAGCGACACTCTGGCGAAGAACGGCAACGTGCTCTTCAGGGCCGTCTCTGGGAAGGCCCTCGTCGCCCCCGCCCCGCAGGCGCGCCGATTCTGGCGCCGCCCCGGTGCGGCGTTAGGCGCGGAGGCGCCGCGCATGGAGACGCGTTGCCCCTGGTGCCCCGTGGCCATCACTTGCGGCGCTTGCGAGCGCCAGCAGGTGGAGTACCGCGTCCGGCGGCCAGATGCTCGCGGAGAAGAAATCGACGAAGACCCCGCGTCGCCCACCCCGCGCCTGCTGAAAGGTCGCAAACGCCCGCCCCGGGCCAGCCTCCCGCCAGAGCAGCGCCCGTTCGAGCCAGCGACGCAGGCTTGCGACCAACGAGTCGCCCGCGTGCTGGAGGAGGTCGGGCCAGGGCATTTCGGAGAGGCCTTCAGGCGGGAGGCGGGCGACGGGGCCGGAGGCGCTGCGTGGCTGCAGACACTCTTCCCGGACATTCCCGCCGGAGCGGGCCTCGAGCTTCTCCGCGCAGCAGCTGAGCACCGCCAGAAGTCGCCAGAGGACGCTGGCGCTGGGAAGGCGCGGACCGCCATGGGCCGCAGCAGCGGGCTCGGCCCCGCGCTTCCGCAGGATGCCCCAGACCCCGATGCCGACGAAACAGGTGCCATCGCCGACGCGAGCGGCGCCGTGTCCGAGGCCGACGCCGACGGCGCCCCCCTCTGTTGGCTCGTCAATTTCGCCACAGAGATCGCCCATCCAACGGTCGACGGCGTCTCCCCTGCGCGCAGGGCGCCCGCCGCTCCTACAACAAATCGGCTCGGGTGGATTTCGCGGAACCCCGGCGGATCCCCGCCCGCGCCCATCTATTCCATGTCCCGCCTTCACCATCCCCCCCCCCCCCCCGCGGCTTCCCTCGTCGAGCCGCGCGGCGGAAGACCCCCCCCCGACCCTTCCTGGGCGCCGAAGTGAAACAGCGATGTGAACGGGGGCGGGGGCGGGAGCGTCGGCGCGGATGTTCCATCTGTCACAGTCACAGGCGGCTGGCGAACGGCATACTCGAGTGGAGAGCCCGCGACGCGCGCCCGTTGGCGCGGGGCCTTGAGCGGCGCGGCGGAGGAGGGAGGGGGGGACGTGAAATTGGTCGGAGCCTTTTCAGGGAGCTGTTGAGCCGTCGAAAACGTTCGGAGCGCGTCGCGGCCCCCGAGTGCTCGCAGGCTGTCCAGGCGCAGGTCGGGTCCCCTTCCCTGCCCTGTCCCCCCGCGAAAAATGCCATGCGTTTTGTCTTCGCCTGGGAACCCGGGGCTGCGCGGGAAGCTTCGGGGCGGAGGGTCTGGAGACGGGAACTTTCGACCATAAATTTCTTCGACCAGTCAGGAACGCCCTATTACGCGCCCGGAATACCGTAAGTCACACTTGTCAGGCACGGCCCGTTAGTTACCCCAATGCCTTTTTACGCGACCTTAGGTCCGCCTGTGCGGCTCCGCCCGCGGCCGCCGGCGCTTCCGAAGCCGCGGCTGCTTCGGGCCGCTGACGGCCCCGGGCGCAGGGGAAGGTCTCGCGCGGTTCCAAAAGTCGGCAAAGCGCCGAGAGGGCTGTGGAACGGGGGCGCCCTTCTCAGAAGGTGGGGTGCCGATTGCAAGCCTTCCAAGAACCACCCGCCTTATAAGAGACCCCATCGCCCTCCTGCCCCCTCTCGGCGCGCCGCCGAAAAAGTGAGAATCATCTTGGCGAAGAACCCAGCCACGCGCAGGCGCGAGTGCTGCGAGGCTAGCGCGACGAAGGAAGGGGGGCACTTCATGGGGCCACGAACTGCGCGAAGGCCCGTCGAAATTGACGCGCGATGGGCTGGGGCCGCAGGCGAACCCTGCCACTGGAACCTTCGGAGGACATCGCTGTGAGACCACGAGCGGCGCGACGGGTGTGCCACAATAGACGTGCGATGCGCGGGGCGCTGCGTGCAAGCCCTGCCGCCGGGGCCTCTGGCGGAATTCTCAGCGCATGGGCCACGAAACGCAAGATGGGCGTGCCAAAACAGACGTGCGGTGGGCGGGCAGCCGCATGCGAACCCTGCCACTGGCGCCTTCATTTGATCTTCCTGCGGGGCCGCGAACCGTTGAAGGGGCGTGCCGAGATGGACATGCGGTGGGCGGGGGGCCGCGTGCGAATCCTGCCACAGAGGCCTTCGGTGGAGTTCCCAACGAGGCCACGAACCGTGTGAGAGGCGTGCCGAAATTGACATGCGGTAGGCGGGGGGCCGCGTGCGAACCCTGCCGCTGGGGCCTTCGGAGAAGCTCCGCATGGGGCCACGCGCCTCTCGGGGGGCCTACGGGCCCACGACCCCTGTGAGGGTTGTTCCGGCATGGGCGCGCGGTGGGCGGGGAACCGCGTTCGAGCCCTGGCACTGCAGCCTTGGGTGAATCTCCTTATGAAGCCACGAACCATGCGAGGGGTGTGCCGACGTGGAAGCGCGCGGGGTGGGGTTCCTCAGGAGGCCACAAGCCGTGTGAGGGGTGTGCCGGCATGGACATGTGGTGGGTGGGGGACCGGATGTGGACTGGACATGTGGTGTGCGGGCGGCCGCATGCGAAACCTGCCACTGGGGCCTCGGTTGATATCCCTGCAGGGCCACGAACGGTGTGAGGGGTGTGCCGAGACACCAAGCGCACTTCGGAGCCCCTTTCCCTGCCCTGCACCCCCGCGACGATGTAGCAAGTTTCGTTTTCGACAACGGACCCGTCTTGAAACCTGGGGCCGCGCGGGAAGCTTCGAGGGGCCCCAGGGCGCCGTCGGGGCGCTCGCGTGGAGGATCTGGGGACGGGAACCTTCGACAATATAGTCTTCGATCAGTCAGGAACCCCGCAATGCCGTGAAGTCCGCCTGTCAGCCACAGCCTGTTACCTCGACGCCCTTTTAGCGACCTTACGGGCGCAGAGGAAGGTCTTGCGCGGTTCCAGAGGTCGGCAAAGCGCCGAGGGAGTTGCGGGGCGGGGGCGCCCTTCTCAGAAGGTGGATGCCACTTGGAAGCCTTCCGAGAGCATCGAACTACTTTCACTGAGCTTCCAAGAACCACCCCGGCTTGTAAGAGACCCCTCCCTCCTGCCCCCCCCCCCCCCGGCGCGCCGCCGAAAACAAATAATTATCCTGGCGAAGAACCCAGCCACGCGCAGGCGCGAGCGTTGCGAAGCTAGTGCGACGAAGGAAGGGGGGAGGTACTTCACGGGGCCACGAACTTTGCGAGGAGCACGTCGAAATGGACATGCGATGAGCGGGGGACCGCAGGCGAACCCTGCCACTGGAACCTTCGGAGGACATCCTGATGGGACCACGAACTGGGCGAGGGGCGCGACCCGTTAGACATGCATGCGATGCGCGAGGCGCTGCATGCAAACCCTGCCGCTGGGGCCTCCGGTGGAATTCTTCGCGGGGCCACCAAAAGTGAGATGGGCGTGCCAAAACAGACATGCGGTGGGCGGGGGGGCGCATGCCAGCCCTGTCATTGGTGCCTTCTTTTGATCTTCCTGCGGGGCCACGAACCGTGCAGGGGCTCGCCGAGATGGGCGCGCGGTGGGCGGGGGGCCGCATGCGAACCCTGCCACAGGGGCCACGAACCGCGTGAGAGGCGTGCTGAAATTGACATGCGGTGGGCGGGGGGCCGCGTGCGAACCCTGCCGCTGGGGCCTTTGGAGAAGCTCCGCATGGGGCCGCGCGCCGCGTGGGGGCCAACGGGGCCGCGACCCCTGTGGAGGTTGTTCCGACATGGGCGCGCGGTGGGCGGGGAACCGCATGCGAACCCTGCCACTGGGGCCTTGGGTGAAGCTCTCCATGAGGCCACGACCCGAGCGAGGGGTGCGCCGACATGGACTTGCGCAGGCTGGGGTTCCTCAGGAGGCCACGACCCGTTTGAGGGGTGTACCGACACGGACACGCGGTGGGCGGGGAACCGGGCGTGGGTTGGACATGGGGCATGCGGCGGGAGGGGAGCCGCATGCGAACCCTGCCATTGGGGCCATCGTTTGATCTACCTGCGTGGCCACGAACAGTGTGAGGGGCGTGCCGAGATGGACATGAGGTGGGCGCTGGGCCGCGTGCGAACCCTGCCGCGCGGGCCTTGGGTGGAGCTCCGCATGGCGCCAAACGCCGCGCGAGGGGCGCGCCGAAATTGACGCGCGGTGGGTGGGGGGCCGCATGCGGACCCTGCCGCTGGAGCCTTCGGAGGAGCTCCGTATCTTGCGCTGCTTACGCGCAGTCGCCGAGGGGCCACGCAGGTCGAGGGGCCGAACAGGGGCCGAAAAGGACGGGGGACCGACCGAGGTCCGAGGGCCGCGACCGACGAGGAGCAAGGAGGGAGGCGAAAAGGAGCGGGGTCAAACTATTGCTGCGTCCGCCGCCCGCGCCCAAGGGCGGATCTTTCACCAGGCGCGCAAGGCCGCACAGCCGTGACTCGTGGCCACGGCGCGCTGCTCGCGCCCGAACCCGAGCTTCAGTCCAGGCGCCAGCCCTCGAAAACGACCTCCTCCTGCTCCTCCTCCTCCACTTCGGGCCGGAGCACTGGCAGGTCAGCTCGCAGTGTCTCCGCCATCGCTTTTTCAGCGCGTCGATCCAGGCCGAGACATCTTCCTCTAGGTGGCCCGACGGGGCCGCTCCGTTGCGCTCTGATCGCCCTCCCCTTCTTCGACGGATCTTCCCCCGATTCCTCCTCCTCCTCTTCCTCCTCATCATCCTCCTCATCCTCCTCCTCCTCCGCCTCTCTCCTCATAAGGAACTTCTCCCTGTCGCGCCCCGAGGCGAGCTTTTAGGGCGGACCGGGCATTTCCCTTGAGACCCCCTCTCCGTTTACGATTCTGAAGTTTGAAAAGTGGCAAGAGCTTCACACATTGAGGGCGGGTGGTTTTCAAAATGTGGCCGTCGCCTTAGCGCCGCGCACATTCGTTTTATGTACTGGCAAGAGCTTCACTGATCGAGGGCGGGTGGTTTTGAAAATGTTCCTCTCGCCTTAGCGCCGTATGCACTCGTTTAAAAAATGGGCAGGGACTTCACGGACTGTGGGCGGGTGGCCTTGGAAATGCAGTTCCCGCCTTAGCGCCGCGCGCATTCGTTGTAAACATTTGCAAAGGCTTCACATATTGAGGGCGGGTGGTTACATGTAGCTCCCACCGTAGCGCCGCGCGCATTCCTTCTAAACCTTTGCCAGAGTTTCACGGGTTGAGGGCATGCGGTTTTCAACGCGTAGCTCCCACCGTAGTGCCGCGCGCATTCCTCTGAAACATGTGCAAGAGCTTCACGGGTTGAGGGCGGGTGGTTTTCAAAATGTAGTTCCCGCCTTGCGCCGCGCGCATTGTTTTTTGTTTAATTGCAGGAGCTTCACGGGTTGAGGGCGGGTGGTTTTCAAAATGTAGTTCCCGCCTTAGCGCCGCGCGCATTCGTTTTAAACATTTGCAAGAGCTTCACATATTGAGGGCGGGTGGCATTCAAAATGTGGCCTTCGCCTTGGAGCCGCGCACATTCGTTTTGTTAATGTTTTTAAGAGCTTCGCGGATTGAGGGCGGCCCCTTCTCAAAATGTGGCCTTCGCCTTAGCGCCGCGCGCATTCGTTCTAAACATTTGCAAAAGTTTTACGGATCGAGGGCGGGTCGTTTTCGAAATGTGGTTCTCGCTTCAGCGCCGCGCGCATTCGTTGTGAACAGGTGCATGATCTTCACGGATTGAGGGCGGGTGGTTTTCAAAATGTGGTTGTCGCCAGAGCGCCGTGAGCGTTCGTTTTTCAAAAATTTGCAAGAGTTCCACGGATTCCCATGATCATCGCACCAACAATGGTGCTGTGGAAGGATTCTCGATTATGCGGGTGCAACAGTCATGTTGGTTCGTGGTGCTCAAGTTCCCAAATGGCGTTGCGGCGCGCTTCCAAGTCGTCAGGACACAGCTGTCAGGTTGATCCGCGGCGTGGGAATCCCGAGAACAATAGTTTGGCATGCTTCATGGTCTTCAAACGGGTGTCTTCCAACGAGGCAGTTGTTTCAATGGAAATGAACCATTTTAGGGCCCTATGAAGAGGGAGCTTGGAAGGGGGGGGTAATTCCAACATCGTTGATGACTCTTGGGTTTACACTGGTCCTCCTCCTCCTCCTCCTCCTCCTCTTCCATCTCGTCCGCATCAGTCTCTTGTTATTATTATGTATCCTCCGCCTTCTCCGCGTCATCTTTCTCCTCCTCCTCTTCCTTGTCCTCCTCCTCCTCCTTCTCCTCCTCCCCCTCCTCTTCCTTCTCCTTCTCCTCCGCCTCCTCCTCCTCTTCCTCCAGGTTGACTCTGTCACATGGTCATATTCATACTCAAACTCCTCCTCTTCCTCCTCCTCCTCCTCCTCCTCCTCTTCCTCCTCCTCCTCCACCCAAGAAACGTCACAAACAAAAACTTTGGGATGTCCGTGCGGATTTCTTTTGTCGACGCCGGACCTCCCCTGGCGGCGTTTCCGGCGCCGCCCATGGCGCGCTGCGCACGGCCTGTACATATATATATATATATATATATATATATATACCACACACATATACGTATATAAATACATGTATATGTATATGTATATATATATGTATGCACGTATATACATATACACGTATATACATACATATATATATACATATATGTATATATGTATGTACGTGTATACAAGTATATATATATATATATATACGTATATACATGTGTATATATATATATGTATATATATATATATGTACACACACGCATCGTTGGGTGTGTATAGATATAATTGTAGATGTATGTATACATACCTCGCGTATCGCACGGTGCGATGGCCAAGTGCCTTGCGCAACTCTGCAAGCTGCCCAGTAAAGGTAGCATTCACTCGAAAACACCGATTGGTTATTTGTATGGTGTATCTTGCATAGTGTACTTTGTTCTTCTTCTGTCGGGAGGTACACCTGGGCGTCGGGAGGCTCAGCGCGTGGCTGGCCTGCGCACTCATCGCCGTTGTCGTCGTCGTCGTCGTCGTCGTCGTCGCGGGCGTCGTCGTCGTCACCCGAACTCCGCGGTGGTGCCGGAGGCTGCAGCCCCGCGGCCTCGCACGGTTGGCCTGCCCGACCCCTTGTTTGGCCGCCGCTCGGCGCCAATTTTGCACGCCACTCACACAGATGTGTGCACCTGGGGTCGGAATGATTTTTTTACCAGAATTTGAAAAATTTCTTGACCCGTATACAAGATTTCATTGTCCGACAAGAAACATTTTTGTTGACTCGGGATCCTCGTCGTCGCCGTCGCCGTCGTCGTCGTCGTCGTCGGCATCGTCGGCGTCGTCGTCGTTGGCGTTGTCGTCGTCGTGATCGTCGCCGTCGCCGTCGCCGTCTCCGTCGTCGTCGTCGCCGTCGCCGTCGCCGTCGCCGTCGCCGTGACCATTGCCGTCGCCGTCGCCATCGCCATCGCCGTGGTGGTGGTGGTCGTCGTCGTCGTCGTCGTCCGTTATCGTCGTCGTCGTCCGCGATCGTCGTCGTGCGTGATCGTCGTAGTCGTCGGCGGTGTCGGCGACCGCGTCGTCGTGACCGTCGCCGTCGCCGTCGCCGTCACCCCCTCGCCGTTGTGGTGGCCGTCGCCGTCGTCGTCGTCGCCGTCGTCGTTCTCGTCATCGTCGTCGGCGGCGGCGGCGTCCGCGTCGGTGTCAACGCCATCGTTCACGTACATAGTCGTCGTCGTCGTCGTCGTCGTCGTCGTCGTCGTCGTCGTCGTCGCCGTCGCCGTCGCCGTCGCCGTCGCCGTCGCCGTCGCCGTCGCCGCCGCCGTCGCCGTCGCCGTCGCCGTCGCCGTCGCCGCCGCCGTCGCCGTCGCCGTCTCCGTCGCCGTCGCCGTCGCCGACGCCGTCGTCGTCGTCGTCGCCGTCGCCGTCGCCGCCACGGCCGTCGCCCCAATCTCCTGGCATCGCTCGGATGTGTGCGCTTCTGTCGGCGAGGCCAGCGCCCCAAAATCCGGACCATTCAGCAGCATCGCGATTCGCGGTTCATCTTGTCAAAGACACGCACGAAACTGAGAGGGCTTCTTTTTTCTCGGGCGGTCACGGGCCTTACCCGGCGGGGGGTGAGGGGGCGGGGGACCGACAACGTCACGTTTCGCGCGGGCGCCATCTGGGAATGTCCATTACGCATTAAAAAACAAAGACAGCTGGGAGGTCAGCAATTAATCGTGACGTTGACTTGGGGGGGTAGGGTGGCGGCCGGGGCTGGTGACAGCCGCTATCGCAATGCACGGTTGTTGGATGTCCCAGAGATGGCAAGAGGTGAAGTCACCGGGGGCGGGGGCGTCTGGGGGCCCCAAGGTGCAGTCACACGGGGAGGGGTGCTCGGGACTCTTCCCCCCCCCTTCCCTGTCTTCTCCCACCCCTTCCCCTGCTCCCTCCCTCCCCCTCCACCTCCCTCCCTCCAACCGTCCTCATCCCGCCTCTTCCTCTCCTCTCCTCCCCCCCCCACCCTCTCCCCTGTCTCTCTCTCTCTCTCTCTCTCTCTCCGCCCCAAGCCATTTTGGCTCAAGCAATTTTGGCCCAAGCCAGTTTGGCTCAAGCCAGTTTGGCACAAGCCCCGGGGCCATGTCGTTCTGGATAGTCTCAAGAAGTCGTTATGTCCCTCGAAGCGTCGATCAAGAACTGCGGCCTGACAAAACAATGGAGCGCCGCACTTCGATTGCTCCGCGAAGGAATTCAATTAGGTGTGCAACTCGTCCCAAGCCACTACGTTGCGACTGTCAGCGCATGCAGGAAAGGCGGGCAATGGCAACACGCGTTATCAGTGCTCAGTGAGATGTGGGAGACGAAGCTGGAGCCCGACGTCATCTCTACTACAATGCAGCGTTCACCGCTCGCCAAAATGGTTAAGCAGTGGCCGCGGGCCGGCCCCTCCGGAGCCCTCCCCGGGCGCCCCAGCAAGCTCTGGTCCACTCCAGCGCGGCTCCGAGGCTGTCCCAGGCCGCTCCGAGACGCTCCGAGATGCCTCCCCAGAGTCGCCCTGGAAGCTCAACAGCCTCCCCCTCGCGCCCACGATACTCCAACACGCGCCGGCAGAAGCGTCTGAGGAGGGGAAAAGAGGCATTTCCTCTGGGAAACGAGCCACTCCCGAGACGGCCTTCAAACCGCGAGGAGCCCCCCAAAGGAGCCCAAGAAGATCTCAGGAACTTCGAAGAAAGCCTAGAGAGAGGCCTAGGAAGACCCCGCGAGAGGCCGCGCACTCTTCGTTTTGAGCGCCCCTCAAAACGAACACCTGGAAAGCTCTTTTTGGTTCCGTCCTGGCGCCCTCGAGGCCCCTACCGAGACGGCCTTGAAGCCGCGAGGAGCTCCCCAAAGGAGCACGAGAAGATCTCAGGAACTTCGAAGAGAGCCCCGAGAGAGGCCTAGGAAGACCCCGCGAGAGGCCACGCACTCTTCGTTTTGAGTGCCCCTCACAACGAACACCACGAAGCTCTTTTTGGTTCCGTCCTGGCGCCCTCGAGGCCCCTACCAAGACGGCCTACAAGCCGGGAGGGCCCCCCCAAAGGAGCCCAAGAAGATCTTAGACGCTTCGAGGAGAGCCCCGAGAGAGGCCTGGGAAGGCCCCGCCAGGGGCTGGGCACTGTTCGTTTTGAGCGCCCCTCAAAACGAACACCTGGAAGCTCTGTTTGGTTCCGTCCTGGCGCCCTCGAGGCCTTGAAACCGCGAGGAGCTTCCCCAAGGATCCCAACAACATCTCAGGAACTTCGAAGAAAACCCGGAGAGAGGCCTAGGAAGACCCCGCGAGAGGCCGCGCTCTGTTCGTTTTGAGCGCCCCTAAGCACGAATACCACGAAGCTCTTTTTGGTTCCGTCCTGGCGCCCCGGAGGCCCCTACCGAGACGGCCTTGAAGCCGCGAGGAGCTTCCCAAAGGAGCCCAAGAAGATCTCAGGAACTTCGAAGAGAGCCCCGACAGAGGCGCAGGAAGGCCCCGCGAGAGGCCGCGCTCTGTTCGTTTTGAGCGCCCCTCACAACGAACACCACGAAGCTCTTTGTGGTTCCGTCCTGGCGCCCTCGAGGCCCCTACCAAGACGGCCTACAAGCCGGGAGGACCCTCCCAAGGAGCCCAAGAAGATCTCAGACGCTTCGAAGAGAGCCCCGAGAGAGGCCTGGAAAGGCCCCACCACGGGCTGGGCACTGTTCGTTTTGAGCGCCCCTTCAAACGAACACCTGGAAGCTCTGTTTTGTTTCGTCCTGGCGCCCTCGAGGCCCCTCCCGAGACGGCCTTGAAACCGCGAGGAGCCCCCGAAAGGAGCCCAAGAAGATCTCAGGAACTTCGAAAAAAGCCCCGAGAGAAGCCTAGGAAGGCCCCGCGAGAGGCCGCGCACTCTTCGTTTTGAGCGCCCCTCAAAACGAACACCTGGAAAGCTCTTTTTGGTTCCGTCCTGGCGCCCTCGAGGCCCTTACCGAGACGGCCTTGAAGCCGGGAGGAGCCCCCCAAAGGAGGCCAAGAAGATCTCAGGAACATCGAAGAGAGCCCCGAGAGAGGCCTAGGAAGACCCCGCGAGAGGCCGCGCCTCAAAACGAACACCACGAAGCTCTTTTTGGTTCCGTGGTGGCGCCCTCGAGGCCCCTACCAAGACGGCCTTCAAGCCGGGAGGGCCCCCCCAAAGGAGCCCAAGAAGATCTCAGACGCTTCGAAGAGAGCCCCGAAAGAGGCTTGGGAAGGCCCCACCAGGGGCTGGGCACTGTTCGTTTTGAGCGCCCCTCACAACGAACACCTGGAAGCTCTGGTTTGTTCCGTCCTGGCGCCCTCGAGGCCCCTCCCGAGACGGCCTTGAAACCGCGAGGAGCCCCCGAAAGGAGCCCAAGAAGATCTCAGGAACTTCGAAAAAAAGCCCAGAGAGAGGCCTAGGAAGACCCCGCGAGAGGCCGCGCTCTGTTCGTTTTGAGCGCCCCTAAGCACGAATACCACGAAGCTCTTTTTGGTTCCGTCCTGGCGCCCCGGAGGCCCCTACCGAGACGGCCTTGAAGCCGCGAGGAGCTTCCCAAAGGAGCCCAAGAAGATCTCAGGAACTTCGAAGAGAGCCCCGACAGAGGCGCAGGAAGGCCCCGCGAGAGGCCGCACTCTGTTCGTTCTGAGCGCCCCTCAAAACGAACACCACGAAGCTCTTTTTGGTTCCGTCCTGGCGCCCTCGAGGCCCTTACCGAGACGGCCTTGAAGCCGCGAGGAGCTTCCCAAAGGAGGCCAAGAAGATCTCAGGAACTTCGAAGAGAGCCCCGAGAGAGGCCTAGGAAGACCCCGCGAGACTGGGCCCTGCCGACGCCTTCGACGCAACGGCATTTTCTGACGCCTTGCCGAAGGGTGTTGTCGCGCTACGTTCCAACGCTGCAGAGGGACAGGCGGGAGAACCCGAAGGAGAGGAAAATGAAAAGGAAGATGAGGGACAGGATGAGGGTGACGAGGATGATCAGGAGGGCACTGGGAAGGATGAGGGAGTCAGGCGGAGGAGGAGGAGGAGGAGGAGGAGGAAGAGGAGGAGGAGGAGGAGGAGGAGGACGAGGAGCAGGAGGAGGAGGAGGAATAGGAGGATGAGGAGGAGGAGGAGGAGGAGGAGGAGGAGACGGAAACGGAAACGGAGGAGGAGGAGGAACAGGAGCAACAGAAGGATAATGAGGTGGATGGGAAGACATCCATGTTCTTCTCCCCCGGCTGCTCCATCGCGCCTCCGTTCCCAATGCGTTTTGCACATGGCCCGATCGAACCCCCTCATTTCCCATGCTCCCCAATCAGGCGGCGCTCAAGCTGCTCGGCGACATGTGGAAGGCGAACCTGACGCCATCCATCGTGATCGCCTGACGGCAGCGCCCCATCACTTCGCAAGTGGACGTAGTCCACAAGTGCACCCTGGTCAGCTACAGCGCCGGGATCAGCGCGTGCGAGAAGGGCGGGCAGTGGCAGCGGGCGTTGGCGCTGCTGAGCGAGATGCGGGAGGTGATGCTGGAGCCCAACATCATCTCTACTACATTGCAGGGCCCAGTGCGTGCCAGAATGGCGCAGGCCCCAATGCACCGAAACCGCCCCGGGCTGGCCCCGGGCCGCCCAGGGCCGCCCAGGCAGGCTCCAGGACATGTCGAGAGGGCCCCCAGAAGCCCCCAAGACGGCCCCGGAGAGCCCCGGCACGCTTAAAGATGGGCCCAAGACGCCCGAGATTCGCCCCAGACGGCCCAAGAGGCGTCCAAGACGCCCGAAGAGGCCTCCCAAGAGGCCTCCCAAGAGGGCCCCGAGCGACAGATATCGTCGATTTCTATTGTGTTTTTCGATGTTTTCGCCCTCCTCGCCTCTTCGGCTTCCCGACGCTCCAAGACGGCCCAAGAAGTCCCCCCGAACGCTCCAAGACGGCCGAAGAGGACCCCAAGAGAGCCCCAAGACGGGCCAGGAGGGCCCCCAGACGGTGCCCAGACGCCCCAGGACGGCCCCCGGATGGCCCAGGAGGCGCCCAAGACGGCCCAAGAGGCACCCAAGACGGCCCCAGGAGCTGCCCAAGACGGCCCAAGACAGTCCAAGAGGCGCCGAGGCGGGCCTCAGACGGCCCCAAGGCGGCCCAAGAGGCACCCAAGACGGCCCGAGAGGGCCCTAAGAGCCCCCCCGGGAGGCCCAAAAGAAGGCCGAAGAGGCTCCGAAACGGCCCCCACGAAGCCTTCAGTGGCTTCAGAATTCCCTCCAGGAGCGGGGGAGCGGACGAGAGGCGACAGGCATATCGCAGGCAAAAACGCCCCAAGAGATCCCCAAACGGCCCCCACGAAACCCTAAGTGGCTTCAGAATTGCTTCCAGGAGGGGGGGAGCGGACGAGAGGCGATCGGCATATCGAAGGCACAAAAGAACAATGTTGGACGCCCCGAGGGCCTTCGATGTTTCTCTGTTGGGGAGAGTCGTCGTGAGATCGACGATTGCCGACCGAGGGCATGGAGAATCCAGCGAAAGAGGAGAAGAAGGTGGAAGAGGAGGAGGAGGAGGCGGAGGAGGAGGAGGAGGAGGGGGAGGAAGCAGCAGGACCTCCGAAGCTGGAGCCCGACGCTATCATGATTGCCTTTCGGCCCTGCAGCCGCACCCCCTCGCGCTTGCCCAGAGACCCCTCGCCACGTCGAGCTGATGTCGTGGACGGAGTCCACAGGTCTGCCCTAGTCAGCTACAACGCTGGGATCAGCGCGTGCGAGAAGGGCGAGCAATGGCAGCGGGCGCTGGCGCTGCTGAGCGAGATGTGGGAGGCGAAGCTGGAACACGACGTCATCAGCTACAACGCTGGGGTCAGCGCGTGCGAGAAGGGCGAGCAGTGGCAGCGGGCGCTGGCGCTGCTGAGCGAGATGCGGGAGGTGATGCTTGAGCCCAACGTCATCAGCTGCAACGCTGGGATCAGCGCGTGCGAGAAAGGCGAGCAGTGGCAGCGGGCACTGGCGCTGCTGAGCGAGATGCGGGAGGCGAAGCTAGAGCATGACGCCATCTCTCCTACATGGCGGGTGAAAGCGCGTGCGAGAAGGTCAGGCACTCACGGCCGCAGGCTGGCCCCGGGCCGCCCCGGGCCGCCTCGGGAGGCCCCAAGACACGCCAAAACGGCCCAGAGAGGCCACCAAGACGGCCCCGGAGGGCCCCGGAGGGCCCCGGCACGCCCAAAGATGGGCTTAGACGCTCGAGATTGGCCCAAGACGGCTCCAGAGGTCTCCAAGACGGCCCCAGAAGCCTCCCAAGAGGCCTCCCAACAGGGCCCCGAGTGGCAAAAATCTATGATTTCCATTGTGTTTTTCTGTGTTTTCGGCCTTCTCGCCTTTTCGGCTTCCCGAGGCTCCAAGACGGCCCCAGAGGTCCCCAAGACCGCTCCAAGACAGCCGAAGAGGCCCCCAGGAGAGCCCCAAGACGGGCCAAGAGGGCCCCAAGACGGGCCCCAGCAGGCCCCGGCGCGCTCCGACACGCTCCAAGACGCGCCAAGGAAGGCCCCAAGAGACCTTCAAGATGGCCCCAGAGGGCCCCGGCACGCCCAAAAATGAGCCCAAGACGCTCAAGATTGGCCCAAGACGGCTCCAGAGGTCTCCAAGACGCCCCAAGAGGCTTCCCAAGAGGCCTCCCAACAGGGCCCCGAGTGGCAAAAATCTATGATTTCCATTGTGTTTTTCTATGTTTCCGGCCTTCTCGCCTTTTCGCCTTCCCGACGCTCCAAGACGGTCCCAGAGGTCCCCCAGACCGCTCCAAGACGGCCGAAGAGGGCCCCAAGAGAGCCGACGGGCCAAGAGTGCCCCAAGACGGGCCCCAGCAGGCCCCGGCGCGCTCCGAGACGCTCCAAGACGCGCCAAGGAAGGCCCCAAGAGACCTTCAAGATGGCCCCAGAGGGCCCCGGCACGCCCAAAAATGAGCCCAAGACGCTCAAGATTGGCCCAAGACGGCTCCGGAGGTCTCCAAGATGCCCCAAGAGAGGGTCCCGAGTGGCAAAAATCTATGATTTCCATTGTGTTTTTCTATGTTTTCGGCCTCCTCGCCTTTTCGGCTTCCCGACCGCCAAGACGGTCCCAGAGGTCCCCCAGACAGCTCCAAGACGGCCGAAGAGGGCCCCAAGAGAGCCCGAAGACGGGCCAAGAGGGCCCCAAGACGGCCCCACGACTCCCCAAGACGGCCCCAGCACGGCCCAGGAGGCGCCCAAGACGGCTCAAGAGGCACCCAAGACGGCCCCAAGAGCGGCCCGAGACGGCCCAGGACAGCCCAAGAGGCGCCCAAGCCGGCCTCAGCTGGCCCCAAGACGGCCCAATAGGCACCCAAGACGGCCCAAGAGGGCCCTAAGAGCCTCCCCGGGAGGCCCAGAAGACCCCAAGTGGCTCCGAAACGGCCCCCACGAGGCCCTAAGTGGTTTCAGAATTGCCTCCAGGAGGGTGGGAGCGGACGAGAGGCGACAGGCATTTCGCAGACACTAAAGAGCCGTGCAGCATCAGCAGCACGCGTTGACAACGCAAGCGTCATTCAGCATCATGCAGCATGCAGCAACATCCAGCACCAGGCAAAAAGCTGGCAGCAGCACCAAGCCGTAGCAAGCAGCAGCCCACACCAGTCAAACCGCAGGCGGCAGCAGAAGAACGACAAAGCAAACAGCAGCGAGTAGCAGCAGGCAGCACTCAGCACAACAAGCGGCGGCCCACGCCCATGGAGAAGCCTCCGAGCACCTTTCGAGAGAGGTCACTCTTGGACAAGCGTCGTTGACCCCGCAATGGGACGGTGTCCCACGGGTCTGCCCTAGTCAGCGCCTGTTTTTTTTTTTTTTTCGTTGTTGTACTTTTTTACTTTTTGAGTATTTTATGGTTTACTGCGCTGGGATCAGGAGAAATCAGCGCGTTGCGGAAGAAGGGCGAACGAGTTGGAATGCAGTGGCAGCTGAGCCGCTTTTTTTTGTTTTCGCTGCTGCTGAGCGAGATGTGGGAGACGAAGCTGGAGCCCAACATCATCTCTCCTATAATGCAGCGTTCACCGCTCGCCAACCTGTCGAGCAGTGGCAGCGGACCGGCCCCCTCTAGCGGCCACTGGCGCGGCCCCAGGGCCCCAGCGCGCTTCCAAGATGGCTTAAGAGCGCTCCGAGCCGCCCCCGGAGGCCCCCCAAAAAGGGCCACAAGAGGGCCCGAAAACGGTCCAGGAGTCCAAGAGGGCGTCCGAGACGGGCCCCGAGCGCTCGAAGACGCCCAAGACAGCCGCCCGACGGCCCAAGAGGCCCCCAAAATGCTCCAAGCGGGCTCCAGAGAGAGCCCCAGGAGAGCCCGAACAAGGAACAATCGTCCCAATCCCAAGGGAAAACGTACATTTCGGGAGTTCCCGTGCTTTTCGTCTTCGAAGCGTTCAAGACGGCCACACAGGCCCTCAAGATCGTCCCAAGAAGCCTCAGGAGGCTGCCAGGAGGGCTCCAAGACGGCTCAAGAGTGCGCCAGGACGGTTCCTCAGGCGCCCATGGCGGCTCCAAGAGGAGGCCAGGACAGGGTGGGAGCGCTCCCGAGGGGCCCCAAGAGGGGGCCAAGAGGGCCCCAAGATGGCTCCGACAAGGCCCCGAGACGCATGTATTTGGGTGCCCATCTCGCAAGCCCAAAAAGCATATCAAGTACATGCGGTTTGGGGCCCTCTTGGGGCCCCCGTGGGGCGCTCTTGCGGCCCTCTTGAGGCCTTCTCGCCGCCGCCGCCGCCGCCGTCATCGTCCCCGTTTCGGCAGGCGCCTCGGAGCGTGCCGGTGCAGCTCGGGGCGCCCCCTACAGGGCTGGACCTAAACGGTGTTTTGGCCATCTCGTGGGCCGTTTTGGTTTTTCGTTTTGGTTTGCATTCAAGGCGAAGCGAAGGTAAAACGAGGAAGAACGAACAACAAAACGAAAGCGAAAAGCACCGTGTAGGTTCAGCCCCGTCCCCCTAGAATACTCTTGGCCAGATGTCGTGGACGGAATCCACGGGTCAGCCCTAGTCTCTTCTACAATGCAGCGATCTTTGCGTGCCAGAACGGGCTCTCCAGGCGGCCTTGCGAACGCCCGGGCCACTCCGAGACGGCTCAGAGACGCCCACGAGGGCGCCCGGACAGACCAAGAGGGACCCAACCGAGCCCCAGGTCGGAGCAGGCACCAGATCATCATCTGGCTTCTGCCGTTTCGCGGCAGGCTCCTGGTCACTATCCGGCTCGGTACTCTCAGGCAGGGAACTATCAGGCTCGGTATCGCTGCCAGCCACGTGCCTGGGCGCGTGAAGCCTCACCGTGCAGGCGGCGAGCTCGTCGAGCAACTCCTGGTCCGTCAATTGTGACATGAGCGGAAGCTGTTTGTGGGAACAAGGAAAGGCGACACCAAACCAACAGGGGCCACCAGTCCGAGGGGCCAGGGGGGGTCTCCTTGTTGGCGTTGGCCCTCCCATCCCGCTCGAGACATCCCCGATATCCCCGATGTTGGGCCCAGGGAGGGCGTGGACCTCCTCGCTGGAGGCGGGCTCTCTGGCGGCGTTGGTGTCGCCCCTCCTCCCCCCGATGCTCGGGTCGAGGATGCCCGCGCCAGCACTTGAGCCACAATGGCTACGTATTGCATAAGCGTGCCAAGGCCCGCTGTGCGGTACGCGTGCGCGATGGCAATCTGTATGCCCCCCCCCCCCAGTCCCGTTGTCTAACCATTTCCTACTTACCCCCCTACCCCCGTTCGTTGCACCCTCGAGTGTAGGCCATCAGCGCGTAAAGCGGCATCGCGTAAAGCAAACCATAGCATACGCAGACGATGTGTGTGATGTCAGCCGCTAAGCATATTACGCACGTAAGCACACTACGTACGTAAGAATGCCACGCGCATGCACGTAAACTCAACGCAGTACGCAGGAAACGCACAATGCGGAAACTATACATGGTAGTCTCCGAATTGTGGGGTTTGGCGCCACAGGCACCACACTTCACAGCCATAGGCGCCACAATTCACAGCCGCAGGCGCCACATTTCACAGCCACATACGCCACACTTCACAACCACATACGCCACATTTCACAGCCACATGCGCCACATTGCCAGAAAGTTCGGGGACCGAAACCAGCATACTCCAACATTTTTCAAATACCAAGGGGACATGACTTGTGCCTCCTGGGGACCTGTTTTGTGACGTTTTGGCGGCCTCTTGGAGGCCCCTGGGGCCGTCTTGGGCCTTCTTGGGGCCATCTTGGGCCGTGGCGGGTGCATCTTGGGCCGTTTGGGGGACATCTTGAAACAATAGTTGGCTTTATTGGGGCCATCTTGGCCGTCTTGGAGGCCATCTTGGGCGTCTTGGGGGCCTCTTGGGCAGTCCTGGGGGAAGGCCCTGGAGGCTGTCGACCCCGCCTGTGATGTTGATTTCGCGCCGTGGGACTACTTTGGAGGCCCCTTCTCCTCCTCCTCCTTTTCCTCCTCCTCCTCCCCCTCCTCCCCCTGCCTCCCCCTGCCTCCCGCTGCCTCCCCCTGCCTCTCCCTGCCTCCTCCTCCTCCTCCTCCTCCACATCCCCATCCTCTTCCTCCTTGTCCTCCTCCTCCTGCTCATCTTGTCTCCTCCTCCTCCTCCTCCTCCTCCTCCTCTTGCCTCCTCACTTTTCCTCCTCCTCCTCCCCCCTTCCTCTCCTTCCTTCCTCCTCCTCTTTCCTCCTCCCTCCCTCCTCCTTCTCCTCCTCCGTCTTCTCCTCCTCCTCCTCCTCCTCCTCCTCCTCCTCCTCTTGGCCTCTTGTGTTTCAATTGCTTCCGCGCCCGTAAGGGCGCGGAAGCAGTTGAACCAGAATTCTCGCGGGAATTCTCGCGCGGCTGATCGGGCGCGTTCGCGGGCGCGCACAGTTACATGTATGTTCGGGGCAAAAACCCGCGCGGATTCGACCAACGCTGCTCATGCCAAAACCACAGAAACAAATTGGGGAAGTTAGGGAAGATCACAGTTTCAAGTCATAGAAATTATGGAAGTAATGCAATTGCTCAATTGCTTGCGCGCGCGACGCGCGCGCGAACATTAGCATCTTCATCATAACTCACGCAAGTGCGTTGACGGCGCTGCCGCATAACTTCCACAAGCGGGGTTGACATGAACATGAAAACGCGTAATTTTCCGCGCAGTTAGCGAGTTTATCGCTCTTCAAGTCATAATATAGTATTACATATGTTCATGGTTTGCAGATGTAGCACTTTAGCATAGTTTCAACGCGAGCAACTTCGCGTCGATCGCAAAGAAGGCGGCCCCCACATAAAGCCTCCGAAGGTCGCCCCTGCCGCCCCAGTAAGCGTGGCCCCCGAACGTCGCCCCCACGAGTAGCCCCCAGGCGCCCCCCAAACCTGGCCCCCACACATAGCCCCCAACCATTGCCTTCAAACGTGAGCACACATCTGCCTCCGAAGGTCGCCCCTACCGCCCGCCCCAGGGACGCCCGAGCTGTTCAACTTTGACGAGCTGGTCGCCTATGGCGTGCGAGTCCAAGGCTCAGCACGCCGTGGATTTAATCCACGGGTTCACACTAGTCTCTACTACATTGCAGGGGCACGTGCGTGCGGGAAGGGCGCAGGCTCAAATGTCTCAAAACCGCCCCGGGCTGGCCCCGGGCCGCCCCGGGCCGCCCCGGGCCGCCCAGGCAGGCCCCAGGACATGTCGAGAGGGCCTCCAGAAACCCCCAAGACGGCCCCGGAGAGCCCCGGCACGCTTAAAGATGGGCCCAAGACGCCCGAGATTCGCCCCAGGCGGCCCAAGCGGCGTCCAAGACGCCCGAAGAGGCCTCCCAAGAGGCCTCCCAAGAGGGCCCCGAGCGACAGAAATCGTCGATTTCTACTGTGTTTTTCGATGTTTTCGGCCGCCTCGCCTCGTCGGCTTCCCGACGCTCCAAGACGGCCCAAGAAGCCCCCCCGACCGCTCCAAGACGGCCGAAGAGGACCCCAAGAGAGCCCCAAGACGGGCCAGGAGGGCCCCCAGACGGTCCCAAGACGCCCCAGGACGGCCCCAGGACGGCCCAGGAGGCGCCCAAGACGGCCCAAGAGGCACCCAAGACGACCCCAGGAGCGGTCCAAGACGGCCCACGACAGCCCAAGAGGCGCCGAGGCGGGTCTCAGACGGCCCCAAGACGGCCCAAGAGGCACCCAAGACGGCCCGAGAGGGCCCTAAGAGCGCCCCCGGAAGGCCCAAACGAAGGCCGAAGAGGCTCCGAAACGGCCCCCACGAAGCCTTCAGTGCCTTCAGAATTCCCTCCAGGAGCGGGGGAGCGGACGAGAGGCGACAGGCATATCGCAGGCAAAAACGCCCCAAGAGATCCCCAAACGGCCCCCACGAAGCCCTACGTGGCCACAGAATTGCTTCCAGGGGGGGGGGAGCGGACGAGAGGCGACCGGCATATCGAAGGCACAAAAGAACAATGTTGGACGCTCCGAGGGCCTTCGATGTTTCTCCGTTGGGGAGAGTCGTCGTAGGATCGACGATTGCCGACCGAGGGCAGCGAATCTAGTGGAGGCCCAAGAGGCCCCCAGGAGCCCAAAAGAGATCCCCAAGAGGTGCCACGGGGCTTAAAAACTGCTTCGAAGCGAGGGGGGCGGACGAGGGGAACCGCCTCAGGAGAAGTTTGGTCGGTTTTTGGACCTCAAAATCGGCCGCTTTTACGCACGGTTTTGAAGGGATTTGGACCTTCTCGCCTTTTCCGCTTTCCGACGCTCGAAGACGGCCAAAGAGGCCTCCAAGAGCGCCCCATAACGGCCCACGAGGCTTCCAAGAGCGCCCCAAGACAGCCCAAGAGGGCCCCAAGACGACCCAAGAGACGCTCAAGACGGCCCACGAGGGCCCGAAGACATGCCCAAGAGGGGGCCAAGAGGGGGACCACGGACCGAAAATCCGAGCCTTCCGCCCCAAGAGGGCGCCAGGAGGCCCAATCAGGCCCCCAAGAGGCCCCAAGGGGCCGCCAAGAATCCCCCGAAGAGGCCCCAGGAGGCTCCCAAGGAGCCCCAACGAGGCCCCAACAGAGGCCCAACAGCTTCCAAAAATGGCCCGAAGAGGCCTTCGAGCCCGCCTCCGAGGCTTCCTCGCCGCGAGGGTGCCAACACGGCCCCAGACCGGCCCAGGACGGCCCAAGGCGCGCTCAAGACGGCCCAAGACGATTCCAAGACGGTCCCAGGAGGATGCGCCCAGGACGGCCCAAGGACGCGCCCGTTCGGGGCCTCAAGACAGACCAAGATGGCAAGAGAGTCCCAGCTGGCAAAAATCGTCAATTTTCCATTGTTTACTGTCACACCCTTTGCGTTTCCCGCCGTTTCGGCGGTCCGATGCGCCAAGGGGCCCCAGAAAGTCCCAGGAGGGTCCGAGGAACCGCCCAGGAAGGCCCCAAGACGGGCCAAGACGGACCCAGCACAACCCAAGGCGCGCTGGCGACGGCTCAAGAGGCTCCCAAGGACAGCCCCGGTGTGGGTGCCAACACGGCCCTGCTGGGCCCAGGACGGGCCCCAAGGAGGCGCACAGGAGGGCCCAAGACGACTCCAAGGCGGCCTCCTCACGGTCCCAGACGGCTCCAAGACAGCCCCACGAGGACCCCGATGGGCCAGGACGGCCTACGGACGCGCCCATGAGGGGCCCACGACGAACCAAGACGGCCCCATCAGGGCAAACGGCGCCCTCAAGACGGGCCTAGACGGCTCCAAGACGGCCCTTGGAGGGAGCCAACGCGGCACCACACCTTTCGGGCGCACACTTGGGGGGGCTGGGAGTTTGCGACAAGTCTCCCACATCCATTGTCCTGCCCCATTCTGTTCGCCTGGAGGCCTCCTCCAACCCTGTGGGCGAACAAGAGGAATCCCAGCGGGACGCCAACCCTGGCCAGCCACCGCCCCCCTTTGCCCGATATGCTGTGCCATTCTGTTCCCCCAGGGGCCTTGGCAAACTCTTCGGGCCAAGCAGACCGGACCCCTGGGACAGCAGCCAATTGATATGACCCTGGGACCTCTCCGCATTCTTCGGACGAGCATCTGGGGTGCCCAGGAGATTCGGACATGTCTTCCCCATTCCTTGCCCTGTCCCGTTCTGTTCGCCCGAAGGCCTCCACAGACCCTCTGGGCGAACATAATGGGACATGGCGAACAAACCCTCCCGTTGGCGGTGATGCGACTGGATCGCACCATCAAGGCGCGCCCGGAGGTGATGGCCGACCCAACAGCGATTTCTCTAAATATTTTCTAATTTTCTTGAAGCTCTCTTGTGCCCTCCCTGTATAGATCCTTGCGAGCCTCCCCGGCGCTTTCGGTGGCTTTCCTCGATGGCCTCCCGAGCCCTTCCCCGAGCGCTCCTGAGACGCCTCAGATGGGCTTCGACTTCGACGCACATCCCCGAGAGACTTCGAAACTGTCCTCAATAGGTGGGGGGTGCAGGGGGTTGTGTTGATCGTGCAGTTGCGTGGCCAAAGCTGCTTCGGAGCGCTGCAAGAGCTCGGACTCGAAGGCGCGGTCCTCGCTGCCGCCGCCCGAGCACGCGCCGTGTTTGCAGGATTTTCGGTAAATCTGCGCCGGTTCCTCCGAGAACCTATTTTCCAGAAAGATATAGTGGACGGTAGGTCTGGGGCATGCCCTAGTGTGCACCCCCCAGCTTGCCTGGGGTTGGGTTTTATTGTATTTTGTATCTTTTTTTTCTTTTATCTTTTCCAATTGTTTTTTTATTTATCCTATTTATTTTTTTTTTTGTGCTATTATTAAAATTATTTTTTTTTTGTTTTTTACTTGTTCTATTATTTTTTCCCTTAGTTTACAACGCTGGGATCAGCGCTTGCGAGAAGGGCGAGCAGTGGCAGTGGGCTCTGGCGCTGCTGAGCGAGATGTGGGAGGCGAAGCTGGAGCCCACTGTCATCTACACTACAACGCAGGGGCACGTGCGTGCGGGAAGTGCGGGCGCTGGCGGAGCGTAACCGGCCCCCCTGGTCGCCCCACGACGGCCCGAGGCGCATTAGATGGCCACAGAGCGCCCAAGACGGCCCAAGAGGGCCTTCGACTAGGTCCCACAGCGCTCCGAGATGCCCAAGCTACGCACCAGACGGCCCAAAAGTCCTCCCGAGACGCTCCAAGTCGGCTCCAGGACGAGCCCCCCCAAAGCCAGATCAATGACAAGTCGTTAACAATTCCTAGGGAAAACGAGCCTTTTTTCAGGTCCACTGCTTTTTGTCCACTGCGATGTCCACACGGCCCTACTGGCCCTCAAGATCACCCCACCACGCCTCTGGAAGCCCCCTGGACGGCCCCAAGACGGCCCCACGATGGCTCTTGAGGCGCCGATGGCAGCCCAAGAGGCTGCCATGACAGCGCCGCGACGGTCCCAAAACGGCTCCGAGACGGCTCCAAGACGGCCCCAGAGGCGCTAAGACGGCCGAAGAGACCCACAAGACCGCCCAAGGACGGCCCAACAGGCCTCCAAGCGCGTCCCCAGACGGCCCAGGGAGCCCCAAGATGGCCCAAGAGGCGCCCAAGACGGCCCCAGAGGACCCCAAGCCAGGCCCACGAGGGGGCCAAAGAAAGGGGAAAAACCTTGACACTCCGAGCCCTGGGCCCCTATACGCCCACACAAGGCCCCAAGACTCTATCCCCCCAAGAGGCCTCCAAGAGCCTCCAACAGTACTCCGAAGCATGCCCCCAGAGTCCACAATCCTGAATGTTTCAATTGTTTTTGAGGGAGTTTTGCCTTCTCGCCTTCTCGGCTAGCCGACGCTCCAAGACGGCCGAAGAGACCCAAAAGACCGCCCCAGGACGGCCCACCAGGCCTCCAAACGGCTATACAGGCCCCCCACCTCGCCCCAAGACGCGCCCAGAGGCCCCCAAAGGGCCACACGGCCCCGACGGCCCAGGACGCACCCAAGACAGCCCCAAGAGCAGCCAAGAATGGCCAACGGGACGGCTCCGAGAGGCTGAAGGGGGCGCCAAGACGGCTTCAGAGCACCCTTGGGAGCCCCAAGGCAGCCCCAGAGGCCCCCAAGGCATAGAGGCCCCCGCCGCCCCGTCTCCAAGCCTTTCCGTTTGGACAGTCTTCAAGACCGTCTCTGGGCCGTCCGGGCCGGCTCCAGAGGCCCCGAGACGGCCCAGGACGCACCCAAGACAGCCCCAAGAGCAGTCAAGAATGGCCAACGGGACAGCTTCGAGAGGCTCCAGGGGGCGCCAAGACGGCCTCAGAGCACCCTTGGGAGCTCCACGACAGCCCCAAAGGCCCCCAAGGCAGGCCAGGAGGCTCCCAAGACGGCCCAGGAGGGCCTCCAGGAGAGCCCCAAGAGGCCCAAACCGTTCCAATTTCCGACGGGAAACGCACATCTTCAATATATCTTACTTTTTCGTCCTCGCAGCGTCCAGAAGGCTATACAGGCCCCCCAGCTCGCACCAAGACGCACCCCGACACCCCCATGAGGGCGCCCAAAGGGCCACACACTGCCCCGGGACGGCTCCAGAGGCGCCCGAGACAGCCCAAGACGCACCCAAGACAGCCCCAAGAGCAGTTCACAATGGCCAAAGACGGCCCCACCGCCCCGTCTCCAAGACGGCTGTAGAGGCCCCCGCCGCCCCGTCTCCAAGCCTTTCCGTTTGGACAGTCTTCAAGACGGTCTCTGGGCCGTCCGGGCCGGCTCCAGGAGCCCGAGACGGCTCAAGAAACACCAAAGACAGCCCCAGTAGCGCCTAATATTGGCCCAAGATGGCCCCAAGATTGTCCCAAGATGGTCCGAGAGGCGCCCAAGATGACCCTACATCACCCCAAGACGGCCCAAGATGCACTCAAGACTGCCAAAAAGGGCTCCGAGGGACCCACCCCCAGGAGGACGAAAGAGGCCCCCAAGCGGGCCCCCGAGAGGCCTTGGATGCTTCTCTCTTGGGGAGCGTCGAACTTCCAGCATCGTTTTGGAGGCTTCTTGGACCCTCTGGGAGCCATCTCTGCGCTATTTGGGGACGTCTTGGGGAGGTGCGCTCGAAACATCGATTCGTGTCCTCGCACTGAGGCCCTTCTTAGTGAGTTCCGTCTCGACGCCCTCTTGCGGGCCTCCTAGGCCGCGCCCACTGGCCCCATTGTCACCGCACTGCCAGATGAAATTATCATTCGGCCCCGGCGAAGAGCAGATAAACTTCTCACGACTACCTTCCCCGCAGAAGCTATGATGAACACAGAATGCGGCGTCAGAAATAGCTTCTGTCCACACCATGTCATGCCTACATGGGTGTGCTTCCACTGACACCGCCTCCACCACCGCGTTCCTGCCTTCAGGCCTGCTTGCCTGCATCCCTCGCCCACCTTCCCCTCCAGCGGCCACCTCCTCCATCCACGCCGTCCCCTCCATCCCCCCCCTTACCCGCGAGGCCCCAGAGACGCTCCACTTCCACGTGCACGCCAGGGCGGGCAAATTCCGCGGCCGGAGGCCGCGGGTCAGCCCTAGTCTCTACTACATTGCAGGAGCACGTGCGTGCCAGAAGGGCGCAGGCTCAAATGTCTCAAAACCGCCCCGGGCTGGCCCCGGGCCGCCCCGGGCCGCCCAGGCAGGCCCCATGGACATTGTCGCTAGGGCCCCAGACGCCCCAAGACGGGCCCCGGAGGAGAGCCCCGGCACGCTTAAAAGATGGGCCCAAGAGAGTCCGAGATTTCAGCCCCAGGCGCCCAAGAGGCGTCCAAGACGCCCCGAACGAGGCCTACCAGAGGCCTCCCAAGAGGGCCCACCCGGAGCGACAGGGAACGGAGATTTCTATTTGTGTTTTTCTGTGTTTCGCATCCTCGCCTCGTCGGCATTCCCCCCGACGCTCAAGACGGCCCAAAGAAGCTCCCCGACCGCTCCAAGACGGCCGAAAAGGACCCCAAGAGAGCCCCAAGACGGGCCAGGAGGGCCCCAAGACGGTCCCAAGACGCCCCAGGACGGCCCCAGGACGGCCCAGGAGGCGCCCAAGACGGCCCAAGAGGTACCCAAGACGGCCCCAGGAGCAGCCCAAGACGGCCCAAGACAGCCCAAGAGGCGCCGAGGCGGGCCTCAGACGGCCCTAAGACGGCCCAAGAGGCACCCAAGACGGCCCGAGAGGGCCCTAAGAGCCCCCCCGGGAGGCCCAAAAGAAGACCGAAGAGGCTCCGAAACGGCCCCCACGACGCTCTCAGTGCCCTTCAGCTTCCCTTCCAGGAGCGGGGGAGGCGGAGAGAGAGGCGACAGGAATCGCAGGCAATAAAACGCCCAAGAGATCCCAACCGGACCCCCACGATGCCTATGTGCATAGAATTTGCTTCCAGGAGGGGGGAGGCGGACGAGAGGCGTCGGCATTCGAAGCCAAAAGACAATGTGACGCTCCGAGGGCATCCCTTCGATGTTTCTCCGTTGGGTGAGTGAGTCGTCGTAGGATCGACGATTGCCGACCGAGGGTAGCGAATCCAGTGGAGGCCCAAGAGGCCCCCAGGAGCCCAAAAGAGGTCCCCAAGAGGTGCCACGGGGCTTAAAAACTGCTTCGAAGCGAGGGGGGCAGACGAGGGGACCGCCTCAGGAGGTTTTGAACGGTTTTGGGCCTCAACATCATCCGCTTTACGACGGTTTTGGAAGGATTTTGGCCTTCTCGCCTTTTCCGCTTTCCGACGCGCGAAGACGGCCCAAGAGGCCTCCAAGAGCTCCCCAGGACGGCCCAAGAGGTTTCTCAGAGCGCCCCAAGACAGCCCAAGAGGGCCCCAAGACGACCCAAGAGACGCTCAAGACGGCCCACGAGGGCCCGAAGACACCGAAACTCCGAGCCTTCCGCCCCAAGAGGGCGCCAGGAGGTCCAAACAGGCCCCCAAGAGGCCCCAAGGGGCCGCCAAGAATCCCCCGAACAGGCCCCAGGAAGCTCCCAAGGAGCCCAAAACGAGGCCCCAACATAGGCCCCAACAGCTTCCAAAATGGCCCCAAAGAGGCCTCGAGCCCGCCTCCAAGCTTCCTCGCCGCGAGGGTGCCAACACGGCCCCATGCGGGCCCAGGACGGCCCAAGGCGCGCTCAAGACGGCCCAAGACGATTCCAAGACGGTCCCAGGAGGGTGCGCCCAGGACGGCCCAAGGACGCGCCCGGTCGGGGCCTCAAGACGGGCCAAGATGGCAAGAGAGCCCCAGCTGGCAAAAATCGTGAATTTTCCATTGTTTACTGTGACACCCTTTGCGTTTCCCGCCGTTTCGGCGGTCCGATGCACCAAGAGGCCCCAGAAAGTCCCAGGAGGGTCCGAGGAAACGCCCAGGAAGACCCCAAGACCGGCCAAGACGGACCCAGCACAACCCAAGGCGCGCTGCGACGGCTCAAGACGGCTCCAAGACAGCCCCAAGAGGGTGCCAACACGGCCCCTGCTGGGCCCAGGATGGCCCAAGGAGGCGCACAGGAGGAGCCCAAGACGACTCCAAGGCGGCCCCCTCACGGTCCCAGACGGCTCCAAGACAGCCCCACGAGGACCTCGATGGGCCCAGGACGGCCTACGGACGCGCCCATGAGGGGCCCACGACGAACCAAGACGGCCCCATCACGGCAAACGGCGCCCTCAAGACGGGCCTGGACGGCTCCAAGACGGCCCTTTGAGGGAGCCAACGCGGCCCCACACCCTTCGGGCGCACACTTGGGGGGGCTGGGAGCTTGCGACAAGTCTCCCACATTCTTTGTCCTGCCCCATTCTGTTCGCCTGGAGGCCTCCTCCAACCCTGTGGGCGAACAAGAGGAAACCCAGCGGGCCGCCAACCCTGGGGCCCGTGGGCCCCGCGCCGCTTGGGCCGAAGACGAACGCCGGGTCTGACAGGCCAGCTACCGCCCCCCTTTGCCCGATATGCTGTGCCATTCTGTTCCCCCAGGGGCCTTGGCAAACTCTTCGGGCCAAGCAGACCGGACCCCTGGGACAGCAGCCAATTGATATGACCCTGGGACCTCCTCCGCATTCTTCGGACGAGCATCTGGGGGGCCCAGGCGATTCGGACATGTCTTCCCCATTCCTTGCCCTGTCCCGTTCTGTTCGCCCGAAGGCCTCCACAGACCCTCTGGGCGAACAGAATGGGACATGGCGAATAAACCCTCCCGTTGGCGGTGATGCGACTGGATCGCACCATCAAGGCGCGCCCGGAGGTGATGGCCGACCCAAGAGTTCACTGGATTTCAAATTTTCTTGAAGCTCTCTTGGGCCCTCCCTGTAGATCCTTGCGAGCCTCCCCGGCGCTTTCGGTGGCTTTCCCCGATGGCCTCCCGAGCCCTTCCCCGAGCGCTCCTGAGACGCCTCAGATGGGCTTCGACTTCGACGCACATCCCCGAGAGACTTCGAAACTGTCCTCAATAGGAGGGGGGTGAACGAGCAGTGCGCTGGGCCAAGCTGCTGCAGCGCTGCAAGAGCTCGGACACGGAGGCGCGGTCTCGCTGCCGCCGCCCGAGCCGCCGCCGTGTTTGTAGATTTTCGGTACAATCTGCGCCGTTCCTCCGAGAACCATTCCAGAAAGATGTCGTGGACGGAGTCCACGGGTCAGCCCTAGTCTCTACTACATTGCAGGGCCCAGTGCGTACCAGAAGGGCGCAGGATCAAGTGACCAATAATCGCCCCGGGCTGGCCCCGGGCCGCCCCGGGAGGCCCCAAGACACGCCAAGGGGGCCCCAAGAGGCCCCCAAGACGGCCCCGGCACGCCCAGCGATGGGCCCAAGACGCTCGAGATTGGCCCCAGGCGGCCCAAGAGGCGTCCAAGACGCCCGAAGAGGCCTCCCAAGAGGCCTCCCAAGAGGGCCCCGAGCGACAGAAATCGTAGATTTCTACTGTGTTTTGCGATGTTTTCGGCCTCCTCGCCTCGTCGGCTTCCCGACGCTCCAAGACGGCCCAAGAAGCCCCCCCGACCGCTCCAAGACGGCCGAAGAGGACCCCAAGAGAGCCCCAAGACGGGCCAGGAGGGCCCCCAGACGGTCCCAAGACGCCCCAGGACGGCTCCAGGACGGCCCAGGAGGCGCCCAAGACGGCCCAAGAGGCACCCAAGACGGCCCCAGGAGCGGCCCAAGACGGCCCAAGACAGCCCAAGAGGCGCCGAGGCGGGTCTCAGACGGCCCCAAGACGGCCCAAGAGGCACCCAAGACGGCCCGAGAGGGCCCTAAGAGCCCCCCCGGGAGGCCCAAACGAAGGCCGAAGAGGCTCCGAAACGGCCCCCACGAAGCCTTCAGTGCCTTCAGAATTCCATCCAGGAGCTGGGGAGCGGACGAGAGGCGACAGGCATATCGCAGGCAAAAACGCTCCAAGAGATCCCCAGACGGCCCCCACGAAGCCCTAAGTGGCCTCAGAATTGCTTCCAGGAGGGGGGGAGCGGACGAGAGGCGACCGGCATATCGAAGGCACAAAAGAACAATGTTGGAAGCTCCGAGGGCCTTCGATGTTTCTCCGTTGGGGAGAGTCGTCGTAGGATCGACGATTGCCGACCGAGGGCAGCGAATCCAGTGGAGGCCCAAGAGGCCCCCAGGAGCCCAAAAGAGATCCCCAAGAGGTGCCACGGGGCTTAAAAACTGCTTCGAAGCGAGGGGGGCGGACGAGGGGACCGCCCCAGGAGGTTTTGGACGGTTTTGGGCCTCAAAATCGTCCGCTTGCCTTCTCGCCTTTTCCGCTTTCCGACGCTCGAAGACGGCCCAAGAGGCCTCCAAGAGCGCCCCAGAACGACCCAAGAGGTTTCCAAGCGCGCCCCAAGACAGCCCAAGAGGGCCCCAAGACGACCCAAGAGACGCTCAAGACGGCCCACGAGGGCCCGAAGACAGGCCCAAGAGGGGGCCAAGAGGGGGACCACGGACCGAAAATCCGAGCCTTCCGCCCCAAGAGGGCGACAGGAGGCCCAAACAGGCCCCCAAGAAGCCCCAAGGGGCCGCCAAGAATCCCCCGAAGAGGCCCCAGGAGGCTCCCAAGGAGCCCAAACGAGGCCCCTACAGAGGCCCGAACAGCTTCCAAAATGGCTCCGAAGAGGCCTCGAGCCCGCCTCCGAGCTTCCTCGCCGCGAGGGTGCCAACACGGCCCCAGACCGGCCCAGGACGGCCCAAGGCGCGCTCAAGACGGCCCAAGACGGTCCCAGGAGGGTGCGCCCAGGACGGCCCAAGGACGCGCCCGTTCGGGGCCTCAAGACGGGCCAAGATGGCAAGAGAGTCCCAGCTGGCAGAAACCGTTAATTTTCCATTAATTACTGTTACACCCTTTGCGTTTCCCGCCGTTTCGGCGGTCCGATGCACCAAGAGGCCCCAGAAAGTCCCAGGAGGGTCCGAGGAACCGCCCAGGAAGGCCCCAAGACGGGCCAAGACGGACCCTGCACAACCCAAGGCGCGCTGCGACGGCTCAAGACGGCTCCAAGACAGCCCCAAGAGGGTGCCAACACGGCCCCTGCTGGGCCCAGGACGGCCCAAGGAGGCGCACAGGAGGGGCCCATGACGACTCCAAGGCGGCCTCCTCACGGTCCCAGACGGCTCCAAGACAGCCCCACGAGGACCCCGATGGGCCCAGGACGGCCTACGGACGCGCCCATGAGGGGCCCACGACGAACCAAGACGGCCCCATCTGGGCAAACGGCGCCCTCAAGACGGGCCTAGACGGCTCCAAGACGGCCCTTTGAGGGAGCCAACGCGGCCCCACACCCTTCGGGCGCACACTTGGGGGGGCTGGGAGCTTGCGACAAGTCTCCCACATTCATTGTCCTGCCCCATTCTGTTCGCCTGGAGGCCTCCTCCAACCCTGCGGGCGAACAAGAGGAATCCCAGCGGGACGCCAACCCTGGGGCCCGTGGGCCCCGCGCCGCTTGGGCAGAAGACGAACGCCGGGTCTGACAGGCCAGCTACCGCCCCCCTTTGCCCGATATGCTGTGCCATTCTGTTCCCCAGGGGCCTTGGCAAACTCTTCGGGCCAAGCAGACCGGACCCCTGGGACAGCAGCCAATTGATATGACCCTGGGACCTCTCCGCATTCTTCGGACGAGCATCTGGGGGGCCCAGGAGATTCGGACATGTCTTCCCCATTCCTTGCCCTGTTCCGTTCTGTTCGCCCGAAGGCCTCCACAGACCCTCTGGGCGAACAGAATGGGACATGGCGAACAAACCCTCCCGTTGGCGGTGATGCGACTGGATCGCTCCATCAAGGCGCGCCCGGAGGTGATGGCCGACCCAACAGCGGTTTCTCTTAAGAGTTCACTGGATTTCAAATTTTCTAAGCTCTTTGGGCCCTCCCCTGTAGATCCTTGCGAGTCCTCCCCGGCGTTTCGGTGGCGTTCCCCGATGGCCTCCCGAGCCTTTCCCCGAGCGCTCCTTGAGGCGCCTCCGATGGGCTTTCGGAGGGACTTCGACCCACATCCCCGAGCGACTTCGAAACTGTCCTCAATAGGAGGGGGTGTGTGAACGAGCAGTGCGCTTGGGCAAGCTGCTGGGCGCTGCAGAGCTCGGACACGAAGGCGCGGGTCGCGCTTCCGCCGCCGAGGGGGGCGCCGCCGTGTTTGTAGATTTTCGGTACAATCTGCGCCGTTCCTCCGAGAACCATTCCAGAAAGATGTCGTTGACGGAGTCCACGGGTCAGCCCTAGTCAGCTACAGCGCCGGGATCAGCGCGTGCCAGAAGGGCGAGCAGTGGCAGCGGGCCCTGGCGTTGCTGAGCGAGATGTGGGAGGCGAAGCTGGAGCCCAATGTCATCAGCTATAATGCTGGGATCAGCGCGTGCGCGAATGGCGAGCAGTGGCAGCGGGCCCTGGCGCTGCTGAGCGAGATGTGGGAGGCGAAGCTGGAGCCCGACGTCATCTCTTCTCTATGGCGGACATCAGCGCGTGCCAGAAGGGCAAAACAGCGCATGTGGACCAATGCGCCCACCAACTTTTCGACACCCCTCACGCAGATCCTGGCCCCCGAGCGTCACAAATCGAGCCCTCCCCCCAAAGACGCGCCGCAGTGGCCATCAGAGGCTCCAAGAAGCGTCCAAGAGGCCCCCAACAAGGCCCAAGAGGCCTCCGAGAGCTTCCAGCAGTCCTCTGAAGCATGCCCCCAGAGGCCAAAATCCTTAACTCTTTAATGGTTTTTGAAGGAGTTTTGACTTACAAGACCGCCCCAGGACGGCCCAACAGGCCTCCAAGCGCGTCCCCAGACGGCCCAGGGAGCCCCAAGATGGCCCAAGAGGCGCCCAAGACGGCCCCAGAGGACCCCAAGCCAGGCCCACGAGGGGGCCAAAGAAAGGGGAAAAACCTTGACACTCCGAGCCCTGGGCCCCCATCCGCCCACACAAGGCCCCAAGACCCTTCCAAAGGGAACGCCAAGAGGTCCCTAGAGGCCCCAAGAAGCCCAAAGCAAGCCCCACGAGGCCCAAAGACGGCCCCCAAGAGGCCCCAAAGCTGCCTCCCAGAGGGACCCCAGACGCCTGTGAGCCATTACCCAGGCACAGGCACGGTGGCGGATTTCGCCGAAGGCCATGATGCGCGCCAGAAGGTACTCTGTCTTGAAATGTCCGCCGGGCTCTCCAGGCCGCCCTGCGAGCCCCCGGGCCGCTCCGAGACGGTTCAGAAACGCCCACGAGGGCGCCCGGACAGACCAAGAGGGACCCAACCGAGCCCCAGGTCGGCCCCAGAGGCCTCCAAGGCAGGCCAGGAGGCTCCCAAGGCGGCCCCCAGGAGGGACCCAAGAGGCAAAAGTTGCCCCCTTCCTTTTGGAAAACGTGCATTTTTTATATGCTCGCTCTTTTCGTCTTCACCGCGTCCAGGACGTCTACGCAGGCCTTCCCGATCGCCCCAAGACGCCCCCAGAGCACCCCAGCAGGGCCCCCAAACGGTCCGAGGCGGGCCCGCGACAGCTCCAGAGACGCCCTAGACGGCCCAAGAGGCAACCCAGGTAGCCCCAAGAGCGATCAATAACGGCCCAAGACGGCCCCAAGACTGTCCGAGCTGCGCCCAAGACGGCCCCACACGGCCACAAGACGGCCCAAGAGGCACTTAAGACGGCCCAAGAGGGACCCAAGGGATTCCCGGGAGGCCGGAAAAAGGCCCCCAGACGGTCCCCAAGAGGCCCTAAGTGGCTTCCACTGTGCCTGCAAGAGAGGGGGTCGGACGAGAGGCGAGGGCCGGACCGCATGCCCACAAGAGCTGTTTTCAACGCTCTGGGGCCTTTCCGTGCTTGTTTTTCGGGAGCGGTCCAGAGCGCCCCGGAGCGCTCCGGGAGCCCTTCAGGCGCTCCAGGACCCTTGGAGGCTCCCCAGATGGCGCCATGAGGGCCCCACACGACGCCATGAGGTCCCCAGACGGTCCCTGCACGCTCCGGGAAACCCCACAGAGCGTCCACGAGGCCCCCCAAATGGGCACGACACGACCCAAGCGAGCGCCAAGGCGCTCCGAGAGGCCTCCAGAAGGCCTCACAAGAGGGTCCCGAGAGGTCAAAATCGTTTGTTGTCCTAGGCTTTCCCAAAGATTTCCCGCTTGCCGCCAATTCAGCTTTCGGACAGTCGAAGCAGCCCTAGACGATTCTACAGGCTTACGCCACATCCGCCGACCCCTTCTGCGAGTGTTGCGAGGCCAGGAGTTTGTGGCCAGCGGCGTCTTGTGTGAGGGTGCGGTGTCGCGCGCGGGTGGTGGCAGATACGTGGGGGGTCCAAATGTTTGCGTGATGCCGGTGGTCTGGGGCGTGTTTTGCGAGCGCCTTGCGTGCTGTGCACCCGGGTGCGGGGTGTCCTTCTGGGAGGTCGGCCTTTCGACCCGCAACCAAGTGGAGGACCACCGGAAGACGAAAGGAGCAAGAGTGGTGTGCGGAAGCTGTGATCAGCGAGGCATCGCCGCGAAAGATGTGGCAGATGAGTCGAAACGGGTGAAGAGGCTGTCGACGTTCGCAGCGCGCACTAAACAGTTCGCGCGGCAGCAGCAAATTAGCGCCGAGCAAGATAGTGAGCACTTCACGGGGAAGAGTAAGGCTGTATGCGCGGAGTGCATTGCAGTTGGCTTCGCGGCTCGCAATACGGAAGCGTCTGGGGGTCTCTTGGGGGCCTCCTGGGGGCCTCTTGGGGGCTGCGTGGGGCGTCTTGGCGGCCTCTTGGGGGCCTCTGGCGGCCTCTTGTGGCACTCTTGGGGCCCCCTGGGGCTCGTGGGGGCGGGCCCCTCTTGGTGCCGACTTGGAGCCGTCTTGGGGGCCTCTTGGGGCGGTTTTTGGGGGCCTCTTGGGCCGTCTTGGAGCGTCGGAAAGCCCACAAGGCGAGCTTGTGAAACAATATACGTTTTACGAAGGACATGAACACATTTTTGCGTCTAGGGACCCTCTTGGGACGTATCTTGGAGGCCTCTTGGGGGCGTTTTGGGCCATCTGGAAACCATCTCGGGTGTCTTTGATCGCTCTTGGACCGTCTGGGACCATGCTGAGCACTCTTGGAAGCACTTGGAGCGCTCCTGGGGCGGTCTTGGGGCCGTCTTCGGGGCTCTCTTGGGCCGTCTTCGGCGCCTCTTGAGCCGTCTTGGGACCCTCTTGGGCTGTCTTGGGGCCCTCTTGGAGGCTTCTTGGACCGTCTTGTGGCGGACTTGGGGGCCTCTTGGGCCGTCTGGAAGCATCGGAAAACCCAAAAGGCGAATTTGTGAAAAATGTACGTTTCACGAGGGGAACGGGCCAATTTTTTGCGTCTAGAGGCCCTCTTGGGGCGCATCTTGGATGCCTCTTGGGGCCTCTTGGGGGCATCTTGGGCCGTCTGGAGGCCATCTGCGGTGTCTTTGATCGCTCTTGGACCGTGTGGGACCACATTGAGCTCTCTTGCAGGCCACTTGGAGCGCTCCTGGAACGCTCTTGGGGCCGTCTTCGGGGCCCTCTTGGGCCGTCTTGGACGCCTGTTGGGCCGTCTTGGGGCCCTCTTGGGCTATCTTGGGGCCCTCTTGCAGGCTTCTTTGGCCGTCTTGGGGCGGTATTGGGGGCCTCTTGGGCCGTCTGGGAGCATCGGACAGCCCAAAAGGCGAACTTGTGAAAAATTGTACGTTCACGGGGGGAATGGGCCCATTTTTGCGTCTAGGGACCCTCTTGGGACGCATCTTGGAGGCCTCTTGGGGCCTCGTTGGGACCTCTTGGGCCGTCTAGGAGCCTCTTAGCCCGTCTTTGGGCCATCTTGGGCGTCTTGGAGCGCTCGTTTGGCGTCTCGGGGCCCTCGTGGCCGTCTTGGAGGCCTTTTGGGGCCTTCTCGGCTCGTCTTTAGGCCCTCTTGGGTCCGGAAATGCCTCGTGGTGCGCTCGCGCCGGGCCGGGGGGTCAAATCTCCGGTTTGGGGTCCCTGGGGGGGTTATGAAGGGGAACTATCTCACACGCCTAGAGACCCACAAGCCCCAGGAGGCTCCCAGGAGGGCCTCAAGACGGGCCAAGACCGCCCAACCACGGCCCAAGGCGCGCTGAAGCCGGCCCAAGACAGCTCCAAGACGGCTCCACGAGGGTGCCAACACGGCCCCAGACGGGCCCAGGACGGCCCAAGGCGCGCTCAAGACGGCCCAAGACGACTCCAAGACGGTCGCAGGCCCAAGAGGCACCCAAGACGGCCCCAGGAGCGGCCCAAGACGGCCCAAGACAGCCCAAGAGGCGCCGAGGCGGGTCTCAGACGGCCCCAAGACGGCCCAAGAGGCACCCAAGACGGCCCGAGAGGGCCCTAAGAGCCCCCCCCTGGAGGCCCAAAAGAAGGCCGAAGAGGCTCCGAAACGGCCCCCACGAAGCCTTCAGTGCCTTCAGAATTCCCTCCAGGTGCGGGGGAGCGGACGAGAGGCGACAGGCATATCGCAGGCAGAAGCGCCCCAAGAGATCCCCAAACGGCCCCCACGAAGCCCTAAGTGGCCTCAGAATTGCTTCCAGGAGGGGGGGGAGCGGACGAGAGGCGACCGGCATATCGAAGGCACAAAAGAACAATGTTGGACGCTCCGAGGGCCTTCGATGTTTCTCCGTTGGGGAGAGTCGTCGTAGGATCGACGATTGCCGACCGAGGGCAGCGAATCCAGTGGAGGCCCAAGAGGCCCCCAGGAGCCCAAAAGAGATCCCCAAGAGGTGCCACGGGGCTTAAAAACTGCTTCGAAGCGAGGGGGGCGGACGAGGGGACCGCCTCAGGAGGTTTTGGACGGTTTTGGGCCTCAAAATCGTCCGCTTTACGACGGTTTTGGAAGGATTTTGGCCTTCTCGCCTTTTCCGCTTTCCGACGCTCGAAGACGGCCCAAGAGGCCTCCAAGAGCGCCCCAGAACGGCCCAAGAGGTTTCCAAGAGCGCCCCAAGACAGCCCAAGAGGGCCCCAAGACGACCCAAGAGACGCTCAAGACGGCCCACGAGGGCCCGAAGACAGGCCCAAGAGGGGGCCAAGAGGGGGACCACGGACCGAAAATCCGAGCCTTCCGCCCCAAGAGGGCGCCAGGAGGCCCAAACAGGCCCCCAAGAGGCCCCAAGGGGCCGCCAAGAATCCCCCGAAGAGGCCCCAGGAGGCTCCCAAGGAGCCCAAACGAGGCCCCTACAGAGGCCCGAACAGCTTCCAAAATGGCTCCGAAGAGGCCTCGAGCCCACCTCCGAGCTTCCTCGCCGCGAGGGTGCCAACACGGCCCCAGACCGGCCCAGGACGGCCCAAGGCGCGCTCAAGACGGCCCAAGACGATTCCAAGACGGTCCCAGGAGGGTGCGCCCAGGACGGCCCAAGGACGCGCCCGTTCGGGGCCTCAAGACGGGCCAAGACGGCAAGAGAGTCCCAGCTGGCAAAAATCGTTAATTTTCCATTGTTTACTGTTACACCCTTTGCGTTTCCCGCCGTTTCGGCGGTCCGATGCACCAAGAGGCCCCAGAAAGTCCCAGGAGGGTCCGAGGAACCGCCCAGGAAGGCCCCAAGACGGGCCAAGACGGACCCAGCACAACCCAAGGCGCGCTGCGACGGCTCAAGACGGCTCCAAGACAGCCCCAAGAGGGTGCCAACACGGCCCCTGCTGGGCCCAGGACGGCCCAAGGAGGCGCACAGGAGGGGCCCAAGACGACTCCAAGGCGGCCTCCTCACAGTCCCAGACGGCTCCAAGACAGCCCCACGAGGACCCCGATGGGCCCAGGACGGCCTACGGACGCGCCCATGAGGGGCCCACGACGAACCAAGACGGCCCCATCAGGGCAAACGGCGCCCTCAAGACGGGCCTAGACGGCTCCAAGACGGCCCTTTGAGGGAGCCAACGCGGCCCCACACCCTTCGGGCGCACACTTGGGGGGGCTGGGAGCTTGCGACAAGTCTCCCACATTCATTGTCCTGCCCCATTCTGTTCGCCTGGAGGCCTCCTCCAACCCTGTGGGCGAACAAGAGGAATCTCGGCGGGACGCCAACCCTGGGGCCCGTGGGCCCCGCGCCGTTTGGGCAGAAGACGAACGCCGGGTCTGACAGGCCAGCTACCGCCCCGCTTTGCCCGATATGCTGTGTCATTCTGTTCCCCCAGGGGCCTTGGCAAACTCTTCGGGCCAAGCAGACCGGACCCCTAGGACAGCAGCCACTTGATATGACCCTGGGACCTCTCCGCATTCTTCGGACGAGCATCTGGGGGGCCCAGGAGATTCGGACATGTCTTCCCCATTCCTTGCCCTGTCCCGTTCTGTTCGCCCGAAGGCCTCCACAGACCCTCTGGGCGAACAGAATGGGACATGGCGAACAAACCCTCCCGTTGGCGGTGATGCGACTGGATCGCACCATCAAGGCGCGCCCGGAGGTGATGGCCGACCCAACAGCGGTTTCTCTTAAGAGTTCACTGGATTTCAAATTTTCTTGAAGCTCTCTTGGGCCCTCCCTGTAGATCCTTGCGAGCCTCCCCGGCGCTTTCGGTGGCTTTCCCCGATGGCCTCCCGAGCCCTTCCCCGAGCGCTCCTGAGACGCCTCAGATGGGCTTCGACTTCGACGCACATCCCCGAGAGACTTCGAAACTGTCCTCAATAGGAGGGGGGTGAACGAGCAGTGCGCTGGGCCAAGCTGCTGCAGCGCTGCAAGAGCTCGGACACGAAGGCGCGGTCTCGCTGCCGCCGCCCGAGCCGCCGCCGTGTTTGTAGATTTTCGGTGCAATCTGCGCCGTTCCTCCGAGAACCATTCCAGAAAGATGTCGTGGACGGAGTCCACGGGTCAGCCCTAGTCAGCTACAATGCTGGGATCAGCGCGTGCAAGAAGGGCGAGCAGTGGCAGCGGGCGCTGGCGCTGCTGAGCGAGATGCGGGAGGTGAAGCTGGAGCCCAGCGTCATCAGCTATAGCGCTGGGATCAGCGCGTGCGAGAAGGGCGAGCAGTGGCAGCGGGCGCTGGCGCAACTGAGGGAGATGTGGGAGGCGAAGCTGGATCCCAATGTCATCAGCTATAGCGCTGGGATCAGCGCGTGTGAGAAGGGCGAGCAGTGGCAGCGGGCGCTGGCGCTGCTGAGCGAGATGCGGGAGGCGAAGCTGGAGCCCAGCGTCATCAGCTATAGCGCTGGGATCAGCGCGTGTGAGAAGGGCGAGCAGTGGCAGCTGGCGCTGGCGCTGCTGAGCGAGATGCGGGAGGCGAAGCTGGAGCCCAACGTCATCTGTACTACAATTCCGGGCGAAGCGCTTGCGAAAAGGTCAAGCAGTGGCAGCGCCCCGGGCCGCCCAGAGCGCTCGCGGGCCGCTGCCCGACGGGCCCGGGAGGCCCCTGGACCGCTCGCGGACTGATCCAGGATTCCAAGATCGCTCCAAGACGGCCTCAGGAGGTCCCGAAGACGCCCAAGACGGTCCAAGAGTGTATCCGAGACGCTTAAGATGGCTTCAAGACGCCTTCAAGACTGCCCGAGACGCCTCCACGAGGCCCCCACAGCGCTCGAAGTGCATCTCCAAGAGGGGCCGCAGAAGCCAAAATCGTTGATTTTCTTTGTTTTTTTTTCAATGTTTCTGGCCTTCTCTCGCTTTTTCTGCTTTCCGACGCTCCACGGCCGCCCAAGAGGCCCCCAAAACCGTTCCAAGACGGCCCAAGAGGCCTTCAAGACGGCCCCAAGACGGCCCAAGAGGGCCCCAAGACGGCCCAAGAGTCGCCCAAGACGGCCCAAGAGGGCCCCAAGAAGGCCCCAAGAGAGGCCCCAGACAGGGACACGGAGCCGAAAAATCGAGGCCTCCACCCCAAGAGGCCCCAAGGAAACGCCGGGACGCTCCCAAGACATCCCCAGGAGGCCCCAGGACGCCCCACAGAGGCTCCAAGAGGCCCCCCAGAGGCCGCCAAGCGCCCCAAAAGGCCCCCAAGAGGCCCCAAAAGAGGGCCCAAGAGGCCCCAAGACGCCCCCAAACTGCTACCAAGAAACCCCCAAACTGTCTCCCAGAGGCTCCCGAGGGGCCAACCACGAGATCCCAACCAACATCCACGAGAGCTGTTACCCATTATCCGGCCCGCGGCGAGATTGCCCGCAGGCCACTACAGCCGGTTCGGGGGCCCCAGGAGGCCCCTGGAGCGCTCGCCGACGGCTCTGGGACCACCAGATCGCCCCAAGACGGCTTCACAGACGCCCAAGAGGGCAGAAGCCGACCCGGCCCGCGTGGACGGCGCCAAGAAGCAATACGCGTGCGTTTTCCGAAGGTTTCGAGGGTTCTCCTGTTCCCGCCATTTCGGGCCTACAACGGCCCAGGATGGCCCAGGGGGGCTTCCCAGATCGCCCCTGCACGGTCCAAGAGGGCCCCAGGAGGACTCCCAGACGGCCCAAGAAGGCTCGTAGACGGCCCAAGAGGGCTCCAAAACGGCCCAAGAGAGCGGTGCCTGAAAACCTTTGAGTTTGGGCTGATCGCGCCCAGTCCCAGCGCGATTAGCAAAATCCCATTCCTTTTCACGCTTCCAGGTCAGTGCCCCCAGGGCTCCCCGACTGCTTTCTGAGATCGCCCCTGGACGTGGCCCCTTACACGTCGGCCCCACGTGTGGCCTCCAAACGGGACCCCCAAAGGCGGCCCCCCACACAAAGCCTCCGAAGGTCGCCCCTACCGCCCCAGTAAGCGTGGCCCCCGAACGTCAATCCCACGCGTAGCCCCCAGGCGCCCCCAAACGTGGCCCCAACACACACACAGCCCCCAACCATTGCCCTCAAGCGTGACCGTCACATCTGCCCCCGAACCCCGCACCCTCAAACCCGACCGTCACATGTGCCCCCGAACCCCGCACGCGGCCCCCAAACATGGCCCCCGGCAGGGCCGCGAACGTTGCCCCCAACCATGACCCCTTGACGAGACCCCCCAACGTGGCCTTCAAACGAGGCCCCCCAACGTAGCGCCCAACTCTGGCCCCAACGCGTCCACCCACCACATCGAACTTCTCGCGCACAGGGACTCTGTAAGATAGTTCGGGCCCCCTTACTCTGATTGTGTCTTAAAACCTACGTGTTTCTGCTAATCTCGCCCAGGCCTCGCGCGACTAGCAAAACCACATTACTTTTGACGCTTGCAGCGCTTCCGACACGTGCGCGCGCGTCCGGGACCAACGCCTGGACCTGCGGGCCGTGGATTTTTCACGGGTTCACACTAGTCTTTCCAACAATAGTCGGGTCCGCGCGTGCGGTGGGGAGCGCAGTGGCAGCGTGCCGCCCCCCCTCCCGGCCGCTTCGGGGTGGCCGTCGGGGTCGCCTCGGAGCCTCTGGAGCGGCTCCGATCTGGAGCGGCTCCGATCGCGCAGCGGACGCTCCGTGACTGCCGAAGATCCGCTCCAGACGCCCCCAAGACGGCCTCAGGACGGCTCAAGACGCCCCCGAGCTGCCCCGAGAGACCTCCGAGCGGGCCCTCACGACGCAAAAATCGTCCCATTCCTGTCGCAAACCGTGCATTTTTGGAGAACTCGCTCTTCTGGTCTGCACGGCGTCCAAGACGGTCGATGACGCTTCCAAGACCGCCCCAACACAGCCCCAGAGGCCCCCAAGACAGCCCCAGTCGAGACCAAAACTGCCCCTCAGGGCCCCAAGACGGCTCGCGAGGGACCCAAGAGGGCCCCCAGAAGCTCCCAAGAGAGCCCCGAGAGGGCCACGGGAGGCGCCCAAGAGGGCCTCCAAGTACCCCCAGAGCGCCCCAAGACGGCCCGTGCCCCCCAGGACGGCCCCGGAGGGCCCCAGAGCGGCCCCAGAGCGCCTCAAGAGGGCCCAAAAGACCCTGGACAGGACCCTCCAAGAGGCTCCCAAGAGAGCCCCAGGAGGGCCACAGGGGACGGCGCAGGGCGGCCCCCACAGGGATCCACAAACACTTTTCCTTAGAAAAATGCTCCGCAGGCCCCTTTGGCGCTTAGAGCGGGCCTACAGTATGCGATAGTGGCCCTCGGAGGCCCTCTTACAGCCATCTTGGGCCATCTTGGCAATTCGCACCGCTCCGACCCCCGCCATCTTGGGCCGTCTTCGCTGTTCCCACCGCTCTGAACGCTCCTAACCGCTGGGGCCCCCTCCCCTTGCGCCTTTCCGTAGCCACGCCGTCGCCGTTGCCGTTTTCGTCGTCGTCGTCGTCGTCGTCGTCGTCGTCGTCGTCGTCGTCGTCATCGTCGTCGTCGCGACAAAAAAACGCCACCGTGCCCTGTCAAGTGGCCCCTTACAGGGATCCACAAGCATTTCTCCTTGGAAAGATGCTCCGCAGGCCCCTTTGGCGCTTAGAGCGGGCCTACAGTATGCGATAGTGGCCTTCGGAGGCCCTCTTACAGCCATCTTGGGCCATCTTGGCAATTCGCACCGCTCCGACCCCCGCCATCTTGGGCCGTCTTCGCTGTTCCCACCGCTCTGAACGCTCCTAACCGCTGGGGCCCCCTCCCCTTGCGCCTTTCCGTAGCCACGCCGTCGCCGTCGCCGTTGCCGTTTTCGTCGTCGTCGTCGTCGTCGTCGTCGTCGTCGTCGTCGTCGTCGTCGTCGTCATCGTCGTCGTCGCGACAAAAAAACGCCACCGTGCCCTGTCAAGTGGCCCCTTACAGGGATCCACAAGCATTTCTCCTTGGAAAGATGCTCCGCAGGCCCCTTTGGCGCTTAGAGCGGGCCTACAGTATGCGATAGTGGCCTTCGGAGGCCCTCTTACAGCCATCTTGGGCCATCTTGGCAATTCGCACCGCTCCGACCCCCGCCATCTTGGGCCGTCTTCGCTGTTCCCACCGCTCTGAACGCTCCTAACCGCTGGGGCCCCCTCCCCTTGCCCCTTTCCGTAGCCATTATGGCCTATCTGCCGCCAGCGGTCCAGGTCCCTCGCCTGCCATGCCGCGAGGTGCCCGCAAAAACGGCCCGCCGCCAGTACGCTGCGGCGCCCAGCAGCCGCTAGCAGCAACCCCGCAGTGCTGCCGTGGCTACGGACCTTCCGCGAGTACCAGCGATGGACCGTCGACCACGGCCGCTTCCCTGCGCCCGCTAACAAAGGAGCGTCAGGAGCAACGGAGATCCGCCAGGCCCCCGGCCCACAAGAGCGGCCCAAGACGGCCCGAGACGACCCCCGGACGGTGCCCAGACTGCTGCAGAGACGCCCAAGGCTGCCGCAGGCAACCCCAGGACGGCCCCGACAACGCCTCACGCGGCCTCCAGGCGGCCCAAGAGGCTTCCAAAACGCTCCAAGTGGGCTCCACGCCGAGCCCCAGTAGAGAACCCGAACACCGAAACGTCGTCCCAATTTTTGCGTTTTTCATGCTGTTTCACAGTTTGCCGGGCTTGCCCCATTCATAGCGTCCAAGACGGCCACACGGGGGCCCAAGCTGGCCCCACGACGGCTCCTGAGGCGCCACTGGCGGCCCACGGGGCACCCAAGACAGCTTCAAGAGCGGCCCATGACGGCCCTAGACGACCCCAAGACGGTGCCCAGATCTCCAGAGACGCCCGAGACGGCCCCAGACAACCCCCAAACGGCCCCGGACCGCCTCCACACGGCCCAAGGGGAGCCCGAGACGGCCGCAGAGGGCCCCAGGAGGCTTCCAGTAGGCCGAAAAGAAAGGCTGGGAGACTCCGAAACGATTTCCAGAGGCTCCAAGATCACTACCCAAGAAGAACCGGATATGGCACCAACAGCAGCCCAAGACGGCCTAAGACGGCCATAGACGGCCATATACGCTCCCAGCGCACCATGGGGCTCTAATGCTTGTTCGGCGCTCCTTGCCGGATTTAGCTTGAAATCCCTCGCCCTTATTTGCCGGTCGGGAGCCCTTTCCGCGGCCTCTTGAGGCCATGCCGTGTTTCGCTCTTCTGGTGGCCCAGATCGAATCGCCTCGCCTCGTGGAGTTTCACAACTTCAGGAGGTTTTTGAAACATGCCCCAGGGTCTCGGCCCTGCCCTATCAATGTTGTGCAGGTGTTCGACGCTATTCCGGTCCACTTTGGGTCATCTCTGGCTCCTATCGGCGATCATTTCGGGCCATCTTTTGGGCCTCATGGAGTATGTTAGCGGGTCTCGGCCCTGCCCTATCATGATAGGGCAGGTTTTCGATGCCATTTAGGCCCGCTTTGGGCCATCTCCGCCAGTGGCAGCAAGCACGGGTACACACTAGTCTCTACTACATTGCAGGAGCACGTGCGTGCGGGAAGGGTCAGGAAGAGCCTGGGGGCTCTCGGCGCCCCGGCGGCCCCAGGCAGCTCTGAGACGCTCCGGAGGCCGCCACGACGGCCCAAAGACGGCTCCGAGCCGCTCAAGATGCCCCGAAGGCGGCCCAAGAGGGCCCCGAGACGCGCAATGATCCGGCCAAGACGCCCAAGATTGGCCCAAGACGGCCCAAGAGCTCCCCAAGACGGCCCAATAGGCCTCCCAAGAGGCCTCCCAAGAGAGCCCCGAGAGGCCAATATCGTTGATTTTCATTGGTATTTCCGAGGTTTTTTGCTTCCTCGCTTTTTCGGCTTCCCGACGCTCCGAACCCCCCCCAGAGGCATCCAAGACCGCTCCAAGACGGTCGACGAGGTCCCCAAGAGGACCCCAAGACGGTCCAAGAGGGCCCCAAGACGGTCCAAGGCGGCCCCAGGACGGCCCCAGAGGCGCCCAAGACAGGCCAACGGGACCCCAATATGGCCCGAAGAGCGGCCCAAGACGGCTCCAAGACGGCCCGAGGACCGCCCAAGAAGGCCCTAGGGGGCCCCAAGACAGCCCAAGGGGCGCGATAGACGGGCCCAGATAGGCCCAAGAGGCCCCCAGGAGCCCAAAAGAGGTCCCCAAGAGGTCCCACGGGGCTTCAAAACTGCCTCGAAACGAAGGGGGCGGACGAGGGGACCGCCCAGGAGAACCGCCGAACTCGCCCCCAAAACGGCCCGAAACGGTTCCACAAGCCCCCCGATGGCCTCCCGAGCCCTTCCCCGGCGCTCCTGAGACGCCTCAGATGGGCTTCGACTTCGACGCACATCCCCGAGAGACTTCGAAACTGCCTCAATAGGAGGGGGGTGAACGAGCAGTGCGCTGGGCCAAGCTGCTGGAGCGCTGCAAGAGCTCGGACACGAAGGCGCGGTCTCGCTGCCGCCGCCCGAGCCGCCGCCGTGTTTGTAGATTTTCGGTGCAATCTGCGCCGTTCCTCCGAGAACCATTCCAGAAAGATGTCGTGGACGGAGTCCACGGGTCAGCCCTAGTCTATACTATATGGCCGGAGGAACCGCGTGCTGGAAGGAAATCCAGCCAAATGACTAGAAACGGCCCCAGAGGACCCCCAGCGAGGTCCAGGTCCGCCGAAGAGCGGCCAAAGAGGCCCCCAGGAGAGTCTCAGAGGGCTCCGAGACGCTGCATGATCGGCCGCAGAGCCGAAGACGGGCTCACAGAGGTCTCCAAGACGGCACATGAGGCCTGCAAGCGTATTCCCCGAGGGCCCCGAGCGGCCAAAATCATCCACTTTACGACGGTTTTGGAAGGATTTTGGCCTTCTCGCCTTTTCCGCTTTCCGACGCTCGGAGACGGCCCAAGAGGCCTCCAAGAGCGCCCCAGAACGGCCCAAGAGGTTTCCAAGAGCGCCCCAAGACAGCCCAAGAGGGCCCCAAGACGACCCAAGAGACGCTCAAGACGGCCCACGAGGGCCCGAAGACAGGCCCAAGAGGGGGCCAAGAGGGGGACCACGGACCGAAAATCCGAGCCTTCCGCCCCAAGAGGGCGCCAGGAGGCCCAAACAGGCCCCCAAGAGGCCCCAAGGGGCCGCCAAGAATCACCCGAAGAGGCCACAGGAGGCTCCCAAGGAGCCCAAACGAGGCCCCAACAGAGGCCCCAACAGCTTCCAAAATGGCCCAAAGAGGCCTCGAGCCCGCCTCCGAGCTTCCTCGCCGCGAGGGTGCCAACACGGCCCCAGACGGGCCCAGGACGGCCCAAGGCGCGCTCAAGACGGCCCAAGACGACTCCGAGACGGTCCCAGGAGGGTGGGCCCAGGACGGCCCAAGGACGCGCCCGTTCGGGGCCTCAAGACGGGCCAAGATGGCAAGAGAGTCCCAGCTGGTAAAAGTCGTTCATTTTCCATTGCTTCCTGTTACACCTTTTGCGTTTCCCGCCATTTCGGCGGTCCGATGCACCAAGAGGCCCCAGAAAGTCCCAGGATGGTCCGAGGAAACGCCCAGGAAGGCCCCAAGACGGGCCAAGACGGACCCAGCACAACCCAAGGCGCGCTGCGACGGCTCAAGACGGCTCCAAGACAGCCCCAAGAAGGTGCCAACGCGGCCCCTGCTGGGCCCAGGACGGCCCAAGGAGGCGCACACGAGGGGCCCAAGACGACTCCAAGGCGGCCCCCTCACGGTCCCAGACGGCTCCAAGACAGCCCCACGATAGTGCCAACAAGGACCGCGATGGGCCCAGGACGGCCTACGGACGCGCCCATGAGAGGCCCACGACGAACCAAGACGGCCCCATCACGGCAAACGGCGCCCTGAAGACGGGCCTAGACGGCTCCAAGACGGCCCTTTGAGGGAGCCAACGCGGCCCCACACCCTTCGGGCGCACACTTGGGGGGGCTGGGAGCTTGCGACAAGTCTCCCACATTCATTGTCCTGCCCCATTCTGTTCGCCTGGAGGTCTCCTCCAACCCTGTGGGCGAACAGAAGGAAACCCAGCGGGCCGCCAACCCTGGGGCCCGTGGGCCCCGCGCCGCTTGGGCAGAAGACGAACGCCGGGTCTGACAGGCCAGCTACCGCACCCCTTTGCCCGATATGCTGTGCCATTCTGTTCCCCCAGGGGCCTTGGCAAACCCTTCGGGCCAAGCAGACCGGACCCCTGGGACAGCAGCCAATTGATATGACCCAGGGACCTCTCCGCTTTCTTCGGACGAGCACCTTCTGTTCGCCCGAAGGCCTCCACAGACCCTCTGGGCGAACAGAATGAGACATGGCGAACAAACCCTCCCGTTGGCGGTGATGCGACTGGATTGCACCATCAAGGCGTGCCCGGAGGTGATGGCCGACCCAGCAGCGGTTTCTCTAAAGATTTGACAGAATTTGAAATTTTCTTGAAGCTCTCTTGGGCCCTCCCTGTAGATCCTTGCGAGCCTCCCCGGCGCTTTCGGTGGCTTTCCCCGATGGCCTCCCGAGCCCTTCCCCGAGCGCTCCTGAGACGCCTCAGATGGGCTTCGACTTCGACGCACATCCCCGAGAGACTTCGAAACTGCCATCAATAGGAGGGGGGTGAACGAGCAGTGCGCTGGGCCAAGCTGCTGGAGCGCTGCAAGAGCTCGGACACGAAGGCGCGGTCTCGCTGCCGCCGCCCGAGCCGCCGCCGGTACAATCTGCGCCGTTCCTCCGAGAACCATTCCAGAAAGCTGTTGTGGACGGAGTCCACGGGTCAGCCCTAGTCTGTACTACAATTCCGGGCGAAGCGCGCGCGAGAAGGTCAGGCAGTGGCAGCGCCCCGGGCCGCCCAGAGAGTTCGCGGGCCGCCCAGAGAGCCTCCGGGCCGCTGCCCGACGGGCCCGGGAGGCCCCCGGACCGCTCGCGGACTGATCCAGGATTCCCAGATCGCCCCAAGACGGCCTCAGGAGGTTCCGAAGATGGCCCAAGACGGTCGAAGAGTGTATCCGAGACGCTTACGATGGGTTCAAGACGCCTTCAAGACGGCCCGAGACGCCTCCACGAGGCTCCCGGAGCGCTCGAAGTGCACCTCCAAGAGGGGCCGCAGAAGCCAAAATCGTTGATTTTCGTTGTTTTTTTTCTATGTTTCTGGCCTTCTCGCTTTTTCGGCTGTCCGACGCTCCACGGCCGCTCAAGAGGCCCCCAAGACCGTTCCAAGACGGCCCAAGAGGCCTTCAAGACGGCCCCAAGACGGCCCAAGAGGGCCCCAAGACGGCCCAAGAGTCGCCCAAGACGGCCCAAGAGGGCCCGAAGAAGGCCTCAAGAGAGGCCCAAGACAGGGACCTGGAACCGAAAATCGAGGCCTCCACCCCAAGAGGCCCTCAGGAAGCCCCAAGACGCCCCAAAGAAACGCCCGGACGCTCCCAAGACTTCCCCAGGAGGCCCCCGGACGCCCCAAGGAGGCTCCAAGAGGCCCCCCAGAGGCCGCCAAGCGCCCCAAAAGGCTCCCCAGAGGCCCCAAAAGAGGACCCAAGAGGCCCCAAGACCCCCCCAAACTGCTACCAAGAAGCCCCCAAACTGTCTCCCAGAGGCTCCCGAGAGGCCAACCACGAGATCCCAACCAACATCCACGAGATCTCTTGCCCATTACCCAGGCCCGCGGCGAGATTGCCCGCAGGCCACTACAGCCAGTTCGGGGGCCCTACGTATCCCAGCACCCGCACCCTTGGCTGTATCGATGCAGGGCCCTGGGGGGCCGAAACCTCGGGAAACTCAGATCGTCTTGGGCGGTGTCCAAGGCCTTGGGGTATGTATGGGGGCCATTCCTGGCTCAGTGGAATGGCCAGAACTTTCGGATTTTCGCTCATCGCGGAAAGGCCGGGCGCGATTAGCGAAAACCCGATGCTTTTTGAGACCTCCACGCCTGGCCTTAATCGGTTACGATAGCCCTCTTGAGTCGGGCGCCTCGTGGGGCGGCTTGGGGCAATCTTGGGGGTGTGAGGCCGTCTCGGACCTCGCGTTGGGCTCCCGTGGGCGGCATCTGCGGCTGTGCTGGGCCCTGCTGGGGGTCACTTGAGGCTTCGGCGACACGTGCGAGTTCGGGACCAACGCCTGGACCTGCGGGCCGTGGATTTTCCACGGGTTCACACTAGTCTCTACTACATTGCAGTCAGCTACAATGCTGGGATCAGCGCGTGCGAGAAGGGCGAGCAGTGGCAGTGGGCGCTGGCGCTGCTGAGCGAGATGCGGGAGGTGAAGCTGGAGCCCAATGTCACCAATGTCATCAGCTATAGCGCTGGGATCAGCGCGTGCGCGAATGGCGAGCAGTGGCAGCGGGCGCTGGCGCTGCTGAGCGAGATGCGGGAGGCGAAGCTGGAGCCCAGCGTCATCTCTTTTACAATGCAGCGATCTTTGCGTGCCAGAAGGTCCTTTGTCTTGAAAGGTCCGCTGGGCTCTCCAGGCCGCCCTGCGAGCCCCCGGGCCGCTCCGAGACGGCTCAGAGACGCCCACGAGGGCGCCCGGACAGACCAAGAGGGACCCAACCGAGCCCCAGGTCGGCCCCAGAGGCCTCCAAGGCAGGCCAGGAGGCTCCCAAGGCGGCCCAGGAGGACCCCCAGGAGGGACCCAAGAGGCAAACATTGCGCCATTCCCTTTCGGAAAACGTACATTTTTGATATGCTCGCTCTTTTCGTCTTCACCGCGTCCAAGACGGCTATACAGGCCTTCCTCATCGCCCCAAGACGCCCCCAGAGCACACCAGGAGGGCCCCCAAACGGCCTGAGGTGGCCCCGAGACGGCTCCAGATACGCCCTGGACGGCCCCAGAGGCAACCAAGACAGCCCCAAGAGCGGTCAATAACGGCCCAAGACGGCCCCAAGACGGTCCGAGCTGCGCCCAAGACGACCCCACACGGCCCAAAGGGCCTCCAAGTCGGCTCAACGGGGGTCGTGCGTGCCAGAATGTCGCAGGATCAATGGAATCAAAACCGCCCCGGGCTGTCTCCGGGCCGCCCAGGGACGCCCGGGGAGGCTCCAAGACATGCCAAGAGGATCCCAAGAGGCCCAAGTCGGCCCGAGAGGTCTCCAAGGTGCTCCATGAGACCTCCCCAGAAGCTTCCCCAGAGGACCCCGAGCAAGACCAAATGTAGATTTTCATTGTTTTTTGTAAGTTTTCTGCCGTTCTCGCCTTGTCGGCTTCCAGACGATCCACGACCGCCCAAGACGTCCCCAAGACGGCTCCAAGATGGCCGAAGAGGCCCCCAAGAGAGCCCCAAGACGGGCCCAAAGGGCCCCAAAGTCGGCTCAACAGGCCCCCAGGTGGGCCCCAGACGCTCGAGATTGGCCCAAGATTGACCCAAGCCGACCCGAGAGGCCTCCAAGTTGCTCCATGAGACGTCCCCGGAACCTTCCCCAGAGGGCCCCGGGGCCTCAGCGCGCTTCCAAGATGGCTTAAGAGCGCTCCGAGCCGCCCCTGGAGGCCCCCAAGAGGGCCCCAAAAGGGCTCGAAGACGGTCCAAGAGGGCCTCCGAGACGGGCCCCGAGCGCTCGAAGACGCCCAAGACAGCCGCCCGACGGCCCAAGATGCCCCCAAAATATTCCAGGTGGGCTCCATAGAGAGCCCAGGACAGCCCGAACCAGGAACATTCGTCCCAAAACCTGGGGAAAGCGCACATTTCGGGAGTTCCCGTGCTTTTCGTTTTCGAAGCGTTCAAGACGGCCACACAGGCCCTCAAGATCGTCCCAAGACGCCTCAGGAGGCTGCCAGGAGGGCTCCAAGACGGCTCAAGACTGCGCCAGGACAGTTCCTCAGGCGCCCATGGCGGCCCCAAGAGGAGGACAGGACGCTCCCGAGGGGCCCCAAGAGGGGGCCAGGAGGGCCCCAAGATGGCCCCGACAAGGCCCCAAGACGCATGTACTTGGGTGCCCATCTCGCAAGCCCAAGAAGCATATCAAGTACATGCGGTTTGGGGCCCCAAGATGGCCCCCTTGGGGCGCTCTTACGGCCCTCTTGAGGCCTTCGGGCCCCTCCAAGACAGGGCCGGGCGCATTTTGCCACAGAAAGGCATCTCGTGGCAGAATGACGGGCCCGCGCCCGGCGGCGTCCTGGGCCCTCTTAGAACCCTCTTGGACCCAAGACAGCCCCAAAGACGGCCCCAGACGGCTCGAAGACGGCCCAATAGGCGCCCAAGACAGCCCGCGACGGCTCCAATACGGCCCCGAAGGCACGCAAGACAGCCCCAGGAGCCGCCAAGACGGTCCAAGACGGCTCCCAGACGGCCCAAGAGGCGCTCGAAACTGCCCAGGACGGTTCCGAGACAGCCCAAACAGCACCGACGAGAGCCCACGAGGGCCCCCAGAGGCCCCCTCGAAGCCCAAAAGAAGCTCCAAGAGGCACCCACACGGCCCCTAGGGGACCCTAAGTGGCTAACCGTGGGATCATCGCGCAGGGGCGCCCCGCGCCCGAACTACCTTCCCGCAAGCGTTCTGTGTCTCGCTGCCGCCGCCGCCGTCATCGTCCCCGTCGGGCGGTGCCGGCAGGCGCCACGAGCGTGCCGGTGCAGCTCGGGGCGCTGCTGTGGAAGGGGCGGATAGCTTTTCGGCACCATTCCCGCCGGTCCTCCCCAGAATACTCTTGGCCAGATGTCGTGGACTCCGGAGTCCACGGGTCAGCCCTAGTCTCTCCTACACGGCCGGTGGAAGCGCGTGCGAGAAGCCCAGGGCCTCGTGTGCAAAACATCGCCCCTTTACGGCGCCACCACGGGGCCGAATCGCTCAGGCCGGTCCCAGATGCGCTCCAGAGGGGTTCCCAGACCGTCCAAGAGCGCTCCAAGACGGCCTCAGTGGGTCCCGAGACGGCCCACGAGGGCCCGAAGCCTTCTGGGGGGGGCTCCACGACGTTCCAAGAGGCCGCAAAGACGCCCCAAGAGGGCCCCGAGCGCACGCCAAAGAGGCACAAATCGTCAAATTCCCATAGGAAAACGTATATTTTCAGCATGCCCGCCTTGTGTGCTCCTCAGCGGCCAAGGACACGCCAAGAGGCCTCCCAAATCGCCCCAGGAAGACGCCAGCGGCTCCTCAGAGCGCCCCAAGACGGCCCACAAGAGCCCCACGACGACGCCAGAGAGCCCTGAAACGGCCTCACAGAACTCTAAGACGGCCCCGAGAGAGCTCCCAGGGGGCCCCAAGAGGCTTCCAAGACGGCCTCAGGCAGCCTCAAGAGAGCTCCAAGACGGTCAAAGGCTTCCCGGACGCCCCGTGACGGCCCAAAATGGCCCCAAGGCGTCCCAAAACGCTCCCAGAGCAGCCCAAAAATGCTTCAGAATGGCCCGAAAAAGACCCCCACAAGGACCACCAAGCAGGCCCAGAGACGCCCATTAAAAGAGCGATCGGTAAAGTACAAAGCGCGAGCCGCAGCGTAGAGAGCCCTCTGGCCGGGCCCCGCGCGCTCCCGGGCGGCCCCGAGGCGCTCCACGACGGCCTCGGAGGGCCTTCCCACGAAGGTTAGAGGGCCCCAGACGGCCGCAAGACGGCTCAGAGCCGCCCGCGAGAGCGCCCCGGCGGCCCGAGCGGACCCCCAGCGAGCTCCAGGGCAGCCCAAGAGTGCCCGACGACAGGCGAGAAGCCTCCCAAGACGGCCCAGGAGACTCCCCGCCAAGCCCTGAGCCGGCCAAACTCATAGATTTGCCCTTGCTTTTTGAGAATTCCCAGGCTCTTGCCTCCTGGGCCCTAGAACGGCCCAACACGGCTCCAGGACCCTGCGAGGTCGTCCCAAGACGCCCAAGACGCTCCAAGAGTGCCCCGAGACGGTCCCACGAGAGCCCCAAGACGCTCTAAGAGTGCCCCGAGACAGTCCCACGACTGCCCAGGACGGCCCCGTGACGGCCCAGGAGGCGCCCAAGACGGCCCATGAGGCACCCAAGACGCCCCCAGAAGCGGCCCAAGACGGCCCAAGACGGCCCAAGAGGCCCTTGCGCCGGCTTCCGAAGGCCCCAACACGGCCCCAGAGACACCTAAGACGCCCGAACAGAACCCCCCGTAGCCCCCAAACGCCCAAAAGACGCTCCGAGAGGCTCCCGAACGGCCCCCTCCAGGTTCTCAGTAGCTTCAGACTTGCCTCCAGGAGAGGGCGAGGACAGAAGAGCCGTCTTGGATGGCCCGAGAGCTGCCAGTGGCCTCAGACTCACGCTGGTGGCCACTGCGGCTTCGACCCCACCGCCATCCTGAAAGCCTGTCGGCAACATCTCCGCGCAGACCCCGCAAGACTTTGTCACGAGCTTTCGTGGACATGGTCCACGGGTTCGCCCTGGTCTCCTTGTTCTCCATGGCAGACGGAAGCGCGTGCGAAAAAGGCGTGCAATTTCTGCACCCTCGGGGGCCATTTTGGCAATTTTTCGACACCTCTCACGCAGATCCTGGCCCCCGAGCGTCACAAATCGAGCCCTCCCCCCAAAGACGCGTCGCAGTGGCCATCAGAGGCTCCAAGGAGCGTCCACGAGGCCCCCAACAAGGCCCCCAACAAGGCCCCCTAGAGGACCCTACCAAGGCTCCAGAGGCCAAAATTTTTAATTTCATTGTTTCTCACAGAGTTTTGCCCACTCGCCTTCTCGGCTGGCCGACGCTCCAAGACGGCCGACTACACTCGCAAGGCCGCCCCAGGACGGCCCACCAGGCCTCCAAGCGCGTCCACAGACGGCCCAGGGAGCCCAAGATGGCCCAAGAGGCGCCCAAGCCGGCCCCAGAGGACCCCAAGCCAGGCCCAAGAGGGGGCCACAGAACTGGGAAAAGCCCTGACACTCCGAGCCCTGGGCCCCCATACGCCCACACAAGGCCCGAAGACCCCCCCAAGGGAACGCCAAGAGGTCCCCAGAGGCCCCAGCGAAGCCCAAAGCAAGCCCCACGAGGCCGCAAGACGGCCCCCAATTGGACCCACAAGAGTCTCCGTGCCCCGAGTGTCACAAATCGAGCCCTCCGCGTGGCCATAAGAGGGTCCAAGGAGCGTCCAAGAGGCGCCCTAGAGGCCCCCAACAAGGCCCAAGAGGCCTCCAAGAGCCTCGAACAGTCCTCCGAAGCATGGCCCCAGAGGCGAAATTCATTTTTTTTCAATAGTTTTGCCAGGTTTCGCCTTCTCGCCTTCTCGGCTAGCCGACGCTCCAAGACGGCCGAAGAGACCCACAAGACCGTCCCAGGACGGCCCAAGAGGCCTCCAAGCGCGTCCCCAGACGGCCCAGGGAGCCCCAAGATGGCCCAAGAGGCGCGCAAGCCAGCCCCAGAGGACCCCAAGCCAGGCCCAAGAGGGGGCCAAAGAACGGGGAAAAACACTGACATTCCGAGCCCTGGGCCCCCATACGCCCACACAAGGCCCCCCCCAAGATGCCTCCAAGAGCCTCCAACAGTACTCCGAAGCATGGCCCCAGAGGCCAAAATCCTTAATTTGTCAATGGTTTTTGATTAACTGTTTTCAAACAATCTTTTTTGTCTCAGGGTGCGGGGTCGGGGGCCGTCTGTACTCTAGCGCGCATTGCTTTGTCCGCCGGTTAAAACCGACCCCTTTCAGTCGAAAAGGGTCGGTTTCCGTCTTGTTCTATTGCATTGCATTGTGCTTTCGTTTGCGTCTTTGTCATTGTATGTGCTCATAGCTTTTTCGGTCCGAGCTGGTTTGGGCTCCAGCGAGCCCGTCGCCTGCAGGACCGAGGCACCAGCCTGCTTCCGTGCCCCCGCCGCGGGGCGCGCGGGGGCTGCCATCACGGCGCGCGGGGTGCTCGCCGTGCTGTTCTTCCTGGTGGTGCAGGAGCTGCACTACCTGATCCCCGAGAGCGGGGTCTTCGAACGCGGCTTCGGCAGCGCCACCATCGAGGCCTACGGCGAGGAGGTGATCGAGGGCACGGCCACCACCAGGTGGACGATGGCGCCGTGGGCACGATGGAACAGGATCTATGTGAAGAGCCCCTCTAAGCCACAGGGGGTGGTGATGCTGCTGGTGACGAAGGCGGGCGCGAAGCATCCGGGCCTTTGGGCAGCAGCGGACCCCCATTGTGATGATCGACGTGAGGGACAAGAAGCGGGTGCTGACGAAGCCGACGGTGAACGTGGAGTGGACGGAGCACCCTGGCGTCTCGGCTCGGGCCCGCGACGCGGTCATCACCGCGGCGGAGAGGGCGATCGCCAGGCTCGAGGTCGACGCCGAGAACGGGAAGCTGAAGGTGAGCAAGCCCCCGCCGAAGTCGAATAAGAAGAGTGCGAAGGGTGGCTTCGTCGCGTGGCTGACGGGCGGAGTGGGGCACATCTTCACGGCGCTGTGGGCCAAGCGGAGCTGGGGGTCGTGGAGCGCGATCTCCTTCCTGTGCTGCCGTGCGTGGCGCTTCTTCCGCCTGGGCTCAATCTTCCGAGCGGCCTATGATGGGGCCCGAGCCGTCTACGAGACTGTTGAGGACGTGCAGCACGTGTATGACACCATCTACGAGTACTACGAGAGCGGGGACCTGGAGTACGTCCTCGTGGCCATCGGCGGGACGCTGGTGACGGGGTACCTTCTCTGGGCATGGTCCTACGGCGACTCGAGCGACTCCGATTCGGAAAGGGGCTCCACGATCAGCGACGACGAGGATGACAGGGTCCTGGGGACACAGGTTGCCGACTCCGACGACGAGCCGTCCCCGCGACGCCTCTTCGCGGAGCTGGTCAATCAGCAGCAGGCCCTGCAGGGGGCGATGACCGACCTGACTGGGGCAGTTGCGACGCAGTCTTTCGGGGCCAGGGCCTCGCCTCCACGTTCGGGTGGGTCAGACCGCACGTCGGACCCAGGCCCCTCGAGCCCTGAGGCTCCGTCCGTGAGTGAGAGCGAGGGCCAGCCGACCACATCCCAGACCGACGACTTCATCTCGAAGCTGAACGAGCACGTGGATACGGTACAGACGGATTCTACACGGGCGACTGTTGACACGGGGTCCCCAGCGAAGTCACTCGACAGCACGGGCTCCTGGGAGCAGGTCGGGCGCGTCTACGAGGAGCTGCAGGATCGCATCCAGCTGCTGAAGGAGGAGGGCCGCAACCCGCGCGACGGCCTGCTGGCCACCCTCGAGAAGTTCAAGCATGTGCGCATGACGCCTGTGGGCGGCGTGAAGACGAGGGTCGCGCCGACCGTGCTTCGCAAGCTGTACCGTTCGGGGCGCACGGCCAAGATCGAGCTGGGCGAGTGGTTGAGGTCGAAGGAGCTGCAGCCGGCGAGCATCAGCTCGGAGGTGATGATGCTGGCCATGGTCCTGGACCGCATGATGGCAGAGGGCGCCTATGACCAGCTCATCAACGGCCCCGCGGCGGAGCTCACTTGCCTCCGTCTCTACGCGATCTGGAAGGCCTACGAGAATGTGAAGTGTCTCAGTGATTGGCAGCGACCGAAGGGACAGCAGAGCGGGGGCAAGTGGCGCTCCAAGGTCGACTGGGCTTTGGCTGACGAGTACCTCAAGGTGGACGGCGATGCGGAGCTTGCGAACCTGAAGGCCGACGATGAGGCGACGGAGAAGCTGAAGAAGAGGGCAACCATCGCGAAGCACCTGCAGGGCGCCAAGGACAGCGGCGCGGCGGGTGCAGATCACGAATAGGATGCGGCCGGGGCTCCCGTGGCAAGTCCTGGCCAAGCGCACGCTCAAGGCGTAAGGCCACGCTCGAGGTGGATTCGGGTGCTGCTGTGGTGCCTCGGTGCCCTGCAGACACCTGGGAGCTCGCGGGCCTTCGAGGTAGCGGGCTGGTGCCTGGTCGCGCCCCCCTGGCTGTGCGGCTTCTCGGGCGCGGCCGACTTCTTCAGGTCGGACGAGGGCGTCTCCGAGTTCGACCTCTACTCCAACGACACCTTTTTCTCGCGTCGGGGTGCAGGTCACCTGGTGGACCTTGTCCCTGATGATGGTGCACGAGAGGGAGCGGGGCCCGCTGCGAACGCTTCCCATCCTGCCGTGCCCGCTTTCTGCCCGGCCTACCTCCCAGGGCCTGGACGAGAGGCAGCTGCAGCTGACACTCGCCCGAGTCCAGAGGGCATCGGCGGCCATTCGGGGTTTGGCGGCGGGGCATCTGGGTCAGGAGACCCTGATCTTGAGGCGGCGGAGGGATTGGCGGGAGTGGAGGACTGCGACCCCACTACAGACGGCCATCGTCAACGATCTTTGGGACAGGCACGCTCGATCGGGGTGCTGGGGTACCATCAACGACGGCAGGGCGGTGATCAGCCGTCTGGGGGAAGAAGGGGCGCTGGACTATCAGAGTACACGTACAAGGGCGAAATCGAGGACGACGAGGAAGCACCTGAGCAAGGGGGACATGTGCCCGCTGGTGGCCTCGGAGGTCTCGGTGCCGCCGCCGAATACGAAGGGCCTGAACATCGAGAGGCTTTCGGAGACGGCGGGGGCCTACCTCAGCAATGTCAGCAGCGAGATGATCAGAGAGGTGGGCCAGGTCGACTGGGACCGCTACGAGAACACGCGCAGCTACACCGACCCGGGCTGGAGACGGGCCAGCAACCGATTCGAGCTCGCCCTCCGAATGCTTCGCTGGGGGATGATAGGCTACGTGAAGAACATACGCGAGCGGGTTGGCGTTTTCACCGCAGTCAAGAACCTGAGCGAGTCGGGGGCGGTGGTGGAGTGGAGCCGCCTGGTCTGGGACTGCAGGCGGGTCAACCTCCTGTTCCAGGACCCGCCGTGGGTGCCACTGGGGCCCCCCGCATCCCTGGCGCTGTTGGAGCTGGACGAGCCAATCCTACATGGGCGACGGCTATACTTCTTCCAGGGCGATATTCCAGATTGGTTCTACCGGCTACGATGGCCAGCTTCATTGGCGGAATATTTTGTGCTGCCAGAGGTGACCCCGCAGCAGATCTACGACTGCGCGTGCAAGCAGGGGATCTCTATATACCGAAGCCCGAGCACGACGATATTGGACTTGGAGCCATGTCCCCCGTCATGGGGTCCAGCTGGGCCGTCTTCTTGGCCCAGAGCTGCCTGTCGGACGCCCTGGAGAGCTTGCCCGACATCAACCTCGGGCAGATCACCTATGGGAGGCCGACCCCGTCCTTCGAGAAGGTGCAGCTGATGCTATTGTTGTACATCGACGACTACATCGGGCTGAAGCTGTGTTCGGAGAATTGGGAGGAGCTGGGGTTGGACAGGGAGAAGGTGAATGCGCACCTCGTGGGCCAGGGCCTCCCAGTGCACAAGGAGGACTGGGGGGAGGGCCTGGCGAGGGGTCTGGGGCTGGCCATAGGCCCAAGGCCATACAGGCTCCGCGTCGTCCAGGACAAGATGAGAGACATGGTGCTGGCGACCGAGGCGGTGGTCATCATGGGTCGTGTGCCCCCTGCTGCTCTCAGCAGTCTGCTGGGCCTGTGGACGTGGGCGATCATGACCAACAGGGCGGCTTTCTGCATCTTGGATGCCGCCTACCGCTGGATGAACGGGTTCTGCGAGGAGGACGCGATGAGGTGGCAGAAGCTGGACATCCAGGTACTGAGCGAGCTGCAGGCGCTCTCGGCGCTGCATGTCTTGATGGAGGCGGACTTGGAGGCACCCTGGCTGGAGAGGGTCTACATGACGGATGCGCCGGAGGAGGGTTTCGCAGCGGTTGTGGCGAAGGCCGACGTGGAGGAGATCAGGACAGAGCTCAGTCGAGGGTCGCTGCAGTCATGGACGATTCAGGCGGCACGAGCGTACACGGAGGTGGAGCAGGAGGTCGAGGCCGAGGGCGACGAGGACGACGCGCCAATGTCACCAGAGATGGGGAGACCGGGCTTTTTGGAGCTGTTCGCGGGCAGCGAGAGGCTCCTCCATGCGATCCTCGCTCTGACTCTCTCGTGGGGAGAGGCATGGGACTTGGCCCGTGGCCGCGAATGCGATCTCCTCATGGTTTCCAACCTCGAGCGTCTCTTCCGACGGCTACGATGGCGGTGGTGGTGGTGGATACACATGGCCCCTCCCTGTTCTACCTTCCCGCGGGCGAGGCGACCTCCCCTGAGATCGCCTACGCGTTTTTAAACACACTTTTACACACCCCTTGTAAACGTTCAGATAGCCGCCTCAACTGCAAATTAAGAGGAGGACTAGCGCTTTCTCTCTCGTGCTTGACCCTCCTCTCCTGGCGCAAAGTTTCGGCTCGAGGCGCGGGTTTCGCGGGCGAGGCCCGCACTCGAGCCTTCAGAGAGGGGTGGCTTCCAGCCCCTGCTCGCCCCGAGCCCGACAGGCTCGGGCGCCGCCACGACGCCGGCCGTCGGGCGTCCCGGCTGGCTGCTGGTGACCGCGCTCGCCCTCTGCGAGCTGGACGGGCTGCTGGAGGTCTTCGGCGGGCGCCAGCGGGAGTCCGAGGAGGTCCTCATCGAGCCCCTCGACCTCGCTGGGGGCGCCGCGTGGACAGGGTCGCCAGCAGGGTTCATGGCGCCGTGGAGCAGGTGGAACCGCGTCTACGTCCAGACGCAGGGGAGGAACACGGGGGTGGTGATGCTGCTCGTGAGTCGGGTCGGGCCAGGGACCTCGTTGGTTTGGACCGCGATCGACCCCGCCAAGCGGGTGCAGATCATCAACCTGCGGGACAAGGCGAGGATGCTGCCGCGCCCGAAGAAGGGCGTGACCTGGACCGAGCACCCAGGGCTGAGTGAGAAGGAGAGAGAGCAGGCGATCATCGCCGCGGAGCGGCTCATTGTGCGACATGAGCTGGGACAGGCTGGTGCCGAGAGCGCCAAGGCCAACTTGACGAAGGGGAAGAAGGCGAGCTCGAAGGCCAAGGTGGCGTCCTGGTTCGGCAAGGGGCTCGTGACCACCGTGGTGACGGCGTGGGCCCACAAGACGTGGGGTGGTGCTGCAGCGGCGTTCTTTGTGGGCTGGAGGTCGTGGCGTTGGCTGCATCTCGGGTCCTTCTTCGCCGCAGGGTACCACACCGTCTCCGCGGGGATGCAGGCGATTGAGGACCTGGACAACTTCCGCGAGTTCCTGGGCGAGCTGTACGAATCGGGCGACCTCGAGCTGGGCGCGGCGTACCTGGGCTGTGTCCTCATCGGGATCTACGCGGTCTGGACATACGGATGTTCGTGCCGAAAGGAGGGCGACTCGGACAGCGACTCGGGCTCGGACTCGGACGGCGGGTCGGTGCACGCTGGCGATGACGTGAGTGATGTGAGTGGGGACGAGCGGGACACCAAGACCCTGTTCGCGGAGTTGGCTCGAGGGCAGTCTGACTTGGCCGACGCGGTGGGTATGCCGAAGTCGAGGCTGGATGTCGGGGGCGGCGCGGGAGCAGGCCCGGCCTGCGGCGGTGGGGCTCTGGCGTCGGAGCCAGGCCCGCCTCCGCCGCCCCCCGCGGGGCCGCCGCCGTCCAGAGGAGACGAACCCAGCACGGCCGAGGTGGATGCGTTCATCAAGAAGCTGACGGAGCACGAGGAGCTGGCGCAGCGGGACTCGGGCTTGAGCACCCGGGCGCAGGCAGGGTCGCCTACGCCGAGTTCGAGCGCAGCGTCCTGGGAGAAGGTTGGAGACCTGGGCGAGCTCGATGACCCCCTGAAGGACCAGATCGTTCAGCTGAAGGAGGAGTCGAAGAACCCGAAGGAGAGCTTGCTGACGACGCTGGAGAAGTACCGCCGCGTGGCAGGCTCCCCCGTGGGGGGGATCAAGGCCCGCGTGGCGCCGACAGTGCTGGCGAGGCTCTACAAGGGCGGACGGAGCGCCCGCGTGGAGACGCAGGAGTGGCTCCGCTCCAAGGAGCTGCAGGGCGCAGGCATCGCGCAGGAGCTCAACATGCTGGCGCTGGTCCTTGACAGGATGATGAGCCAGGGGCAGTACGACGAGCTGATCAACTCGCAGGCCGCAGAGGTGACCTGCTTGCGCCTGTACTCGATCTGGAAGGCCTACGAGCGGGTGCAGTGCAAGAGCGGCTGGCAGAGGCCGAAGGCGCAGCACGGCGGCAAGTGGCGCTCCAAGGTCGATTGGAGTCTGGCGGAGGAGTACCTGCGCCTCGACGGGGACCCCAACAGCGAGAACAGGGGGGCCGACGACGAGGTGCTGGAGAAGCTCAGGCGGCGGGCGATCCTCAGCAAGCACCTGGGTGAGGTGCGCTCGGGGCAGCCTGCCGGCGAGGACGAATAGGTTGCGGCCGGAGCTATCGTGGTGTGCTCTGGCCAAGGCCTGAGGGGTCAATCCCCTCTACCACGGCCGCGGCGGCGAGCCGCTTTCGTGCCGAGCTTCTTGCTGGACACGTCTTTCGGGTGGTGGTGCTACATCGGGCTGGTTAGCTTCCTGACGATCGGTTGTGGGGTCTTCCACGGCGGCGTCGGAGCGTCGAGGCCTTTCTTGTACTTAGAGCCTCGCGCCGTTCTGTGGCGAGCTGGCTTACCCGTGCGTCGGAGCGCAGGTCGCTCGGTGGTCCCAGATGCCTACTGGGGAGAAGGATGCGAGAGAGAGGGATCCCTTGAGGAGTCTGCCTGGGCTCCCGTTCCCACTACAGTCGAGGAGGTCGAGTTCGAGCCTGTCCGAGAAGGAGCTGAGGACAACCTGGCATCGGACTTCGAGGACGATAGCGGCGATCAGGAGTATGGCGACGGGCTGTTCGAATGGTTGGATACATCCATCGACCCTGACGGACAAGCAGACGTGCCAGACGGACTGGAGTGCGAGTACGCCGCTACAGAAAAGACTGGTGACGGAAGCCTGGGACCTTCACGCCGCGAGGGCGAAGTGGGGGGCCATCAACGACGGCAGGGCGGCATTGAGCCGCCTGGCAGGAGGGGGCCCGACAGAGTATTTTGCGAAGGGGTCGAGGCCTACGGCGGCTACGGCATCGAAGGCTTCACCGCAGTTGAGGAAGGGCGACCTGTGCCCTCTGAGAGCGGAGCAGGTGTCTCTCCCAGCGCCGGGGACCCAGAGCTTGGAGGTGGCGGCGATCTCGAGTCTCGCTGGGCGGTACCTCACAGAGGCCGGCCAGCTGATGATCAAGGGCTCGGGGGAAGTCGACTGGGAGAAGTACGAGGCGACAAAGAGCTACTCGGACCCGGCGTGGCGGAGCAAGAAGGAGCGCTTGGCACTTGCCCTGCGGATGGCGCAGGCTGGAATGATAACATATGTGACGACGGTACGCGAACATGTCGGGCTGTTCACGGTGGCGAAGGACTTCGACCCCAAGACTGGTGGTATCTTGAAGTCTCGGCTGATCTGGGACTGCCGAAGAGTCAACCTGCTCTTCGTGGATCCCCCGTGGGTGCCTTTGGGCAGTCCCGCGGGCCTCGCGCTCCTGGAGCTGGACGAGGCGGTGCTGCGTGGACGACGGCTCTTCTCCTTCCAGGGCGACGTACCGGACTGGTTCTATCGGTTGCACTGGGGTTCGTTTTTGGCGGAGTATTTTGTGGTGGAGGATGTCTCGCCGCAGGAGCTGTACCAGTACGGGATGGCGCAGGGTGTGGCGTTGCCGAAGCCGCGCGAGGAGGACATTGGTATTGGGGCTTCGAGCTTGGTCATGGGCTCGGCGTGGGCGGTGTTCTTGGCCCACAGCTGCCTGGAGGCGTGCTTCGAGTCCCTGAAGGCCCCCAGCTTGACTTACGGCAAGCCCACCCCGTCGTTTGGCCTATCGGAGGAGGAGGCGATCAGGTTCCTGCTGATGTTGTACATCGACGACTACATCGGCTTCACCCTCGAGGGCGAGGACGGCGAGCTGAAGATCCTGGAGGACAAGGAGATGATCAAGGAGCTTCTGAACGGCAAGGGGCTCGCGGTGCACAAGGAGGCCTGGGGAGAAGGGATGGAGAACGGCCTGGGCCTGTGCATTGCCGTCACGAGACCCTACACGTTGAGGATTTAGCCGAAGAAGATGGAGCAGGTCGTGCTGGCTACCGAGGCGGCGGTGTTGGAGGTGGCTCTCAGACCTTCGGCGGTGGCTTCTCTGGTCGGGCACTGGACCTGGACCATGATGGTTTTCCGCCCCTCGTTTGCGATCCTGGACGCGACCTACAGGTGGCTGAGGGAGTTCACCGAGGAGGAGAGTGTTGTGCCGCACCGCTTGCCCGAGGAGGTCAGGAGCGAGTTGAGGGCCGTCGCGTCCCTCTCGGTCTACATGGAGTCGAACCTGGAGATGGGCTGGTGGCCGAGAGCATATATGACGGATGCGTCCAACGAGGGCTTCGGCGCCCTGGCCTGCGACTGCACGGAGGAGGACGTCCGACGAGAAGCTGCCCGTGGAGATGGAGGAGCTTGGGGACCCTTGGCCGAGCAGAGCTACACCGAGATCGAGCGGGCGCAGGAGGCGATCGGCGAGGAGGAGGACCTCCCGGCCGCTCCCACTATGGGGCGACCTGGGGTGTTGGAGCTCTTCGCTGGGAGCTCTCGCTTGCTGGAGGCGATCAGGGAGCTGACCGACTCGTGGGGCGAGGCCTGGGACATCCAGCGGGGCGTGGAGTTCGACGTACTGGTCACCGAGAACTTGGAGCTGCTGTTACGGAGAGTGAGGACTGGCTGGTTCTGGTGGGTGCATGTTGCCCCCCCGTGCGCGACGTTTTCGAGAGCAAGGCAGCCGCCGCTGAGGTCGAGCGATCACCCATGGGGGCTGCCGGACTGCACGGAGACGGACCAGGCCAAGATAGACGAAGGGAACGCTTTGGCTTTGATAGCAGTAGAGGTGGTCAAGATCTGCCTGCGCCTTGGCATTGGATTCACCCTCGAGAACCCCAGGACCAGCATGATATGGGCGTTCGCGCCAATGACCGCGCTCTTGGATCTCGAGGGGGTTTTCCGTGTGGAGGTGGATTACTGCATGTATGGCGAAGAATGGAGGAAGCCAACTACGTTCATCACCAACGTGAAGAAGATGGCGACGCTACAGCGGGTGTGCTTGTGCCCCTCGAGCCGATGCAGTCGGACTGGCCGAGCTCACCGAGAACTACGAGGACGATCACCAGGTGGGCTACGGTGGACTCAGGTGGCCTGTGCTTACCCGTTGGAGTTGTGCAGGGCATACGCGTCCACTCTGCAGGAGCTCGAGCCGCACTGGGACTCGATGCCAGCGGGGGCCCGGCTTCGCCTGCAGGGGGACCGCGGGCGCGTCGTGCGAGCGACTGGCCCAGCCCTGCCTCTGCTGGGCCATTGGCTGGAGAGGAAGCGGCACGTGCTGTTTCAGGGACGATGGTCTCACGCAGAGCACAACAATGTCTTGGAGTTGCGTACGGTGGTGGCGGTGCTCCGACACCTCAGTCGCACGTCCCAGAGCTGGAATCACCGCGTGCTTTTCCTCACCGACTCGTTGGTGAGCCTAGGCGTCATGAAGAAGGGGCGCTCGTCTGCCAGGGACCTCTTGCACCTGGCGAGGATCGGCGGCATCATTCAGATGGTCTGCAGGATCCGCGGGTACTTCAGGTGGGTGCCGAGCGAGCTCAACCTGGCAGACGGCCCCTCGAGAGGTCAAGGCATAGGCGCGGCGGAGGACACAGTGGCGGGCCACGTGGGCCGTGGGGTGCCGAAGGAGCTACTTCAGCGGCTGCAAGATCGGGCCCGACGAGGACCGCCTGGAGCTTCGCATTTGTGATGGCCATGAGTGGGCTGAGGCTGTGCGAGGCGATGCCGCGGCGTGGGGTGGACGGCCCCGCTGCGACCTCGGCAAAGCCCCCCCCTCTGGCTAAGAGGGGCGCTCGGGCCTGGGAGCAGGCTCCGAGTGACAAGCTGCACCACAATGTGAGGCTCGTGGTGCACGCCGTGGACGACGCCACGAATCAGATCTACGAGAAGGAGGTGAGGACCTTTCTCCTGGACGTGAAGCGGCACGGGCTCCCCTTCTCCACTTACGAGGAAAGGGATGCGGCGCTTGGCGGGTACATATCGGACATGTGCTACGTGATGCAGTTACCCTTCGGCAGGGCGTCTGCGTTGTTCAATGGTTTCATGCACATCTTCGAGGATCACCGCAATCGGCTCCCCGTCGCGGCCAGGGCGCTGAAGTCCTGGTCTAGGATGGGCTTCCAGAAGGAGGGGGCGCCGGTGCCGTTCGAAGCTGTGGGGTGCGTGCTCTACGACCTCTTTGAGCACGGCCAGCTGTGCGAGGGGGCCGCGGTGCTGCTGCAGCTGGACGGCTGGCTGAGGGAGCAGGACTGGGGCCTCCTCAGGAAGACGGACGTGGCGGTGGGGCCCGACGGGGAGGTCGGGCTCACCTTGGGCCGCAGAGAGCGGGGCGAGAAGGTGAAGACGGGAGCGAACCAGGGCGTCGTGGTCTCGTGGCAGGTGACGAAGGCCATTTTACGGGCGATCGGCAAGGGCGCGGCGCCACGGGACCTCCTCTTCCCGATCTCACAGGACAAGTACAGGAAGGCGTGGAGGCTGGCCTTCGACAGGGCGGGCCTGGCGGACTTCGGGCCCCCGCACTCGCTGAGACACGCGGGTGCGGCGGCCTACATCGCTGCGGGCGGCTCGCTGGAGGCGGCGCGCCGGAAGGGCCGCTGGCAGACCACGTCGGCCCTTCAGCGCTACACGAAGGTGCACGTGCTGATCGAGCAGCGGAGCCGGCTCACCCCCGAGCAGCTGGAGCGGGGGCGGGCCTTCTGGCGCAGGCCGGCCCAGCAGATCGCGGAGGCCATCTACCGCTCCGACGCTGTGCTGGCCCCGCTGGCGCGGGACATGGTGCACGAGCTCGAGGCAGCCAAGAACGACGAGGTCGTGCTGCCGCAGCTGGAGAGCATGGCGGACGGGGGCGCGGAGCCCACCAGCCGCCCGTCCACTGCTGGCCGTAGCAGGGCCAGACGGCAATGAGCAGGCTGCTGCAGCCCCCACCCTCATTTTAGGCCCCGCCTTTCGCGGGTGCTATATCTTTTGATATGAATGCAGGAGCCTCGAGAGTTGGGCGCGTGCACCCTGTCCTCCACTTGTCTCCCTTGAACACTTGATAGATATGGGGAAAATATAAAGCAGGTTTTTTTGGTGGGTGAGAGCGACACAAATTATTTCCCCTTCCCCCCCTCCCGAATGTGTGCCGCGCTCGTGTCTAGCTGTGGCTGGAAGCATGAAGGCACAAGTGCCAGTCTAGTGATGACGGGACTGGGGGTTTCGCCGCGAGGCTTGTTGGCCCGACCGTGGGCCGAGGCACGGTCAGGTACCTCTCGGCCTTTTAAGTTTCGGGCCTCACACGGGGCCCCGCCGCTGCGAACAGATACTTTCGGAGGGTGCCCCCTCCTCTCGAGCCGCTCGCTGTCCTGTGGGGGTGTCTCTCCCGCTGCTGCGTCGGATATTCTGTGGGGCCTCTTTTGATTAGGGTTGTCGCTCTACCCCCGCCTGCCCCCAGCACTCTAAAATCAAGATTTAATGGTATAGGCACGCTCCGAGTTAACATATATTCAAGCCTGGCTCTCGAGTGTGGGTGCTGTGTAAATACGCGTTTTTAAACACACTTTTACACACCCCCTGTAAACGTTCAGATAGCCGCCTCAACTGCAAATTAAGAGGAGGACTAGCGCTTTCTCTCTCGTGCTTGACCCTCCTCTCCTGGCGCAAAGTTTCGGCTCCCAACCCTGCCCACCCTTGGGCTTGTATGAGCTCGGGGGTTTCGCCGCGAGGCTTGTTGGCCCGACCGTGGGCCGAGGCACGGTCAGGTACCTCTCGGCCTTTTAAGTTTCGGGCCTCACACGGGGCCCCGCCGCTGCGAACAGATACTTTCGGAGGGTGCCCCCTCCTCTCGAGCCGCTCGCTGTCCTGTGGGGGTGTCTCTCCCGCTGCTGCGTCGGATATTCTGTGGGGCCTCTTTTGATTAGGGTTGTCGCTCTACCCCCGCCTGCCACCAGCACTCTTAAATCAAGATTTAATGGTATAGGCACGCTCCGAGTTAACATCTATCCAAGCCTGGCTCTCGAGTGTGGGTGCTGTGTAAACGACTATCCCTGGGGTCTGCCAGGTCTGAGTCCCGGCGACGCGGAGAAGGCGCAGGAGGGGTCTACGCTGTGTGCGCTGGCGGTGCAGGTGGCGCTCTGCTGCATCAGGGAGGGGATCTACTTCGTGATCGAGAACCCCGAGTCCAGCCTGATGTAGGTCTTCCCCCTCATGCTCGAGCTGCTCGCGAGGCCCGAGGTCATCAGGATCAGCCTGGACTACTGCCAGTGCGGGGAGGAGTGGAAGAAGCCGACCACCCTGGTCACCAACTGCAGGGCCCTCTGTGTGATGGAGCGTCGATGCCAGGGTGCGCGTGGACGCTGCTCGAGGACAGGGCTGGTGCATCGCGAGTTGCGGGGCAGTGGCCCGGGTGGCACCAAGTGGAGGAAGATCGCCTGCCCGTGCCCCGTCCTCTTCTGCGAGGCCTACGCTCAGGTGGTGAGGAGCGTCGAGCCCTCCTGGGAGAGGGCCCCGGACGGCGCGCAGGTCAGACTACGTCATGGACTGCCTCGGGTCGTGAGGGCCCGAGCTCAACACCTTCCACCGCAGGAGAGCTGGCTCGTCGAGCAGAGGTGGAGGGTCTTGTTCCAGGGGCGCTGGCAGCGGGAGGAGCACAATGTGTTGGAGCTGAGGACGATAGTGGGGCTGCTGCGACACCTATCGAGGACTTCGAGGGCCTGGAGATCTCGAGTTCTCATCATGACGGACTCGTTGGTGAGCCTCGGGGTGCTGACCAAAGGGAGAAGCTCGGCACGGGCTCTACTGCACCTGGCGAGAGTGGCGGGAGTGGTACAGCTGGTGTGCCGACTGCGCCCATATTACCGTTGGGTCCCCTCCGAGGTCAACGTCGCCGACGGACCGTCTCGACAGGTCGACCTGGGGGCGGCGGAGGAGACGAAGGCGGGCCACGGCACGAGGTACACGCCCAAGCGGCTTCTCCACTGGCTTCGGGGGCTGCGACGGGGAGGAACCGCTGGACGCTCCCATTGGTGATTCTCGTCGTCTCGACGCAGCGGGCGGCGGCGGCCCCGCGTGGGCCGAAGCCACCCCCGCTCAAGCAGAGGGGAGCTCCTGCCTGGGAGAGGGCCGCCGAGGGCCCGCTGAAGTACAACAGCAGGCTTGTAATCCACGCTGTCGATGACAATGCCAACATCCAGTACCAGCGAGCCGTCAAGGATTTCTTAGTGGAGGTGAAACGCTCCGGAAAGCCGTTCGGCACGGTGGCGGAGCGCGACAGGGCATTGGCGGACTACATCGCCGACGTGTGCAATGTGCAGCAGGCCAACTTCATGAAAGCGAGCTACCTTTTCAACGGGTTCATGCACATCTTCGAGGACCACAGGAACTTCCTCCCAGTCGCCGCCCGCGCACTCAAGAGTTGGGAGCGCATGGGCTTCGGCGGGGAGGGCGAGCCTATCCCGATGGAGGCGATGGGGACCATCACCAAGGCGTTCTTCGAGCGCGGCATGATCATTGAGGGCGCGGCCGCGCTCGTGCAGCTTGACGGGTGGTTGAGGGAGCAGGACTGGTGCCAGCTGCGGAAGAACGACGTGAGCATCGACAGGGACGGCCGGGTCGCACTACTCCTTGGAAGGCGAGAGCGCGGCGAGAAAGTGAAGACTGGATCCGACCAGGGTGTCGAGCTCAAGATGAAGGCCACCAAGGCCATCATTGAGGTTCTCGTCTCGGTCATCTCTGACCAAGAGCTCGTGCTGCCCGTGAGCCAGGGCAGTTTCAGGCGTTCGTGGGGCAAGCTGCTGGGCGAGCTGGGCTTGGAGCACATGGGGCCTCCTCACGGCATCCGCCGCGCCGCGGCGGCCGACTTCGTCGCGGCCGGCGGAGGACTGGAGGGCGCCCGAAGGCGCGGGCGCTGGAAGACCCCATCAGCTCTGAGCCGATACACCAAGGTCCACACGCTCATCAGACGCCGTTCACAATTGCCATCTACGACGATGGAGACAGGCCGCAGCTTTTGGCGTCAGCCGGCCAAGCAGCTGAAGGAGGCGATCATGAATTCACCCGAGTCCGACTCCCCGCTGGCGAGGCTACTGGTGGTGAAGCTCGCGCGGGTCAGAGACGACGAGGTGCAGGTTTTCGACGATGACTAGTCGAGCAGGTCTGAGCCCGTGGGCAAGCCGTCCAGCGCTCACCGTGCACGCGCTCGACGCAGGACCTGAGCGCTGGCGCCGCTGCTGTCTCCTCCTCTCCGCCTCGCTCTCACAGTCAGTAAGGGGGAACTTGTGGGCTAGCCATAAGGGGGAAAGTCTGGGTCTTTTAAGTTTTGTCCTTGTTTCCCCCCCCCCCCCCCTTGTGGCGTGCTGATTTTGGAAGCAGGCTGAGGGCCCGTCGGGCCAGATGCTTGCTGGGCGGCGTGGACGGGTTATCACGATTGCCTTTAGTTCTGGGCGTGCCCCGTGATGTAGATTGCGGGCCTACTCGGGCACCGGCTCGAGTCGGTGCACGCCTTGCATCTCTCGAGATTCGTGATTGCAAGATCTTCGGGCGAGGTCGCCCACTGGTGTTGGAAAACGGTCCGTGCTTTCATTCGGCGCTCCTGTCGGAGGCCTCCGCCCGACCCCCTCTTGTGGCTGGCCCCTTCCCGTAGCTGTACAAACATAAAAACTGTTTTCAAACAATCTTTTATGTCTCAGGGTGCGGGGTCGGGGGCCGTCTGTACTCTAGCGCGCGTTGCTTTGTCCGCCGGTTAAAACCGATCCCTTTCAGTCGAAAAGGGTCGGTTTCCGTCTTGTTCTATTGCGTTGCATTGTGCTTCCGTTTGCGTCTTTGTCATTGTATGTGCTCATAGCTTTTTCGGTCCCGGCCCCCCCTGCCCTTGTAAAGGGTTATCACGATTGACTTTAGTTCTGGGCGTGCCCCGTGATGTAGATTGCGGGCCTACTCGGGCACCGGCTCGAGTCGGTGCACGCCTTGCATCTCTCGAGATTCGTGATTGCAAGATCTTCGGGCGAGGTCGCCCACTGGTGTTGGAAAACGGTCCGTGCTTTCATTCGGCGCTCCTGTCGGAGGCCTCCGCCCGACCCCCTCTTGCGGCTGGCCCCTCCCCGTAGCTGTGCAAACATAAAGGAGTTTTGCCTTCTCGCCTTCTCGGCTACCCGGCGCTGCAAGACGGCCGACGAGACCCACGAGACCCCCCAGGACGGCCCACCAGGCCTCCAAGCGCGTCCCCAGACGGCCCGGGGGGCTCCAAGATGGCCCAAGAGGCGCCCAAGCCGGCCCCAGAGGACCCCAAGCCAGGCCCAAGAGGGGGCCAAAGAACGGGGAACAACCATGACATTCCGAGCCCTGGGCCCCCATACGCCCACACAAGGCCCCAAGACCCTCCCAAGATGCTTCCAAGAGCCTCCAACAGTACTCCGAAGCATGGCCCCAGAGGCCAACATCCTTAATTTGTCAATGTTTTTTGATTGAGTTTTGCCTTCTCGCCTTCTCGGCTAGCCGACGCTCCAAGACGGCCGACGAGACCCGCAAGACCGCCCCAGGACGGCCCAAGAGGCCTCCAAGTGCGTCCCCAGACGGCCCAGGGAGCCCTTAGATGGCCCAGGAGGCGCCGGAGACGGCCCCAGCGGACCCCAAGCCAGGCCCAAGAGGGGGCCAAAGAACGGGGAAAAACACTGACATTCCGAGCCCTGGGCCCCCATACGCCCACACAAGGCCCCAAGACCCCCCCAAGAGGCTTCCAAGAGCCTCCAACAGTACTCCGAAGCATGGCCCCGGAGGCCAAAATTTTTAATTTGTCAATGTTTTTTGATTGAGTTTTGCCTTCTCGCCTTCTCGGCTAGCCGACGATTCAAGACGGCCAAAGACACCCGCAAGACCGCCCCAGGACGGCCCAAGAGGCCTCCAAGCGCGTCCCCAGACGGCCCAGGGAGCCCCCAAGATGGCCCAAGAGGCGCCCAAGCCGGCCCCAGAGGACCCCAAGCCAGGCCCAAGAGTCTCCGTTGGGGGGCTCGCCTGACGCCTGGGGGGGACGCGCGCGCCGCGTCGGCCCCCGACGGAGCTCGAGCGGCAGCGCGTGCAGAGGGTCGACCGCCTGGCTCCTGGAGACGTTCGTCGAGCCCCTCGTGACCGGGTGGTTCGTGAGGGCGCCGGCCGGGTGCCCCCGCTAGGTCCGAACTGGGGCCCTTCTGAGCGCTGGAAGACCCTCTTCGAGCGCGCGTGGGCAGACCCGACGGAGCACATGAATGCCAAGGAGGGCCGCGATGCTGACTGGCCTTCGACGGGCGTGCCGCAGTCCCCGCTGCCATGGGAAGCGGCTCCTTTCTCTCTCCGATAGTCTGGTCGCCTGTTGCGCCTTTGATCGTGGGCGCGGGCGAGGCGCGGAGAAGACGAACTGGGGACTCCGCTACCTGGGGCAACGTGCTGCCGCCTTGCAGATTGGCTGTGGCATCCAGTGGGCAACCCGTCATCTGGAGGGAGTCCTGAATCCGACGGGCGCTGGCTCTCGGCGTTTTGATTCCGGGAGCGACCCGACGCTCAAGGCCACCAACCTCGGCTTGGAGCGTGGGGGCCGAGACATGGCCATAGTTCGCGCCGCGTCCTGGCGCCGCCCTGTCGGTGGCGCCTCGAGTGCCCTTGCCCGTCAGCTGCGAGGCGGCCGTGACGCTGAGACTGTCGGGGCGACTAAGCGCCCGAGAAAGAGACCTCAGGCACCTCCGTCACCTCCGCCCGCTCCCTGCGCGGCTGCCAGTGCTCCTGCTCCTGCCAGCTCCGCGACCTCAAGGGCCTCCCCTACGAGCACCTCCACGAGAGCCACTACGGGGCCCTCTTCTGCGGGCGCTGCCAGGGCTGCTACGACCGGGCCCTCTACTTCGTTTTCGGCACCTCGTAATCGGTGCAGCAGAGGCTATGACCTCAGTCGTACTCTGCGGGTAAGACGTGGTGACGTGGTGCTATTTTCTTCGAGCTCTTCGCAGGCCAAGAGGGGCTCACTCGAGCTGTGGCCTCAGTTGGTGTTCCGTGTGGGGAGGGCCTCGAGATCTCCAAGGGCCCCGAGTACGACCTCCTCGACCCTGGTGTCAGGCAGTATCTAGTCAAGCTCCTCCAAAATGGCCAGATCCTGTGCGTCTGGTTGGGCACCCCATGCAGTGCGTTCAGTATCGCTAGGCGTGGGGTTCGGAACGTTGACGTTGCTCGCGAGAAGGACTTCTTGGGCGCCCAGCATGCATGGTTCTCGGCCGAAGTTGTCAGAGAGTGTCTGAAGTCAAACGTCGCCTTTGTTCTAGAGAACCCTCTCACATCTCGTTTCTGGGGCTTTGAGCCGATCATGGAAGTTTTAGCTGACTCACGTGTCTCAGTGATTGAATTGCACGCTTCTGGCTTCGAAGGCACTATCAACAAATCCACTCGTCTCATTGGCACTCTCCCGGGGGTGGAGCAGCTGCCCAGGAAGTGCCCGAGGAACCACGTCCATGCCGTTGTCACAGGCAAGTTACGTCTGTGGGATGAAGACAGGCATGCATTTCGATGGAAGCAGGCGTCTCGGCATGCAGGAACCTATGGCTCAAAGTTCTGCTTCAATGTAGCTCGACTCGTTCGCGCCCACGCGCGACGGCATCACGTTCTCCCAGCCTCCCGAGATGTCACGTCTCGACATGTCGTTGTGTCGGCCAGTCTTCAGCAGGCGATCTCACCCGAGCTCCGACGTCGTCAACGAAGGGGCTTTGACGAGTGGAAGTCGGCCCCTCAAGTTGGCGAGGACCTCGACCTCGCCCCCGGCCGGCTCATCGCTTACGTCGGTCAGCAGTGGCGGGCCACTGCCCGCGCCCAGGCAGCGACCCGAAGGCAGGCGACAGCGACTCGCCCGCCCCCCGGCTGTTCGACACGGGCCCGTTCCGCAGCCCCGCAACCTGGTGGAGCGCAGCGTCGCCCCCAGCACCCTGCGCACCTACAAGGCCGAGGTCGCGGAGTTCAGGGCCTGGGCAGCTGGCAGGGGATTCGGCCTCCGGACGCCAGAGGCGGCCGACTCTGCGATGTCGGACTACTTCGACTGGCTGTTCGCTCAACGGGAGCAGCCTCAGCTGGGCAGGTGGACCCTGTACGGCTACGTGCTGCTGCGCCTCTCATACCTCGGCCGAGGCGGCCATGTGCTACCCAGATCACAAGCAGCGCTTAGAGGCTGGATACGGCAGATGCCGGGTCGCGATCGAGGCCGCCTGGCTGATCCCTCAGTGGATGCTGCTCAAGAATCAGGCTTTCTACTTCTGGTGTTCACTGGCGGTGGTAATGCAAGTGGACACCTACGTGCGACCAGGCGCCTTGCTGGACATCAAGAAAGAGGACCTGTTGCCACTGCTTCTGCAGCGTGGCTCACGCTGTGTGGACCGGGGCCTGGTGTTGGCCCCTATCACGAGAGCGGGCAAAACGAAGTCGGGCGAGCAAGCCACACCTTGATAATTGGCATCCTCGACCGTGCCTTCGTCAAAGATGTGGCCGCTTTCTTGCGCAGCTCTGCTCGCGAAGGCGAGCGTTTTTTTCGGACACCTCACCCTGCCGTCTTGCGAGAAGGCCGTCAAAAACGCATGTGAGGCGCTGGAGTTGCAGAGCCTCAGGATCGTGCCGCACTGCTTCCGCCACACTGGCCCCTCTACGGACGCCTACCTCAAGGCTCTCAGCCTCCAGCAGATTCAGGACCGTGGAAAATGGATGTGCCCTGCCTCAGTCAGGCGGTGCGAAAAACACGCCACGCTCCTTCGACAGTCGCACAAAATGACAGCACGCCAGAGGCGAGAGGCAATTGCCGCTGGCCGCAAGCGGCCAGACCTGCTCAAGAGTGCCTGTCGCCAGTGTCGTTAACTTTGCCGACCACATCCCCGCCGCCACCCTGGGCATCATTTTTTTCCCTTTTCAGATGTCAGATTTGTGCGTGCCACGGCGCGCGAAGCGCTTCGTGACATACACCTTCGCAGTGGCTGGAACCATTCTTCATCTTGTCTGAAAACGTTGCTCAGCGAGATAGTGAATTGGCTTTGCCAAATCCGCCGCTTCCTTGAAGGCCGCTCTGAGAGACAGTGTGAATGTGAGTTAGTACGCGTTTTCCACAGTAGGGGAGGCGATCGGACACTCGTGACCCCTGACTGGTCGCGTCCGCAGCCGCCCTTTTTCTGCTCGCCTCCCTATCCCCGCCTGCCGCCCTGGGAGCTGAGCTAACGTCCTCTCATGAATGAGGGGGGTCTTATTCAGATGTCAGATGCCACAGCACGCGAAGCGCTTCGTGACGTGCACCTTCGCAGTGGCTGGAACAATTCTTCATCTTGTCTGAAAACGTTGCTCAGCGAGATTGTGAATCGGCTTTGCCAAATCCGCCGCTTCCTTGAAGGCCGCTCTGAGAGACAGTGTGAATATATATATATATATATATATATTCTGCATACTCGTCCATCCTAAATATGAAATCTTACCATCCCAGGCGGGCCGGTGTCCCCCCCCCCTGAGGTTCCCTGGTGAAAACACTATGCGGTGACATTTGTTTGCTTTAACATAACACTGTTTCGCGAATCCATTGCAAAACATGGGACGAAGTGCGCACGCGCGCGTCGTCGCGCGCGCATGCCGAAATCCTTCACAAACTTTCGGTGCCGGAAGGATTTCGCAATCGAGTTTCCAGAAAGCATACACAAACACAGGGTTTCGCAACACTGATGTGATAAAAAAGCTTCCCTGCGCTCTTGCGAAATCTGAAGAAAACCATTGGTTTTTCAAGATTTTCACACAATGCTACCAGACGGGCGTCGCGCGCGCATGTCGAAATCTGTCGAACGCCCTTGCGCGTGTGCCGTCGCGAGAATCCTTTGCAAAAAATGGGACGAAGTGCAGGCGCGCGTCGTCGCGCGCGTACGCCGAAATCCTTCAAAACCCATCGGTTTCGGAAGGATTTCAAAATCGCGCGTCCAAAAAACCTACAACAACCCAAGGTTTCGCAACACGGATTTTCAACAAAAGCGTGCGCGCGCGCTCTTGCGTCGTCGTCGTCGTCGTCCTCCCTCTTCCCGTCGTCGTCGTCGTCGTCGCCGTCGTCGTCTTCTGTCTTTCCTCGTCGTCGTCGTCGTCGTCGTCGTCTTGGCGTCGTCGTCGCTTCCGTCGTCGTTGTCGCCGTGGTCGTCTTTCCTCCCTCGTCGTCTTCGTCGGCGTTTCATCGTTGTCCCTCCTATTTCGTCGCCGTCGTCGTCGTCGTCGTCGTCGTCTTCACTCCTCCCTCGTCGTTATCCTCCTCCCTCGTCGTCGTCGTCGTCGTCCGTTGTCGGCGTCTTATCGTCGTCCCTCCTATTTCGTCGCCGTCGTCGTCTTCGTCGTCGTTGTCGTCGTCTTCGTCTTCCCTCCTCCCTCGTCGTTGTCGTCGTCGGCGTCGCCGTCCTTCCTCCTTCGTCGTTCGCGTCGTCGCCGTCTTCCCTCATCCATCGTCGTTGTCGTCGTTGTCGCTGTCGTCGTCCTCCCTCCTCCCTCGTCGTCGTCTTCGTTGGCGACGTCGTCGTCGTCGTCTTCGTCGTCGTCGGCGTCGGCGTCGGCGTCGTCTTCGTCGACGTCGACGTCGGCGGTGTCGTCGTAGTCGGTGTCGGCGGCGCCGTCGTCGTCGTTGTCGCTGTCGTCGTCGGCGTCGGTGTCGTGGCCAAGTGCCATGTGGTACCTACCGTCACGGTCTTGTCTTAAGATGTCTTGCGATCAAGTTGCGGGTGGGTGGGTAGGAGGTTTGCGCGAGCAGTGGAGGTGGTCAGGCGCGGTGTAGGGTAGTCATTTTCCCTACCTCGGCTCTGCCTAGAAGGGCTCTTACTCTGTTAGCTGAAAGGGGCCGGGCAGTGGGCCCCGCCCCGGGCGGTTCCCCCAGGATCCGCCCCGCGGTTCCCCCAGCTACGCCCCTTCAGCTTAGCGTTGCTTATCTCATCTTAGCTTAACTCATCTCATCTTAGCTTAACTTAGCTTCGGCTTAGCTCAGGTTTATCTTAGCTTAACTTACCTTCATCTTAGCTTCGCTGAGCTTTATCACCGCAGAGCACAGCGTAGCATAGCATAGCGTAGCATAGCATAGCGCAGCATTAATGGAGCCGCATTAGCATAACTTAGCTTAGCTTAGCTTCGCATAGCGCAGCGCTACATTAGCATAGTATAGCATCGCATAACATGGCCAAGCACAGCATATCATATCATAGCATATCATAGCGCATCGTAACATAACAAGTCATACCATTACATAGCATATCATAGCATAGCATAACACAGCGCAGCGTTGCAGTAGCACAACATAGTATAACATATCTTAGCATAGCACACCGCAGCATGACATACCATAGCTTAGCATCGCACAGCACAGCACAGCATAGCATAACATATCATATCATAGCGCATCATAGCATAGCAAATCATATCATAGCATAGCGTAGCATAGCATGGCATAACATAGCATCGCGTAGCACCTCATGCTGCTTTCCTAGGGGCTCCAACTTCTAGGCAGGGTCGCACTGGGGTAATGTTGTAAGTTTTCTGCCGTTCTCGCCTTGTCGGCTTCCAGACGATCTACGACCGCCCAAGACGTCCCCAAGACGGCTCCAAGATGGCCGAAGAGGCCCCCAACAGAGCCCCAAGACGGGCCCAAAAGGCCCCAATGTCGGCTCAACAGGCCCCCAGGTGGGCCCCAGACGCTCGACATTGGCCCAAGATTGGCCCAAGCCGGCCCGAGAGGCCTCCAAGGTGCTCCATGAGACGTCCCCAGAACTTTCCCCAGATGGCCCCGGGGCCCCAGTGCGCTTCCAAGGTGGCTTAAGGGCGCTCCGAGCCGCCCCTGGAGGCCCTCAAAAAGGCCACGGTCCAAAACGGCCTCCGAGACGGGCCCCGAGCGCTCGAAGACGCTTAAGACAGCCGCCCGACGGCCCAAGATGCCCCAAAATACTCCAGGTGGGCTCCATAAAGAGCCCAGGAAGGCCCGAACAAGGAACAATCGTCCCAAAACCTAGGGAAAACGCACATTTCGGGAGTTCCCGTGCTTTTCGCTTTCGAAGCGTTCAAGACAGGCCCTCAAGATCGTCCCAAGACGCTTCAGGAGGCTGCTGGGAGGGCCCCAAGACGGCTCAATACTGCGCCAGGACGGTTCCTCAGGCGCCCATGGCGGCCCCAGAGGAGGACAGGACAGGGTGGGAGCGCTCCCGAGGGCCCCAAGAGGGGGCCAGGAGGGCCCCAAGATGGCCCCGACAAGACCCCAAGACGCATGTACTTGGGTGCCCATCTAGCAAGCCCAAGAAGCATATCAAGTACATGCGGTTTGGGGCCCTCTTGGGGCCCCCTTGGGGCGCTCTTGCGGCCCTCTTGACGCCTTCGGGCCCCTCCAAGACAGGGCCGGGCGCATTCTGCCACAGAAAGGCCTCTCGTGGCAGAATGACGGGCCCGCGCCCAGCGGCGTCCTGGGGCCCTCTTGGAGCCCTCTTGGGCCCAAGACAGCCCCAAAAACGGCCCCAGATGGCCCGAAGTCGGCCCAGTAGGCGCCCAAGACAGCCCGCGACGGCTCCAACACGGCCCCGAAAGCACGCAAGACAGCCCCAGGCGCCGCCAAGACGGTCCAAGACGGCTCCCAGACGGCCCAAGAGGCGGTCAAAACGGCCCAGGACGGTTCCAAACAGCACCGACGAGAGCCCACGAGGGCCCCCAGAGGCCCCCTCGAAGCCCAAAAGAAGCTCCGCCGTCATCGTCCCCGTCGGGCGGTGCCGGCAGGCGCCACGGAGCGTGCCAGTGCAGCTCGGGGCGCTGCTTTGGAAGGGGCGGATAGCCTTTCGGCACCATTCCCGCCTGTCCCCCCTAGAATACTCTTGGCCAGATGTCGTGGACGGAGTCCACGGGTCAGCCCTAGTCTCTACTACATTGCAGGGCCCAGTGCGTGCCAGAATGGCGCAGGCTCCAATGCACCAAAACCGCCCCGGGCTGGCCCCGGGCCGCCCCGGGCCGCCCAGGCAGGCTCCAGGACATGTCGAGAGGGCCCCCAGAAGCCCCCAAGACGGCCCCGGAGAGCCCCGGCACGCTTACAGATGGGCCCAAGACGCCCGAGATTCGCCCCAGACGGCCCAAGAGGCGTCCAAGACGCCCGAAGAGGCCTCCCAAGAGGCCTCCCAAGAGGGCCCCGAGCGACAGAAATCGTCGATTTCTATTGTGTTTTTCGATGTTTTCGGCCTCCTCGCCTCTTCGGCTTCCCGACGCTCCAAGACGGCCCAAGAAGTCCCCCCGACCGCTCCAAGACGGCCGAAGAGGACCCCAAGAGAGCCCCAAGACGGGCCAGGAGGGCCCCAAGACGGTCCCAAGACGCCCCAGGACGGCCCCAGGACGGCCCAGGAGGCGCCCAAGACGGCCCAAGAGGCACCCAAGACGGCCCCAGGAGCGGCCCAAGACGGCCCAAGACAGCCCAAGAGGCGCCGAGGCGGGCCTCAGACGGCCCCAAGACGGCCCAAGAGGCACCCAAGACGGCCCGAGAGGGCCCTAAGAGCCCCCCCGGGAGGCCCAAAAGAAGGCCGAAGAGGCTCCGAAACGGCCCCCACGAAGCCTTCAGTGGCTTCAGAATTCCCTCCAGGAGCGGGGGAGCGGACGAGAGGCGACAGGCACGCCGCGCTTGCCCAGAGACCCCTCGCCACGTCGAGCTGATGTCGTGGACGGAGTCCACAGGTCTGCCCTAGTCAGCTACAATGCTGGGATCAGCGCGTGTGAGAAGGGCGAGCAGTGGCAGCGGGCGGTGGCGCTGCTGAGCGAGATGTGGGAGGCGAAGCTGGAGCCCAATGTCATCAGCTATAGCGCTGGGATCAGCGCGTGCGAGAAGGGCGAGCAGTGGCAGCGGGCGCTGGCGCTGCTGAGCGAGATGTGGGAGGCGAAACTGGAGCCCAGTGTCATCAGCTATAGCGCTGGGATCAGCGCGTGCGAGAAGGGCGAGCAGTGGCAGCGGGCGCTGGCGCTGCTGAGCGAGATGCGGGAGGCGAAGCTGGAGCCCAACGTCGTCTCTTCTACAATGCAGCGATCTTTGCGTGCCAGAAGGTCCTCTGTCTTGAAATCTCCGCCGGGCTCTCCAGGCCGCCCTGCGAGCCCCCGGGCCGCTCCGAGACGGCTCAGAGACGCCCACGAGGGCGTCCAGACAGACCAAGAGGGACCCAGTCGAGCCCCAGGTCGGCCCCAGAGGCCTCCAAGGCAGGCCAGGAGGCTCCCAGGGCGGCCCAGGAGGACCCCCAGGAGGGACCCAAGAGGCAAACATTGCCCCATTCCCTTTCGGAACACGTGCATTTTTTGATATGCTCGCTCTTTTCGTCTCCGCCGCGTCCAAGACGGCTATACAGGCCTTCCCGATCGCCCCAAGACTCTCCAGAGCACCCCAGGAGGGTTTCCAAACGGCCCGAGGCGGTCCCGCGACGGCTCCAGAGACGCCCTGGACGGCCCCAGAGGCAACCAAGACAGCCCCCAAAGCGGTCAATAACGGCCCAAGACGGGCCCAAGACGGTCCGAGCTGCACCCAAGACGGCCTCACACGGCCCCAAGACGGCCCAAGGGGTACCCAAGACGGCCCAAGAGGGCCCCAAGAGGCCCCCAGGAGGCCGCAAGATGGTCCAAGGGGGCTCCAAAAGGCCCCCAGGAGGCCGAAAAGAATCCCCGAGAGGCCCCAAACGGTTCCCATGGAGAAGGCGCCCGCCATCCGTGGCCGCATAGGCAGCGTTGTCATCCTCCGTGGGTGCGGGCGCGAGCGAAAAAGCGCCGAATAATGAACAGCAGCATGGGCGCTATTCCCTTGTACTGTTGCCTCCCAGCTCCAGGGCACCATTCGCCGCTGCCGCCCAAGTGAGGCGATATACATACACCAGAGGCCTCCACGGAACGCAGTCCCCAAACAAGTCTGATCCCAGAGGGGCGCGGAGACGTCGCCCAAAAGGACGTGGCTCCCTGCGCGTCCACAGTGGGCCCCCATGCGCAGTGCACCGTTCGACAACTCGAGTGCCTTGGGGCAGCATCGATCTCTCCCTTGGGCACGAAGCAGACAGCAGCAACGGGGGCACACAACAGCAGCAGTAAGCAGCGGCAGGCAGCGGGTAGAAGCACGCACTAAGCGGAACTGGCCATCAGCAGGTGCAGATTTCGTGGACGGAGTCGACGGGTCAGTCCTACTGGCCTCGCCAGCCCCCTTCCAGTGCCCACAACTCACGACGACGACGACGACCACCACCACGACAACGACGCCGACTACGACGGGTACGACGGCGGCCTCGCGGCGGCGACGACAACGACGCCGACGATGACAGCAACGTCTGCGGCCCCGCGACGGCCGAGCTGCTGGAGCGCCGCAAGGGCTCGGACACGAAGACGCGGTCTCGCTGCCGCGGCTGTGTTCATAGGTTTTCGGCAAAATCTCAGCCGTTCTTCCGAGAACCATTCCAGAAAGATGTCGTGGACGGAGTCCACGGGTCAGCCCTAGTCTCTTCTCTATGGCAGACGGAAGCGGGTGCGAAAAGGTCGTGCATTTTGCCCTCCCTGGAGGGCCATCTTTCGACACCCCTCACGCAGATCCTGACCCCCGAGCGTCACAAATCGAGCCCTCCCCCCAAAGACGCGCCGAAGTGGCCATCAGAGGCTCCAAGGAGCGTCCAAGAGGCCCCCTAGAGGCCCCCAACAAGGCCCACGAGGCCCCCTAGAGGACCCCACCGAGGCTTTAGGGGCCTCCAAGAGCCTCCAACAGTACTCCGAAGCATGTCCCCAGAGGCCAAAATCTTGTATTTTTCAATGGTTTTTGAATGAGCTTTGCCTGCTCACCCTCTCGGCTAGCCGACGCTCCAAGCCGGCCGAAGAGACCCACAAGACCACCCCAGGACGGCCCAACAGGCCTCCAAGCGCGTCGCCAGACGGCCCAGGAGCTCCAAGATGGCCCAAGAGGCGCCCGAGACGGCCCTGGAGGACCCCAAGCCAGGCCCAAGAGGGGGCCAAAGCACGGAGAAAAACACTGATATTGCGAGTCCTGGGCCCCCATACGCCCACACAAGGCCCCAAGGCCCCCGCCAAGAGGCCGCCAAGAGCCCCCAACAGTACCCCGACGCAGGCCCCCAGAGGCCAAAATCCTTTCTGTCTCCATGGTTTTGGAAGGAATTTTGCCTTCTCGTCGTCTCGGCTAGCCGACGCTCCACGACGGCCGGAGAGAACCACAAGACCGCCCCAGGACGGCCCAAGAGGCCTCCAAGCGCGTCGCCAGACGGCCCAGGGAGCCCCAAGATGGCCCAAGAGGCGCCCAAGCCGGCCCCGGAGGACCCCAAGCCAGGCCCAAGAGGGGGCCAAAGTGACATTCCGAGTCCTGGGCCCCCATACGCCCACATTAGGCCCCAAGACCCCCCCAAGAGGCTGCCAAGAGCATCCAACAGTACTCCGAAGCATGCCCCCAGAGGCCAAATTCCTTAATTTGTCAATGGTTTTTGAAGGAGTTTTGCCTGCTCACCTTCTCGGCTAGCCGACGCTCCAAGACGGCCGAAGACACCCACAAGACCGCCCTTGCCTTCTCGCCTTCTCGGCTAGCCGACGCTCCACGACGGCCGAAGACACCCACAAGACCGCCTCAGGATGGCCCACCAGGCCTCCAAGCGCGCCCTTAGACGGCCCAGGGAGCCCCAAGATGGCCCAAGAGGCGCCCAAGCCGGCCCCAGAGGACCCCAGCCCCATTCGCTTTGGAAAACTTGCATTTTTGATATGCTCGCTCTTTTCGTCTTCACCGCGTCCGAGACGGCTGGCTATACAGGCCTTCCCAATCGCCCCAAGACGCCCCCAGAGCACCCCAGTAGGGCCCCCAAACGGCTATACAGGCCCTCCCCCTCGCCCCAAGACGCGCCCAGAGGCCCCCAAAGGGCCCCACACGACCCCGACGGCCCAGGACGCACCCAAGACAGCCTCAAGAGCAGCCAAGAATGGCCAACGGGACGGCTCCGAGAGGCTCCAGGGGGCGCCAAGACGGCCTCAGAGCACCCTTGGGAGCCCAAAGGCAGCCCCAGAGGCCCCCAAGGCAGGCCAGGAGGCTCCCAAGACGGCCCAGGAGGGCCTCCAGGAGAGCCCCAAGAGGCCCAAACCGTCCCAGTCCTGGCGGGGAACGCACATTTTCAATATATCATGTTCCCTACCTAGGCTCTGCCTAGAAGGGTTCTTACTCTCTTAGCTTAAAGGGGTCGGGCAGTGGAACACACCCCGGGCGGTTCCCCCAGTCCCCTGGGAGCGGTTCCCCCCAGTCCCCTGGGAGCTTTAGCTTTAGCTTAGCTTTAGCTTAGCTTTAGCTTAGCTTTAGCTTAGCTGTAGCTTAGCTTTAGCTTAGCGTTTCGCTTGGCTTTTCGTTTAGCGTTTAGCTTAGCTTTAGCTTAGCTTTAGCTTAGCTTTAGCTTAGCTGATGCTCAGGTTTAGCTTAGCTTTAACTTAGCTTTAGCTTAGCTTTAGCTTAGCTTTAGCTTAGCTTTAGCTTAGCTTTAGCTTAGCTTTAGCTTAGCTTTAGCTTAGCTGTGGCTTAGCTTTAGCTTAGCTTTAGCTTAGCGTTACTGTTACTACTAATGCTGCTTTCCTAGGGGTTCCAACTCCTAGGTAGGGTCGCACTGGGATATTTTTTTCGTCCTCGCAGTGTCCAGAAGGCTATACAGGCCCCCCAGCTCGCCCCAAGACGCGCCCAGACGCTCCCATGAGGGCGCCCAAAGGGCCACACACTGCCCGGGGACGGCTCCAGAGGCGCCCGAGACGGCCCAAGACGCACCCAAGACAGCCCCAAGAGCAGTTCATAATGGCCTAAGACGGCTCCACCGCCCCGTCTCCAAGACGGCTGTAGAGGTCCCCGCCGCCCCGTCTCCAAGCCTTTCCGTTTGGACAGTCTCCAAGACGGTCTCTGGGCCGTCCGGGATGGCTCCAGAGGCGCCCGAGACGGCTCAAGAAATACCAAAGACAGCCCCAGAAGCGCCCAATATTGGCCCAAGATGGCCTCAAGATTGTCCCAAGATGGTCCGAGAGGCGCCCAAGACGGCCCCACATCGCCCCAAGACGGCCCAAGATGCACTCAAGATTGCCAAAGAGGGCTCCGAGAGACCCACCCCCAGGAGGACGAAAAGAGGCCCCCAAGCGGCCCCCGAGATGCTTCTCTCTTGGGGAGCGTCGGACTTCCAGCACCGTTTTGGAGGCTTCTTGGACCCTCTGGGAGCCATCTTTGCGCTATTTGGAGACGTCTTGGGGAGGTGCGCTCGAAAAGTTGATTCGTGTCCTCGCACTGGGGCCCTTCTTAGGGAGTTCCGTCTCGCCGCCCTCTTGCGGGCCTACTAGGCCGCGCCCACTGGCCCCATTGTCACCACACTGCCAGATGAAATCATCATTCGGCCCTGGCGAATAGCAGATAAATTCTAGACGCTTCGCGTATCCCCACCAGCCCGTCCAGAAATGAGTCCCAGGGGAGTGGAGGTTATGAGGGAAGCGGGGGAGCATGCAGAAGAACAGAGGGCGGGGTGAGCCGCCATATACCCCAAGAGGGGGAGGATGTAGGAGGAGCCGTCGTCGTCGGAGTAGGAGGAGGAGGAGGAGCAGGAGGAGGAGCAGGAGGAGGAGCAGGAGGAGGAGGAGGAGGAGGAAGATAAGGAGGAGGAGATGGAGGACTGCGAGGACGAGGAGGACGAGAAGGAGGAAAAGGAAAAGGAGGAGGAGGAGGAGGAGGAGGAGGAGGAGGGGGAGGGGGAGGAGGGAGGAGGAAGAAAAAGAGGAGGAGGAGGAGGACAATGGCGAGCTTGGGGCCTCTTGGGCCGTCTTTGGAGCCTCTTGGCGGTCCCGGGGGCCTCTTGCGTATCTCGGGGAGCCTCTTGTGGCCTCTTGGGGGTCTCTTGGGGGCCTCTTGGAGGCCTCTTGGGGGCCTCTTGGGGCCTCTTGGGGCTCTCTTGGGGCGCTCTTGGGGCGCTCTTGGGAGCTTTCGAGGCGCTCTTGGGGCCATCTTGGAGGAGATCTATCAAAGAAGGGGGGGTCCTCAATTAGCGCTGCCCCTCTAGAGTGCCTCGAATCGCTTCTTGGGCCCTTCTTGAGGCCAAAATCTTTCCAAAACCTAGGTAAAATCAATGTTTTGTGTTTTCTCGCCTTTTCGCTCTTGGAGCCGTCTTGGGCCGTCTTGGGAGCCTCTTGGGCCTCTTGGAGGTCTCTTGGGAGCCTTTTGGAGGCCTCTTGGGCGCCTCTTGGGGCCTCTTGGGGCGCTCTTGGGGCGCTCTTGGGGCGCTCTTGGGAGCCTTCGGGGCGCTCTTGGGGCCATCTTGGAGGAGATCGATCAAAGAAGAGGGGGTCCCCAATTAGCGTTGCCCCTCTAGAGTGCCTCGAGTCGCCTCTTGGGCCCCCCAAGAGGCCAAAATCCTTCCAAAACCTAAGGAAAATCAATGTTTTTTGCTTTCTCGCCTTTTCGCTCTTGGAGCCGTCTTGGGCCATCTTGAACTCTCTTGGGGCCTCTTGGGGGTCTCTTGGCAGCCTCTTAGAGGCTTCTTGGGGGCCTCTTGGGGTCTCTTGGGGCCCTCTTGGGGCGCTCTTGGGGCGCTCTTGGGAGCCTTCGGGGCGCTCTTGGGGCCATCTTGGAGGAGATCTATCAAAGAAGGGGGGAGCTCCAATTAGGGTTGCCCCTCTAGAGTGCCTCGAAGCGCCTCTTGGGCCCCCCCAAGAGGCCAAAATCCTTCCAAAACCTAAGGAAAATCAATGTTTTGTGCTTTCTCGCTTTTTCGCTCTTGGAGCCGTCTTGAGCCATCTTGGGCGTCCCTGACACCTCGCGAGACGCCTCGTCCAGGTCAGTGGGGAGGGGTAAGGGGAGGGGTAAACCCCTCCCCGAAGGGAAAGAAGGGGGGTTGGCAGAGGAAACGCTCTAGACCACCTACGCCCTAAAGGGCTGGTGGGATTTCTCACGGCTACCTTCCCCGCAGAAGCTATGATGAACACAGACTGCGGCGTCAGAAAAAGCTTCTGTCCACACCATGTCATGCCTACATGGGTGTGCTTCCACTGACACCGCCTCCACCACCGCGTTCCTGCCTTCAGGCCTGCTTGCCTGCATCCCTCGCCCACCTTCCCCTCCAGCGGCCACCTCCTCCATCCACGCCGTCCCCTCCAACCTCCCCTTACCCGCGAGGCCCCAGAGACGCTCCACTTCCACGTCCACACCAGGGCGGGCAAATTCCGCGGCGGGAGGCCGCGGGTCAGCCCTAGTCAGCTACAGCGCCGGGATCAGCGCGTGCGAAAAGGGCGGACAGTGGCAGCGGGCTCTGTCACTGCTGAGGGAAATGGAGGAGGCGAAGTTGGAGCCTAACATCGTCATCTTCTTCTATACTACAATACCGGAATCAGCGCGTGCGAAAAGAGGGCCTGGTGGCATCGGCCCGCCTCGGCCCAGCTCGGCCCGGCTCGGCCCGCTGCGGGCAGGCGCTCGGAGCCGCCTCGACAGCCTTAGGAGCGGCCGCGATGGCGACAAGATGGCGGCTGGGGGACGCCCGCGACGGTCAGGACGGCCCCAGAAGATTCCCTGGGAACGCTTCCAGAGGCTGAACGTGTCGCTTTTATATGGTTTTTCTTCAATGTTTCTAGCGTTCTCTCCTTTCCCGGCTGCGGACAGCCCCAAACCGCCATGGACGGCTCCCAGGTGCTCCCGAATCGTCCCAGGGCGGCCCCACCCGCTCGAAAGCAGGCCCCCAGCCGCTCCAAGACAGGCCCCAGACGATCCTCCGCACGACCCCCAGGGACGCTCCAGAGTGCCATCGACAGCTCCAGCAGCACCCAAAACGGCACAAACCAGCCCCAGGAAGTTCCAAAACGTCCTCGCAGAGCCCCTGGTTGGCCCAAGAGAGCCCTCGGACGGCCCAAACACATCGAAAAGGCGTCCCCTTGAGATCCCACGGAGCGCTTGAAGAGGCTCCCCGCGACGATTTTACATGTTTTTTTCAATTGTTTCGGGCGTTCTCCCTTTTCCGGCTTCGGAGCGCCCCCGACGGTTCTCAGGGATCCCCAGATCGGTCCAAGCCGGCCCCACAGCCTAGCATGCAGGCTCCACCTTCAGACGAGCCCCCACGGCCCCAAGAGGCGCTCCAGAGGGCCCAAGATAGCCCCAGAAGAACCCCAGACGTCCTCGCAGGGCTTCTGGCTGGCGCAAGAGAGCTCTCAGACGTCCCAACCACTCCGAAAACGACTCTCCAAGAGATCCCAGGCAGCGCTTTCAGAGGCTAAACGCGTCCATGTTGTATGATTGTGTGCACTGTCTCGGGCTTTCTCCCCTTTTCTGGCTTCGGGCCGCCCTAGACGGCTCCGAAGGGTTCCCCAGATCACCCAAGGTGGCCCGCTCGGGTTCTCTCGAGAGCATTCCTGGGAGCCAGAAAGAGCTAATTACCGCGGTGTGCAAAAAGGTCCCTTGCATTATTTCCAGGGGACCACCGCCCGCATGTTCTTGCGTACCTCGCTGGAGAACCGCACAGGCAAGTCGAGTGCATGAGCGTTGGGGCTTTTGTCGAAGCCTCTCCGGCCGCCCATGAGGCCATCGGGGACGCCAACAACTCCAACAGGTCCCCGAGGGCACAACTACAGCACCCCAAAGGCCTCCAAGACGAATGTACTTGGGTAACTCTCTGGGCACCTCGGCGGGCGAACCTTCCCGCACCGCCCCAGGACAGCCCCAAACGGGGCTCGCAAGCAACAGGCCCAGACGATCCCATATGATCCCCAGGGCCCCAGAGAGCCGCCCGAGAGCGTTTCGAACCGCCCGAGATGGCTCCCAGGAGTTTCCAGATCGGCCCAAAGCGGAGCCACAGGCTCCCAGACGATCCTCAGTGCCCCCAGGAACGTTCGAAGGTGCCCAAGACAGGCACAGAAGCTTCCGAAACGGCTCAAGCCGGCCCCCAAATGCTCTAGGGCTTGCCCGCAGGGCTAATTACAAGATTGTCCCAGAGAGCCCTCCGACACGGCCTCAGGGACCACCATGACATTCCAGGACCGCGGGGCTCCAGGATGGCCCAAGACAGCTTCCAGACTGCCCAAATACTCCGAAACACGCTCCCCTAGAGATTCTCTAACCCCACGAACGCCACGGGATACGCTTCCCATACGGCCTGAGTACTCCGACGGTCTCACCCTTCAGCTTATGGGAAGCACCACGCTCGACCCACGTGTCGAAGGACACCGCGTTGCCTGACTTCCCTTCCGCGGGTTCCAAAATGCTTTGTGAGGCTCGCCGACATTACCGCGGATTGCGGACTTCTTCGTGAGGCTCGCCGACGTGGAGCACGAAGACTCCAGGAGCCATCGTCGTCGTCGTCGTCGTCGTCGTCGCCGCGAGGCTCCTCGGTAGTTCATTGCTGTTCTTGTTGGAGTTTTCCGTCATTCGGCGAGCATGACCTCACCAACCAGCGGGCGAACGTTCTCCTTCTCCCCCCTTCCTCAGGACACCGCGGTTCTACGACTTCGCCAGCTCAGGTCAGCGTGTCTTCAATCCACAGGTTCAGCAAATCGCAGATTTAGTCCACGGGTGCACACTAGTCAGCTACAGCGCTGGGCTCAAGGCGTGCGAGAAGGGCAAGCAGTGGCAGCGGGCCCTGGCGCTGCTGAGCGAGATGCGGGAGGCGAAGCTGGAGCCCGACGTCATCAGCTACAACGTTGGGATCAGAGTGTGCGAGAACGGTGGGCAGTGGCAACAGGCGCTGAGCATGCTCAGAACCATGCGTTTGAGAAAGTTGGACGTTGACTTCATGGTCTACGGAGCTGCAGCCAGCATGTGCGAGCAAGGCGGGCAAGGGAGCCACGCGCTGTCTTTATTCAAAGAGGTGCGTGACCTTGTTGCAGGGGAATGATACAATACATGTCGAGCACGATCCAGTTGGCTCAGTTGCAACGCTGAGGCCAGCGCGTGAAGATGGGAGAGCAATGGCAGATGGCTTTGGCGCTGCTGAGCGAGATCCGGGAGGCTAAGCTGGAGCCCGATGCTATCATCATGCCCTCAATTCTGGGTCAAATCCGTGGGCCAATCGCTTTCTCGGCCTCCAGCGGTGTCGGCACTGCCTCCGGGTCCCTATGGGCTCTGGGTCCCCATGACGTCGCAGAGACAGCCTTCGATAATGTCCGAGATGGCCAGAATCTGCCCCGACAGCCGCTGGACAGGGGCCCCGAGAGATCTCAAGCGGTTCCACGAAGCCTCCAAAAGGTCCCTAGACGCCCCAAGAGGCCTTGCAGGAATTGTCCAGAAGACCACGGGAACTTCAAAGCTTTTCAACACCCAAGACGGGGCCTCCAGACGGCCCAAGAGGCGCCCAAATTGCTCCAAGCGGGCTCCAAGAAGAGCCCCGAGAGAGCCCGAACGAGAGAACATTTCCCAAATCCTTCAGGAAAACGTTCATTTTGGCAATTCCCGTGCTTTTCGTCTTCAAAGCGCCCAAGACGACAATATTGTCTCCCAAGATCGACACGTGAACTTGAGAGGTTCCATCGGCGACCCGCTGGCGGCCGCGGTCGCCGTCGCCGTCGCTTCCGCCGCTGCTGCCGCCGCCGTCGTAATGGCAATCCGTCGGCTGTTCTTACACCTCGCCTCCCGAGCAATTCCCGGGGCCTGGAACCGTCGAAACACTTTTCCTGCACGCACTGTCGTCAGGCACCCAAAGGCGTATCGTGTTTCACAGTCCAAGTTCGGGCTCGTCGTCGGTGGCGTCTCTTGGGCGCCTCTTGGCGCCTGTTTGGCACTTCTCGAGCGGTCTAGGTGCCTCGCGTGGGCGTCTGGGAGTCCGTCTTGAGGTCTCCCAGAACCTTCTTTCAGCTCGAGGTCCTGTTGGGTTCGTCCTTGGGTCTTCCAGAGCCTTCTCGATCTGTCTTCACACCGTGCTCACGATCTCTGGGTCTATCAGGACGCTCTCTCAGGCCGTCCCGGAGCCAACATGACACGACGACGTGCCAACCACCAGGCTGCACCGTGTTGGCCCCGCACGATTCTCCAGGCAGCGTTGTGATTCCCCCAGGTGCACTTTGCAATCCGCCTTCAGGTCCTGTGGGGTCCGACCTGGAGTCTCCCAGACTCTTTTTCCAGCTTGAAGTCCTGTTCGCTGTTGGGTCCGTCCTGGTATATCCCAGGGCCTTCTTGGTCTGTCTTCGTGGGGTTCGTCCTGGGGTGTCCCAGGGCCTTCGCACCTGCGTCGTCGGGCAAGTCTTTTGTCCACTGCGCCTGTCGCGTCCGCCCCGGGCTCGTCGCTGCCGACGTCTTCGCCGCCGCCGTCGTTGGCGTCGTCGCTCCAGCCGTCGCCGTCGTCACGTCGTCGTCGTCGTCGTCGTCGTCGTCGTCGTCATCTTCGTCGTTGTCCGCTCTGACTCCCCTCCGCGCAGGCAATGTCGCAGCTCTTCGGGGGCGCCTTCGCCGCGCAACTGCGGCTCTCTTCAGCACGATGTCGTGGACGGAGTCCACGGGTCAGCCCTAGTCAACTACAGCGCCGAGATCAGCGCGTGCGAGAAGGGCGAGCAGTGGCGGCGGGTGCTGACGCTGCTGAGCGAAATGCGGGAGGCGAAGCTGGAGCACGACGCCATCTGTATTACAATTCAGCCCGAAGCGCGTGCGAGAAGGGCTTTCAGTCGACAGCCCGCCCCGGGGAGCCCCGAGAGCCCGCGGGCTTGCAAAGCGTATCCAAAATTGATATATACGTTTAGATGCGATCGAGCCCTGGTGCAGGCGAGAAGCCAATCGTATCTACTTTTCTGCAACGACGACGAGATATATATGTGTGTATATGTATAAATTCTTTGATGCGCGCCCCCGGCCTGCGCGGGAATGCCGCCGTATCTAAACGTTTCTATTGTTCAAGCATATCTAAACAATCGGGACCGTATACATTTTTAAAGGGACATGCCTATTCGCATCTATCTTTCAAAAACTGACAGTGCCGCGCCGTATCTATTGATCTACCTTTGTCAGAACGGATGCTGTTGGCTGTGTTCTCGGAGCGAAAGCGATCCATGATAGTAGTCGAAGCAATGAGCAACGGTATGGGGATAGTTGGAAGCCGTGGCGATGAGGAGTGAGGAGACGACCGACGACGACAAAAACGACGAGAAGTAGGATGGACAACAGCGACGAAACGAAATTTGGGAGAGAACTGGGTAATTTGGAACAGGGAGCCGTAGGATGGGGAGAGCAAAAGGGAGGAGGAGGACGAGGAAGAGGAGGAGGAGGAGGAAGAGGAGGAGGAGGAGGAGGACATCATCATCATCATCATCCTCATCATCATCATCATCATCATCATCATCGTCGTCCTGGCTGGCATGCGTATTGTCTTTCCTGTTCATGGTCATTGAGCGGCCTCGGCCTGGCATTGGAAGCGCGGCGCCGTTTCTATTCGTATCTGTTGTTGGTAGACATGGTTTCCAGCGGTGGGCGCCATGTTGAACCGTATCTAAGCATAGCTAAACATTGACCCGTATCCAAAAATATGAAGAACACATACACCCGTATCTAACACAAGTAAGCGCTCGAATCTAAACGTAATTACTTTAGTAACATATCTCCTCATATTTAATTTCCATCATGAGGGCGTTGTCGAACACATATGGTTCAGGGATGATTTTTAGATACCATGCGGCCCTTCCGAATGCAGTTGCCGCTGGTAATATGAGCAACCAACATAGATTTTGAAATGTGTCTTCCAGGGACGGCCTGTAGCGCCAACCGTGCCCTGGGGCGCCTCCAGGGCGCTCCCCGACGGCTCCGGAAGGCCCTTTGGGCCGCTCGCCGACGGCTTTTGGGCCCCCAGCGCGGCTCCCAGGCCCCCAGCGTGGCCCAATATTGTCTCCCAGAGAGCCTTTAGCACGTTCCCCGGCGGCCCCAGAAGGCCCTTGGGCCGTTCGCCGACGACCCCGCGACCCCCCAAAACGATTTCCCGCAAAACCCACACCAAGCCCCATGCCCCACGTCGAGCTCCGACACCTCCAGAAGGCCCCTGGGCCGCTCGCCGACGGCTCCCTCGCCCCGAGCTCGGCCCAGGACGGCCTCCCGGAGAGCCATGACCCCCAGATCGCCCCAAGACGGCTTCCTGCATGCCACAAACCAAACCCCATACCTCATACCAAGCCCCCGACGGTTCCGAAAGGCACCTGGGCCGCTCGCCGACGGCTCCCTCGTTCCCAGCGAGAGCCACGACCCCCAGATCGCCCAGGAGGGCTTCCCGCAAGCCCTAAACCAAACCCCATACCCCACACCAAACCCCCGACACTTGCAGAAGGCCCTTGGGCCGCTCGCCGACGGCTCTCTCGACCCCAGTTCGGCCCAATACGGCTTCCCAGAGAGCCTGCAGCACGCTTCCCGACGGCCCCAGAAGGCCCTTGGGCCGTTCGCCGACGGCCCCAGAACAACCACATCGCCCCAGACGGCTCCCCGCAAGACCCACACCAAGCCCCCTGCCCCACACCGAGCCCCGGCACCTCCAGAAGGCCCCTGGGCCGCTCGCCGACGGTTCCCTTGCCTCCAGCTCGGCCCAATACGGCCTCCCAGAGAGCCTTCAGCACGCTCCCCGACGGCGCCAGAAGGCCCCTGGGCACTCGCCGACGGCGCCACGACACCCGCATCGCCCCGAGACGGCTTCTCGCAAGCCCCCAACCACGCCCCATACCCCACACCGAGCCTTCTCGCCCCCCGACGGCCTCCCAGATGTCCTCCAGGACGCCCCCCGACGGCTCCAGAAGGACGTTCCCATGACGCAGGAAGTTGCTCACCCCCACCCGAGGCCTTGGACCATTGAGTTTCCCCAGGCCTTCTCGGGAGCTTCCTGTCGACCCCAGCCGCGGCCGCGGCATGCCCTCACGGTCCCAGATACCGTTATTGCCCGGGCCTCGCGGTACTGGTGACAAAGGGGGCTTGTCCCATGCGCTCGCAAGCCCCAGACCAGGCCCCATCCCTACCCCGAGCCCCAGACACTCTGACCTATCCCAGATCTTCTCAACCGCCTCGTGTCGCTCCACAGCCGCACCATCCCCCAGACCCCGCCCTCTCTGTTTCAGGATCCGCAGTCTCGGATCGTAGGGCCCTCCTCCAGCCCTGGAATCAGGGCCATCAGGCCTTGCTCGCATCTTGCCTCCCTCTGCTGTCATGCTCCGACCTCAACCGCTCTTTCTGCCTGCTCCTGCCTTCCCCCCGGCCTCGGCGACACATGCGTGTTCCAGACACCCGGGCCCTGACAACTTTTGAAGACCCACAGTTTCGAGGACCTACTCGTGTCGGACAAGCTGTTCTGCTACGGAGTCGTCGCTTCAAGTGCAACGGGAGCGCGTGACACGTTGTTCACGCCGTGGATCTCATCCACGGGTACACACTAGTCAGCTACAGCGCCGGGATTAGCGCGTGCCAGAAGGGCAAGCAGTGGGAAGGTGTTCTGGCGCTGTTCAGCGAGATGTGTGAGGCGAATGTGTCGCCCGACGTCATCAGCTATAATGCTGGGGTAAGCGCGTTCGAAAAAGGCAGCCAATGGCAGCAGGCCTTGTCGCTGTTGAGCGAAATGCGGGAGGCTAAGCTGGAGCCCGACGTCATCTTCTCTACAATGCAGGGACCCGTGCGTGCGTGCGTGCTTAAAATGCCCCACAACGGCTCCGGGGACGCCCCAGAGGCGCTCACGCGGCCCGAGAGGCGCCCAGGACGGCCCCAGACACCCCCAAAACGGCCCAAGAGCGCTCCAAGAGAGCTCCGGACCGCCGAAAACGGCCCCGACAAGGCCCAGGAGGCCTCCACGACGGCCCCAGAGACGTTCAAGAGGCGTCCCAGGATGGCCCCCACAGGTCCAAATCATTGTTTTTTTCAACAGAAAACCGTAAAATTTTAGCACACACTGCTTGTCGGAAGTATGGCGCAGAAGATGGGACAAGAGGCCCCCACGACCGCCCCAAGACGGCCCAAGAGGCCCCTCAGAGGCACGAAAACCGGCCCGCGAGAGCGTCCAGAGACCCAAGAGGCGCCCAACACGGCCCCCAGGCGGCCCCAAGAGGCGTCCAAGGATGGCCCCCAGAGGCGAAAATCATTGTTTTTCCAGAAGAAAAACGCTCACTTCCAGCATGCGCTGCTTCACGGGAATATGGCGCAGAAGCTGGTTCCAGGTCCCCACGACCGCCCCAAGACGGCCCAAGAGGCCCCCAAGACGCACGAAAACCGGCCCGAGAGGGGGTCGAGAGAGTCCAAGAGGCGCCCACAACGGCCCCAGGGTGACACCAAGAGACTCCCAGGACGGCCCCAGGTATCCCCAAGACGCTCCAAGAGCGCTCCACGACAAGCCAAGACTGCCTTTTGCAGCGCCAAGACGGCCCAAGACGCCTCTACGACGGCCTAAGAGACGCCGAAGAGGCTTCCCAGGGGGGCCCCAGGAGGGCCCCGAGACGGCCCAAGACGCACCCAAGACAGCCCCAAGAGCAGTTAACAATGGCCCAAGACGGCCCCACCGCCCCGTCTCCAAGACGGCTGTAGGTGCCCCCACCGCCACGTCTCCAAGCCTTTCCGTTTTGACAGTCTCCAAGACGGTCTCTGGGCCGTCAGGGACGGCTCCAGAGGCGCCCGAGACGGCTCAAGAAACACCAAAGACAACCCCAAGAGCGCCCAATATTTGCTCAAGATAGCTCCAAGACTGTCCCAAGATGCCGAGAGGCGCCCAAGACGGCCCCACATCGCCCCAAGACGGCCCAAGACGCACTCAAGATTGCCCAAGAGGGCTTCAAGAGACCCCCAGGAGGACGAAAAGGGCCCCCAAGCGGCCCCCAAGAGGCGTTGGATGCTTCTCTCTTGGAGAGCGTCGAACTTCCAGTATCGTCTTGGGGGCTTCTTGGACCCACTGCGAGCCATCTCTGCGCCATTTGGGGACGTCTTGGGGCGGTGCGCTCGAAAGGTCGATTCGTGTCCTCGCACTGGGGCCCGTCTTAGGGAGTTACGTTTCGCCGCCCTCTTGCGGGCCTCCTAGGCCGCGCCCACTGGCCCCATTGTCACCACACTACCACATCAAATTATCATTCGGCCCCGGCGAAGAGCAGATAACTTCTCACGGCTGCCCTCCCCGCAGAAGCTATCATGAACACATATTGCGGCGTCAGAAACAGCTGTTATGCCTACATGGGTGCGCTTCCATTGACACCGCCTCCACCACCGCGTTCCTGCCTTCAGGCCTGCTTGCCTGCATCCCTCGCCCACCTCCCCCTCCAGCGGCCACCTCCTCCATCCACACCGTCCCCTCCAACCTCCCCTTACCCGCGAGGCCCCAGAGACGCTCCACTTCCACGTCCAAGCCATGGCGGGCAGATTCCGCGGGCGGAAGGCCGCGGGTCAGCTCTAGTCTCTACTACATTGCAGGGCCCAGTGCGTGCCAGAATGGTGCAGGCTCCAATGAACCAAAACCGCCCCGGGCTGGCTCCGGGCCGCCCAGGGAGGCCCCAAGACACGTCCAGAGGGTCCCAAAAATCCTCCAAGACGGCCCCGGAGAGCCCCGGCACGCTTAAAGATGCGCCCAAGACGTCCGAGAGTCGCCCCAGGCGGCCCTCGAGGCGTCCAAGACGCCCGAAGAGGCCTCCCAAGAGGCCTCCCAAGAGGGCCCCGAGCGACAGAAAGCGTCGATTTCTACTGTGTTTTTCGGTGTTTTCGGCCTCCTCGCCTCTTCGGCTTTCCGACGCTCCAAGACGGCCCAAGAAGTCCCCCCGACCGCTCCAAGACGGCCGAAGAGGACCCCAAGAGAGCCCCAAGACGGGCCAGGAGGGCCCCCAGACGGTCCCAAGACGCCGCAGGACGGCCCCAGGACGGCCCAGGAGGCGCCCAAGACGGCCCAAGAGGCACCCAAGACGGCCCCAGGAGCGGCCCAAGACGGCCCAAGACAGCCCAAGAGCGCCCAAGACGCCCGAGATTCGCCCCAGGAGGCCCTCGAGGCGTCCAAGACGCCCGAAGAGGCCTCCCAAGAGGCCTCCCAAGAGGGCCCCGAGCGACAGAAATCGTCGATTTCTATTGTGTTTTTCAATGTTTTTGGCCTCCTCGCCTCGTCGGCTTTCCGACGCTCCAAGACGGCCCAAGACGCCCCCCCGACCGCTCCAAGACGGCCGAAGAGGATACCAAGAGAGCCCCAAGACGGGCCAGGAGGGCCCCCAGACGGTCCCAAGACGCCGCAGGACGGCCCCAGGACGGCCCAGGAGGCGCCCAAGACGGCCCAAGAGGCACCCAAGACGGCCCCAGGAGCGGCCCAAGACGGCCCAAGACAGCCCAAGAGCGCCCAAGACGTCCGAGATTCGCCCCAGGAGGCCCTCGAGGCGTCCAAGACGCCCGAAGAGGCCTCCCAAGAGGCCTCCCAAGAGGGCCCCGAGCGACAGAAATCGTCGATTTCTATTGTGTTTGTCAATGTTTTCGGCCTCCTCGCCTCGTCGCCTTCCCGACGCTCCAAGACGGCCCAAGACGCCCCCCCGACCGCTCCAAGACGGCCGAAGAGGACCCCAAGAGAGCCCCAAGACGGGCCAGGAGGGCCCCAAGACGGTCCCAAGACGCCGCAGGACGGCGTCCGGACGGCCCAGGAGGCGCCCAAGACGGCCCAAGAGGCACCCAAGACGGCCCCAGGAGCGGCCCAAGACGGCCCACGACAGCCGAAGAGGCGCCAAGGAGGGCCTCAGATGGCCCGAAGACGGCCCAAGAGGCACCCAAGACGGCCCGAGAGAGCCCTAAGAGCCCCCCCGCGAGGCCCAAACGAAGGCCGAAGAGGCTCCGAAACGGCCCCTACGAAGCCTTCAGTGCCTTCAGAATTCCTTCCAGGAGCGGGGGAGCGGACGAGAGGCGACCGGCATATCGAAGGCACAAAAGAACAATGTTGGACGCTCCGAGGGCCTTCGATGTTTCTCTGTTGGGGAGAGTCGTCGTAGGATCGACGATTGCCGACCGAGGGCATGGAGAATCCAGCGAAAGAGGAGAAGAAGGTGGAAAAGGAGGAGGAGGAGGAGGAGGAGGAGGAGGAGCCCGACGCCATCATGATTGCCTTTCGGCCCTGCAGCCGCACCCCCCCGCGCTTGCCCAGAGACCCCTCGCCACGTCGAGCTGATGTCGTGGACGGAGTCCACAGGTCTGCCCTAGTCAGCTACAACGCTGGGATCAGTGCGTGCGAGAAGGGCGAGGAGTGGGACCAGGCTCTGTGGCTACTCTGTAAGGCGAGGCAAGGAAAGGTGAAATGATATATTCTCCACTGCAACACTGCAATCAGGGCGTGTGGGAAATGTCAGGAGTGGCAATTCCACTATCACTTTTCAGAGACATGCAGCAAGAGAAACTATAACTTGACCAGTACAGTTTAACGGGTGCCACCATAGCGTGCGGTCGCCAGGGGGAGTGACAACAAATGTTGTCGGTTGCGTACACATATAACGGCGCACCGGGTCCGGGGGCCCGGGGCCGGGACCCCGACCACAAATGTGCGCCCCGGGGGGCCCGGAGGCTCGTCGGGGCTTGCCGGAGGCCTCCCCAGTCAGACAAGACGGCCCAAGAAGCGCCCAAGACGGCCCAAGAAACTTCCAAGAGGCCTCCAAGAGGGCTCCGAGATGCTGAAGATGGCCTCCAGACGTCCAAGGACGCCCCCAAGAGGCCCCAAGAAGCCTCCAACATGCGTCCCAAGAGGGCCCCTAGACGCAAAAATTGGCCCATTCCCTTCGTAAAACGTACATTTTCAACAAAGTTGTCTTTTGGGCTTTCCGACGTTACAGGACGGCCCAAGAGGCGCCCAAGACCGCCCCAAGACGGCCCAAGAAGCTTCCCAGAGGGCCCCAGGACAGCCCAAGAGGGCCCCAAGACGGCCCAAGAGGCGCCCAAGATGGCCCAAGAGGGCCCCAAGACGGGCCCAAGAGGGGGCCCAGAGGGGGACCACGAACCGCAAGCTCGAGCCTTCCGCCCCAAGAGGCCGCCAGGAGGCCCCCAGGAGGCCCCTCAAGAGGCCCCAGGAGACCCCCAAGAGGCCCAAAGGAGGCCCCGAGAAGCCCCACATCGGCCCCCAAAATGCTTCGAACCTGCTTCCAGGAGGCCCCCGACAGGTTCAGAGGCTCCCGAGAAGCTACGTCAAACTCCCAGCGAGCGGCCAGACGAGGCCCCCCAAAAAATCCCAAGAGGGTTCCAGTATTTGTATCCTTCAGCGCTCTCTGGCCTTCTTCCCCCTGCCCCCTTCCCTGCGACTTTCGTTGACTCAAGCTCGCCTCCTCTCCATTCCTCTCTCTGCCTCTCTCTCTGTCTGTTTTCTTCTTCTCTCTCTATATATTTATATCCATCTCTCTCTCTCTCTCTCTCCTTCGCTCTCTGTCTGTCTGTTTCTCTCTCTCTCTCTCCCTCTCTTTCTCTCTCTTTCTCTTTCTTCCTTTCAGATTCCGTGTCCTTGCGACCTTCTGCAGTCCCCGACGTCGCCCCGGCTGGATCCGCTCGAGCGTGTCTTGTGATGTGCGGCGGAGCGAAGCCCGTCCCACAGATCAAGGCACAGGTGCGAAATGATGGGTCCATCATTTCTTGCCTTGCCATGTGCGTTTTCCCAATCGATTCCTGGGCCCGAGGTCGCAAAAATTACGACGTCGGAGGTCTGGGGAGGCGGGAAGCACGACCTGGACCTCCGACGTCTTGGAAGAATCACGACGGCGGTTTCGGTCAATTTTCGGCCTCCGGGGCCCCTCGCAGGGTCCCGGGACCGTCAGAAAACGACTCAGGATGAAAAAACACACATCCCCAGGAAGTCGTCGAGAGGTCCAGGGGCCGCGCACAGAAAGCATCACGACATCGGACGTCCAGAGAGGAGGTAGGAACACGAGGAGGAGGGAGCCCATACCTCCTGGCGACGCAACACCAAATACAACAAAAGCTTCCCCGCGACTTTCCCCAGAGACTAACTACAGAAACTCCTTTCGTATTCTGGCCAGAAGCATCCAGAAACGATGTACATTAGCCCTGGCGGGGGGAATGATGGCGATGGTGATGTTCATGATGACGACGGTGACGATCCTAGCTAGAACCACGCGCGCGCTTCGCGCTCCAAGGCTGCGCACGAGTGGCCCAGGACGGCCCCAAGACGGCCCACGAGAGCCCCAAGACGAGTTCGAGAGGGGTCCCAGACGGAGAAAGCCAACCTCGAATTCCGAGCTTCCGGCCCAAGAGGCTCCAGGAGGCGCCAAAATGCCGCCAAGAGGCGCCAAAAGGCTCCCAAAAGCACCCCAAGACGTTCCGAGAGGCACCCCAAGAGAGGTCCAAGAAACAAAAATCGTGCCATTCCTATTTTCTCTTAGGGCGTTCGGCTCCGAAGCTGGAAAACACGACCCAGAGCAGGAGGGTTGAGAACAGTACTACCAGCACTGGTGTTTCACTCTTTTGCTTCCTCTTGCTCCTCGAGCCGACAGTCGGCGCCGCGTATTGACGGTGCACGCGGGCTCAGAGGAGCCCTCGGTCTGCGTCAGGGGCTGCGGCCTGCAGGCCAGAGGGAGCTTAGTTTGCGACGGCATGGTCTTGGCGTGTCGGGGCCGCTTCGTTTGAAGGGGGCATATCTGATTTGCTCGTTGTATGGAGTTAGCGGTCGAGCATGCGAATCAGAATCCCCGCCCCTGCATATCGAAACATGCCAACCTATGCTGTAGTATGCTGTCTCATTTACATACATATACATATACATATACATATATATATGCGCATATTCGCCATATGGTTAGAGAGGGTTGGATACTCCGCCTGGTCATTTCTCCACAGGCGTGGGTGCTCGAATCCACCCAGCTGGCTGCCTGATGCCGACGAGTTGAGCCTGGTACCCCGTCGTTGCGGTGCCGCAACTCTCAGCATCTGCCTGGTGCTTGAGCAGCAGCATATTTTTCCGTACATACATGACCAACACGCCCCAAGAGGGCGCCCGAGACCCCCACGAGGCCCCAAGCAGCCAACACGAGGCCTCCAAGACGCCTCATAACCCGTGCAATTTGACCTCCCAGAGGGCCCCGAGAGGCAACATTGGCCCCGTTCTCTTCGGAAAACGTACATGTCAACCGGATTCGTGTTTTTTGTCTTCGCACCGAGCTTGTCCCCAAGAGGCCCCCAAGCAGACCCCAAGGGGCTTCCAATGTATGTATTTATGTATGCATGTCTGTATGTATGTATGGATGGATGGGTGGATGAACGGATGGATGGATGGATGGATGGATACGGATGCGGATGGATATGTAAATGTATATGCATATGTATATGTATGTGTATATGTGTACTTGTATGTATATGTATATGTATATGCACATGTATATGTATATGCGTACGTACATGTATATGTAAATGAATATGTATTTGCATGTGCATAGTCATAGGTATATTTGTATATATATGTACATGCATATGTACATGTATATGTACATGTATATGTACAAGTATATGTGTATGCACCTGTTGATGTAAATGTACTTGTATAGGTGTATGTATATATTCATGTACATGTACATGTAATGCACGTGAATATGTATACATATCCATCTATATATGTAATATATATATATATATGTATGCGAGCTGTTGTGTATAGGTGCATCTGTACATAGGCAAATGCATGTGTATAGGTATGACATTATTTTCAAATATAGATGCATGCGTATGCGTATGAATAATTATATGTATATGTGTATGTATATGTATAGGTTTAGGTATGCGTATGCACATATGCTTATGTTTATGTATATGTGTATGTATACGTATATGTCTACGTAGATGTATCTGCATTTGTATATGTATCTACACATGGGCATGTATATGTATTTGTATACGTATACGTATATGTATATGTAGACGTAGATGCAAATGAATATGTACATCTATATTTACATGTATGTCATATGTAGATGTAGCTGTAGATGTAGATGTAGATGCATATGGAAATGTATATGTGTATGCAGACGTATATGTATATGCCCATGTGTATATGTATATATATATATATATAGAGAGAGAGAGAGAGAGAGAGAGAGAGAGAGAGAGAGAGAGATGTAGGTATCCCCGTGCACGAGGCCCGGGCGACCGGGGCCGCGACCACGACTGGGCATGGGAGGACCAGGGTTCCCCAGTCCGCTCCCAGAGCACCCTGGAGCGGCCCTGGAGCTCCCAGACTGTCCCAGAGAGCTCCCAGAAGCCCTCGGGGACTTCGACAAGCCCTTCCAAGACAGCCCAGATAGCCTTAACGTGGTCCAGGATGGGTTCGAGACCGCAAATACACAGCCCAAGAGGCCTCCAAGAGGCCTCAAGAGAGCTCCGAGAAGCATCCCGAGAGCCCGAAGAGGCTCAAATCCTTGATTTCCGTTGGTTTTTGAAATGTTTTTCGGTGTCTCGCGTTTTCGACCTCCCGGCGCTCTACGACAGCCGACGGCGCCCCCAAACCGCCGAAAAGACCTCCAACAGAGCCCCAAGATTGCCCAAGGGAGCCCGAAAATTGCCTGGGACGAGCCTCAGACGGCCCAAGAGAGCCCCAGGACAGGCCCATGCTGGGCCCCACAGCGGGAGCGGGAGGCCCCAAGGCGGCCCTGATGGCCCGAACGTGGCCCCAGATGGGCCCAACACTGCCAATACACAGCCCAAGAGCCCTCCGAAATGTATGTATGTATGTGCATGTATGTATATATGTATGTATGTATGTATGTATGTATGTATGTATGTATGTATGCATGCATGCATGCATGCATGCATGCATGCATGCATGCATGCATGCATGTATGTATGTATGTATGTATGTATGTATATATGCATATATGTATATATGTATCTATGTATGTATGTATGCATGCATGTATGTATGTATGTATGTATGTATGTATTTATGTATGTATGTATGTATGTATGTCTGCGTGTGTATGTATGTATGTATGTATGTATGTATGTATGTATGTATGCATGCATGTATGTATGTATGTATGTATGTATGTATGTATGTATGTATGTATGTATGTATGTGTATATATATACATGATTACATACATATACACATCTATATACATAGGCGCTTCGCGCCATGCATCTTGTTCCTTGAAGCTTTGGATCGGCTGGCTTCTCGCGGTATCCTGCGGTCCCTTCGAGGGGTCCTCGCGGGCTCGCATTGCGAATGTGCAGAGGTTGCGGAGGGGGAGTGGGAGAACTTGGTGTTCGAAGCAACGAAAGGGGCAAATGGAATGCAAGAAAAGGACTTCAGAGGGAAACTTATCGAATCCCGGGTTCGCAACCAAATTTCTTAAAAAAGGGTGCGAACCCAGGATTCTGACCAGAATGCAGCTGTATACTGCAAAGTATGAGGCAGGGGGGGCGCGGGGAGGCGCGCTGACGCGACTTTGGGACAGGCAGGCTCTACGAACGTTATGTATGGGCTTCGTTCGGAAGACGTGTCGAAACGCTCCCTGGCACGTCTGTAACCCGGTGTGGAGCGCTCAAACGTTCCGACTTGGGCCCCGTGGAATCGCTTGGAGGCTTCTTGAGCACTCTTGGGTGGTCTTGTGGGCATCTGCGGCTGTCTCGGAGGTCAGGAGAGCCGAACATGCGAGAAAGAAAAAAAAACCTTGGGGCTCTCTGGGGCCGTCTTGGGCACCCCTTGGGCTGTGTCGGGGCTGTCTGGGGCCGTCTTGGGCACCCCTTGGGCCGTGTCGGGGCTGTCTTGGGCCGGTTTCGGACTCGCTTGGAGGCCTCTTGAGCCGTCTGGCATCGGTCTTGTGAGCGTCTTCGGCCGTCTTGGCACGTCGGAACAGTGAACATGCAAAGAAGCAATAAACTTAGAAAAACCATAGGAAATCACTGATTTTCATCTCTTGGGGGCTTCTTCGGAGGACTCTGGAAGGCTCTTGGGACCCTCTTGGTCCTTCGTAGGAGCCTTGAGAAAGCCTCTGGGGAGGTCCAAGGAGCCTCGCGTGTCCTCTCACCTTCCTCTTTGGACGGAGAGCGCTAATTTTCGCGCTCGGAGGCTGCGATCCTCGTGAGGGGCCCCGTTTCCGGAAGTCCCGGTTGGGGAGGATCCTATTTCGGGGGGGGGGGTCCCACCCCCCAGGATTATAAAGGCCTTCTTCGGAGAACTCGTGGAGGTTCTTAGAGGCCTTGTGGGGCGTCGTGGGGGAACTTCGTGAATGCTTCTTGGCGGCCCTTGGGCGCCTCGTGGCACGTCTGGGGAGCCGTTGAGGAGTCTTGGAGCTTCGTGTGGGCGTCTGGGTGCAGAGTCCTTGAAATCATAAGCCTTTTGCGCGCCTGGTGGCCCTTCTTGTGGCCTCCTGGAAGGGGCTTGGGGCCTCGCGTGGCCGTGTGGGAGCCGAGCGCGTTGCAATTGTATGTTTTTTCCCTTTTAAGCTCTGTCTGAAGCTTGTCGTGGGGCTCTCTGGGGCCGTCTTGGGCACGGCTTGGGCCGTCTGGAGGCTCTGTTGGGCCGGCTGTGGACTCGCTTGGAGGCTGCTTGGGCCCTCTGGGATTGGTCTTGTGGGCGTCTTCGGCCGTCTTGGCACGTCGGAACAGTGAACATGCAACGAAGCCAAAATCTTAGGAAAGCCATAGGAAATTAATGATTTTGATCTCTTGGGGCCCTCTTCAGAGAACTCTGCGAGGTTCGTGGGGCCTTCTCAAGCTGTCGGGGGAACCTTTAAGAAGCTTTGAAGGCAACCCGAGGACCCTCGCGTACCCTCGTAGGTGCCTCTTCGGACGAAGATCGCTCAGTTTCGCGCTGGAAGGCTACGATCCTCGTGAGGGGTGCCGTTTCTGAAGGCCGTCTTGGGGCTCTCTGGGGCCGTCTGGGGCACCCCTTGGGCCGTGTCGGGGCTGTCTTGGGCCGGTTTCGGACTCGCTTGGAGGCCTCTTGAGCCGTCTGGCATCGGTCTTGTGGGCGTCTTCGGCCGTCTTGGCACGTCGGAACAGTGAACATGCAAAGAAGCAATAAACTTAGAAAAACCATAGGAAATCACAGATGTTCATCTCTCGGGGGCTTCTTCGGAGGACTCTGGAAGGCTCTTGGGACCCTCTTGGGCCTTCGTAGGAGCCTCGAGAAAGCCTCTGGGGAGGTCCAAGGAGCCTCGCGTGTCCTCTCACCTTCCTCTTTGGACGGAGAGCGCTAATTTTCGCGCTCGGAGGCTGCGATCCTCGTGAGGGGTCCCGTTTCCGGAAGTCCCGGTTGGGGAGGATCCTATTTCGGGGGGGGGGGTCCCACCCCCCAGGATTATAAAAATATAGAAAAGGGAATATATATATGATGTGTTGGTTTATGTATGCATAATATATAGTATATATATACACGTATAATGGGTAGGGGGTCCCGGGCCCTCCGAAGTGCACTGATTTTTCGTCTGACCGTTTCGGGCCCAGCGGGGGGCGCCAAAAAACGTCAAAAAGGGCCGAGAGACGTCCAAGATGGCGCCTTGATGGCCCACGACCGGTCCGAGAGAGCCCAAGACCGCACAAGAGCGTTCCAAAATTGGTCCAACATGGTTTTGAAGACAGCCCAAGAGAGCTTCAAGATGGCCAAGATGCCCTCAAAAGTGCTCCCACGAGGCACTCAGGAGGCGAAGCAAGTAGGTTTCCTCAATGGTTTTTGAAGGTTGTTCGTGTTCTCGCTGTTTCGTGCTTCCAACGGTTCAAGACAGCCCATGAGGCCCCAGAAACCAGCTCAAGACGGCCCAAGAGGCACCCAAAGAGGGCGCCACGACGGCGCAATAGAGAGAGCCCCAAGATGGCCCAAAAAGTGCCCCAAGGCGGCCCTAGAGGCGCCCAAGATCGCCTCAAGAGGGCCCCAAGAGGGGCTCAAGAGGGGGAACACGAACCGACAATTCGAGCCTTCCGCCCCAGTAGGCCTCCAGGAGGCCCCAAGAGACCCTACGAGAGCCTAAGAGGCCCCCTAGAGGCCTCTTAGAGGCTCCACGAGGCCCCACAGGAGCCCCCAAAGACGCCCCACGAGCATCCGTAGCCATTTTGGCTCAAGGTGGATCTGACTGCAGCGCGCAAGCGCTCATCATAGTTGCCCATCACCATGCGAACCCCGCGACCAGACCCCTGGGGCCCGAGGCTGCCCACTTTTCCCAAACTCCCCCCTCCCCCCGCGGTGCCCACTGTGTCCCTCGGGGTCCTTCGGGGGGCTTTCGGAGGGCCCGAAGGCGCTCCCCAGACGGTCCAGGAGGTTTCCGAGACGGTCCAAGAGTTCGTCAAGACGCCCATGATGGCTTCAAGGCGGCCCGAGAGGCCCCCCAAGCGCTTGAAGAGGGCTTCAAGAGGACACTTATGAGGGCCGCAAGGAACACACATCGCCCTAATTCCTTGGGGAAACGTCTATTTTGGGCATCTGCGCTTTGTATTAATAGCGTCCACGACGGCCTCAGAGAACCCCAAGAGCGCCGCAAGACATCCCAACAAGGCCTCCAAGACGGTCCAAGAAGCTCCCAGGATCGCCCCAAAACGTCCCACAGAGCCCTCCAAGACGACCTCCGTAGGCGCCTGTGGATCCCAGAGCGCTCTGAGACAGTCCAAGAGGCCCACAAGACACCTCACTCTGCACCCCTCCCCGCTCCTCCCAGATTCCTCCCCATCCCTCCCCGCTCCAGGCAAGTGTGCGCGAGGCGGTTGTATCTCTGGCCGCGAGATCCTGCCAGTGTATACCTACATGTACGACCACCCTTCGGGTGATAAAGAGGTTGTGCGTGTGGTGGTGGGGGTGAGGAAGGGGAACCAACTGGAGCTACAACATAGCATTGCATCGCACAGCAGAGCATAGCATAGCATCGCATAGCATCGCACAACACAGCATAGACGAGCATCGCGTAGCATAGCATAGCATAGCATCGCATAGCATGTCATAGCATCGCATCGCATCGCGTCGCATATACTAGCATATCATCGCATGGCACAGTATGGCGTAGCATAGCATAGCATAGCATCGCATCGCACAGCATAGTATCGCATCGCATCACACCGCATAGCTTAGCCTCGCATTGATAACATAGCGTACTATGCGGGCCGAACCGTACAATGGCCGAAAGTCCGTCCAAACGGCGCTCTCGCCTCGGCGCGGGCAGCACACCGCCAGCGTCACCTGCACGCCGTGGCCAGCTTAAGTTTAAGAGCGAATCGTGAGGATGTCTCAGCAGAAACCGGCTTTCTTGGTTCAGATGGGCGGGCTGGACGACATGGGCGAATCAAACGCACGTTCGGGCCTGCGGCGGCCGCCCGGGACGGTCAGGGCACCCACAAGGCGCGCGCTCGCCGTCGACGGCGGGGCGCGGCTGCGGGAGAGCAGCCCGAGGCGAGGAGGCCCTCCCCCCACGAGCGATGCCCTGGCAGATTGGGCCAGTTTGATTGCCGCCAGTTTCCGTCGAACGCGTGCGGATCAAGGGTGCGACGGTGATAACGGATCATTGTGCAGGCAGTTGCACGTCTCGTGGAATATGTTGCGGCGTTTATTTCCGTGTTTTGCGTCGTGAATTCTTGTTATCCGTGTCGCGCCTCCGTCTACTAACTCCCTCCTCCTCCTCCTCCTCCCTCCTTTTCCATATCACGATCAGAATTATCGATGTGTGACAGGCCTCGCACTTGGGCAACACAAGGGGGTGCCGCCAGGGGATAATTAGAACACTTACCGGTTCGTGCCCAGATTGTGGGGATGTCTCCAGCGGTTCGCTTGTTACACGGATGTAGGCGCGTCTTTTTCAGGGCCGCGTGGTGTTCGCGATGTCGCAACAAACGTTGCTGGGCGCCACAATGGGGAGCGACCACGGGGTGGGACACTTGCCCACTTGCGGTCAGCATTCGGGGATATCTCACGCGAGACGTTGGCTTTTTGAGGTGGGTGTGCTTTTTTCAGGGCCGCCACGAAGGAAGCGAACACTCGGATCAGTCCCGGCAGTCGCCGCGGTACTGGGAAGACCGTCGGATCGATTATTTCGTTGTCGATTTTTTTTGGCGCGTACCGTTCAAACCTTCAGGGTGGCCCAGTGTTGGCAAATTTTGCGCGGTGGTTGCACGACGAAGGTGGGCGCACCATAGAACCCTTCACGACAGCCCATCGTTGTAAAGATTTTCGTCGCGGTTGTAAGACGAGCGCGGGCACGGTGATCGCGCGCATTTGGGTGTTCACATTCGTTATGGCGCTCGCATGTGGTTCGCTAGACGTAAAATTTGTAAAGATCTTGGACGTGACAAATCTGTGATGAGCCTTGGCTAGGTCGTGTGCGGGCCTTCACTGGGTTCTGGGTAGGCCATGTATCAGCTCTTGAAAGGCCGCCAGGTAAGCCTGAGGCAGGCATTGGATAGGCCGTCGGGCTGACCTTGGACAGGCCTGGGGGTTCGTGGGCAGGCATTGGGCAGGATCCGAGGGGAGCGGTGCTCTGGCGCCGCCTGGACCGCAGAAAGGAGACCCACCTTCTGCAGGCCCACGGCAACCTGGGGCTCCCCTTCACATTAGCTTGAGCTTGATGTTCTGCCTTCGCTGTGAGCGTCGCTCCATTTTCGATCCAAATTATTTGAAGTCCAGCTGTATGCGCTTGAGCTTGAACTTCCGCTCAACGCGCGGAGGCTTCGCTCAATTTTATAATTCTCTTTTAGCTTGAGCTTGAACTTCCGCTCAACGCGCAGAAGCTTTGCTCCATTGCCATAATTTGTGGGAATGCCGAGACATTGGGTTTGCTCGAGGTGGGCCTTGGACGCTCTGGGTCGTCTAGGCCTTGGATAGGCGTAGAGTGCGTGAGGGGTGTGCCGAAATCGGGCCCATTGAGCCGTCTTGAGAGGTACGTAGCTGTTTCTTATGTCTTGTTTCGCCGATCGGCGCGGGCCCCCGCTCCCTCCTCCCCAAAGACCAGATCTTGGCTGCTTAAAGCGGTTGCTTCAACCGGGTTGATTAAGCACTGGGGCCCGCCCCCCCTCCTCCCCCCGGTGGACACACGAGCTGCTGCTGTACGTGTGTGAGTTGTTTTCTCGAGGCGCCCCCCTGGGAATGAAACAAAGGGTATGTAGGCAGCTGAAGTGGGATAATGCGGAATCCTATTTCGACCTGCGGCCCTCTGTATGTTTCATGGTTGCACGCCGAGTGGAACACGTCCACCGCGTCGACAATGAACATACTTTTTCGCGTTGCATGCCGAGTGGAATTCGTCCACCGCGCCCGCAACTGCTCCTCTGCCGCGTGGAATGTGATTCCATTGGTCCGCCAAAAAGGGTGTGGAAAGGAAAGGGATTGAGAGGGTTTGCTGAGAGGAGAATGCAGGATTAAGGTCGACTGGGGCTCATGGCGTGCATCCGTGTGGGCATAGAGGGATGGTGCGGTTTGCTGATTGATCATGATTGATAGACGTCTTTCTCCTCTCCGATGCTGCGAACCCTGGACCGTCGCCGCATCTTGCTAGAACCAAAGCGCGCGCGCAGCGCGCGCGTGGTTCTAGTTAGATCTATGGCAGTCCAAGTTGGAAGCAGACGCCGTCAGTCTCAGTGCAACTATCAGGACGCTTGTGTGGGGCATCTCACGGCAAGAGACAACCTGACGAGTTGAAGACAACAATCAGCGAAGCCAGGCCCGCGAACATGGTATGGGGGTACCGTATCCGAAATCGACGTAGATATGTAGGTGTAAATAGGCCCATTTAAAGCAGGCACACGCGGGCTTATAATTTGCGCCCGAAGAGATGTGAAGCGATCGCGGTTGTCGACAATATGCCAAGATTGTCGGGTGGTTGCAGTACGAGGACAGTCGGAATGGTTTCGATTCGGTACATCGGGTTTGGTGTCTATTTCATTGGACAGAACTGTTGATCAAAATTCGTCGAGCCAGGGTGCAGTGTCAATGCTGCACACAGGCCCCGTAGTTGTTCCCGACCAGGCATGGAGCTGAACGGGCAAGGTGATTTGCTGGAGCCCCTCAATGGAGTCGGCTGCGTTTTTGGCACGCTTGGTCCGACCAGTATTAGCCTAGAGACGCGCCGTGCGATATCAATGTCGCTGGAATGATTGGCCTCGAGAGGGTGCAAACAATACGGCTGTATATGTTGTGCGTGCGCCAGCCTTTGAACCCGCAGTATATTAGTAGACCGACGATGAGTTAGCACACGTGGTCAGACATCATATGGGTGGGTATGGGACGGCATTGTGTCAGGACTCCTTGCGGCATGCACCATGATGGTTGCGGCTGGTTTGCATCAGGCAACAAGCTTGCACGTTGAGGAGCGGACAGATGTTTCAGAGCAAGCCCGGAAATTTCGAGGTGGGCAGAATGAGCTCACCGACGCGCGAAAGAAAACACGGCCAGAGGCCGTCCGAGCCTTCTTAAAAAGGCCTCCTCCTTCTCACTTCCCCCCCGTCGCTCGCCGCCGAACCACGCCTCGGCGGCGCGCTACGCACGTCCCAGTCCCCAAGCATCAACGTTCCGACCTTTTCCCCTCCTCCCGTCCCAGGAAGCAGGGCGACACGCTGTCAGCTTCCGAGGCGTAGCGAGTTGCAGGGGCCGCCGCCGCGACTCGCTGAGCAAGCGTTCCTGACCGTATGTGATGTAACCGATCACGTGTTCGCCAGCGTTGACCCCGCACAGTAGTTCTCTCGTTGTGCAAGCTGTTTTGGTGCAAGCTGCGTGGTGTAAGCCGTGTGGTGCAGGCTATGTGGTGCGACATGTGTGGTGTAAGCATTGTTGCGCAGTGTTTTTGGTGTAACTTCGGTGGTGTAAGCTATGTTGTGTAATATACCTAGTGCAAGCTAGGTAGTGTAAGCCATGCTGTGCCAACTGGGTGGTGTACGATCTGTGGTGTCAGGCATGATGGTATGAAAGCTATGCCGTGTATGGTCTGTGGTACAATGTATACGGTGTAAGGCATGTGGTGCAGTGCACTTGGTGCATCATGTGTGGTGTAAACTGTGCTGTGCCAGCTACCTGGTGCCATGCATGTGGCACAAGCTATCTGGTGCAATCCAGGTGGCGCAAGTCATGCGGCAAAAGCCCCGATGCACCCACCACAGCGCGGGGCGCCCACAATGCGTCCACGGGCGCTCACCGGGCGAAACCCCTGTCGACATACCACCCGCGTTTCCTCCTCCTCCTCCTCCTCCTCCTCCTCCTCCTCCTCCTCCTCCTCCTCCCCTCTCAGCCGTCTCGGAGGTTTCTCTTTGGGCTGTCTTCGGGGGGGGGCCTCTCGACACCCCTTGTGGGCCGTGGAGACCTCTAGAGGTGCCCTGGGCCACTCTTGGGCCACCACGGGGCGGGGTGTCTCTTGGGACTGTCCTTGTCTGTCTGAGGGCTGATGTCCAAGGCCCTCGTGTCATGGCGCCCACATCGCAGAGCGAATTTCGTTCGGATTTCAATCGGATGGACCCGGAGAGTCCTGGAGAATTTCGTTTCGCATTTCGAAGCGAATTTCGTGCGGATTTCTTTTGGCCAGGAATGAAGACCAAAAAGACTCCACGCGAAATTTACTTCGTTTTTCGCTCGCCGCTTCGGGTACAAATCCACCCAGAAATCCACCCAGAAATCCGCTGCAGCACGTCTGCAAGGCCGGTGCAATGAGCTGTCCTGGTCCGTCTGAGGGCTGCTGTCCACGGCCCTCTTGGAAACCCTGTAGAGCTGAGAGGCCCGGGCCAGCGCATTTTTTTAAATGAAAAGGCAGTTGCTATTTGACTGGCCTTAGCTTCATGGAAGGCCTCTTGGCTTCTCTCTGCTGCCTTGGGCGCCTCTCTCGGTTCCTCTGGCACGTCTTGGAATCTTCTCGGGGGGGTGAGGGTCGGATCCCTCTTGAGGCGATGTTTGGTTGCCTTGGTGGCTTTGGTAACCCTCATGGGGGCTGTCCTGGAGTCCTGGAAGCCTAGGAGAGCCTTGGAGAGCGTCGCCAGGGAAGCGTCGGAGCACCCAGATATCCTCGGCAGTCGTGCATGCACACCCGTGTGGGTAAGGGGGGATCGAGTCCTCAGCAGATTTACAGACACCGTTCCAAACAGGACTTGGCATTCTGCGACGCCCTGACGTGCCGTGGGGGCACGGCGGCGGCTTTGTGGCGGGCCGCAGCGAGTCGCACGTGTGGACGGGAGAGGCAGGTGCAGTGCGAAGGCACGAGGGGAGCGGGGTGGGTGGGGGTGGGGGGGGAGGAGGATGAGGAGGAGGAGGAGGAGGAGGAGGAGGAGGAGGACGAGGAGGAGGAGGAGGAGGAGGAGGAGAAGGGAGGAGGAGGAGGAGGAGGAGGAGGAGGAGGAGGAGTTTTTTTTTTGAACTCAACGCTCCACCTCTGTATCTCGACATGGGAGGTCGAACGAGCCGAGGACGACCAGCACGAGCACCCAGACGAAGTAGAGCAGCGGCACGAGAGGGACGTACAGCTGCGCCTGCGACCACACCCCATGCCCAGCGCCGTCCAGCGCAAGCCCACGAGCGGGAGCCACATACAATACCAGGAAGCCCTCGGCCACATACAATACCAGGAAGCACCCGATTCGCAGAAAAAGACTGCATGGCGCGGTGAACAGTACCAGACACAAGATGAAGAATTCAGCGTGAAAACCAAGCATACTTTATATAGTCACCCGAAAAGCCGTCCTTCGCCTGGATCTGGAGGAAGCCCGGAAGGCACCCACAGCGGACGACCAGAATCGGCATCGGGTAGGTTCAGCGCTGCAAAGGCCCTCGCCACGGCCTCCCGCTGGGCCCCCAGGGCCCTAGGCGAAGCACACGCGGCCTCCAGCGCCTCATACTTCAGCAACTCTGCCTCCAGGAGCTCGTCCAAGGTGCTGCAACAGCCCCCCTCCGCCGCAGGTCCTGGGCCAGCCAGCAGATCTGGAAGTCTATCAGCACGAAGCGGCTCCCTAGGAAGAAAAGCACGAGCTGGAACCCCACCTCCCTGGCGCAGCCCTTCGACAGGACAGAGGCCCAGTGACGGCGCCGAAGTAGAAGACGACTTGCGACCAGCTGCGAAAAACTCGGGGGTGATCTCCTTAGACGGCACGTCGTAAACAGGGCCGACATCATGCTCCTCGCCGCCGTCGCCAGCGCAAGCCAAGGAGGTGCCCTCGACGGCCTCGATCAACCCCGACTCCGAATAGCCAAGTACACCAGGCAGCGGCAAACATTCCCAACACGTGCCGAGCGGGTCACAAGGGAAGAACTCCGCAGCGTCCGCGTTGAACGTGAAGCTCTCTGCCTCCGCACGGGCCTCCAGCCTGGCCCCATATTTCTGCAGGCGCCGCAACTGCTCGATCGGCGCAGTCGACACTCGTACACCGCGAGCGTCGGAATGCAGGGCAACGTTCCTTCTCACAGCTAGCGCCGCAGACGGCACGCGCCCTGCTAGCTTCTCCCCCAAGGCCGGCGCCAGCGCGACGATGCGATCGGCCAGCTCCGCGCACCCGAAGATGGTGGTGAGGCCACCGATGATCGCCTCGAAGTCCGCCTGCACCCGCCTGAGCTCGTCGGAGAGCTTGATGATCGCACGATCGGCAGACTGCCTAGCCCACAGCTTCCCTGCCTTGCGGTCCTCGGGGCTGCGGCGAATTGGGCGTGCATCTCCACACCCTCCCGTCGCCATGGCTGCGCTCGAGCGAAGGACCCGCCGTTTGGCTATCGCCAGAGGCAGACCCTTGAACCCGCGCGGGAGCTGGCTTGAGCCAAAATGGCTACGGACGGAGGAGGAGGAGGAGAAGGAGGAGGAGGAGGAGGAGGAGGAGGATGAGGAGGAGGAGGAGGAGGGAGGAGGGGAGGGGAGGAGGGAGGAGGGAGGAGGGAGGAGGGAGGAGGGAGGAGGGGAGGAGGGAGGAGGGAGGAGGGAGGAGGGAGGAAGGAGGGAGGAGGGAGGAGGGAGGAGGAGGAGGAGGAGGAGGAGGAGGAGAGGAGGAGAGGAGGAGGAGGAGTAGGAGGAGGGCTGGGAGGGGCGAACCGATCCGGCTTCTGGGGTTCCGCTGGATCGTCCTCGCGGCGCCCTGCCTCAGCTTCTCGTCGCGGCCGCCGCCGCCGCGGCCGCTGCCGCCGCCGCCGCTGACGCGCTGCCTGGGGGTCGCCGCCGCCGCGGCCGCCGTCGCCCGCCGTTCCTGGGAGCGGCGGGGGGCTGCGCAGGCCAGCTCACCAGAGCCCGCGGACCGCCCGGACGGCGTCAAGCCGGAGCTGGCGGCGCAGGAGTAAAACCCTCCTCGAATTCAAACGCAAATTTCGGGGAAACGTAAGACTCGAGCAAGCCGAAACTCGGGTTTGCCGACTTTTTTTTGATGAGCGCGTCCTGGATTTTGACGGTCCTGTGTTCGTGGGATGTTTGCAGCGGGAGCCCGCGTCAAATTTCAGATTGGGTCATGCCATTTTTATGATGGCCCCCGTCAGGCCAGCCCGAGTCCCCCGTACCCGAGTCTTACGTCTCCTCGAAAGTTTTGATGTTGATCGACGCGAAGCGCGGCCCACGGGGCCCGATTTTTGTGTCTGCAGGTCGCCAAATGTCGGCGCGAACGTTGAGATTTTTGGGCCCCGGGGCCACGTCGCGGGAAAAACTCGCGCTTGATTTCGAGGGGTGATGTATTGGGGGGCGCCAAGCATGCACCTAAACGGGGGCCAGGCCAGTCCACACCAGGTGATCGTTTTTGTTATTCATTGTTTTGCCGATCGGCGCGGGCCCCCCCTCCCCCCCCACCCTGGAGTGGATCTTGGCTGTTTTTTGCGCCTGTTTCGAGCAGGCGGAGTCTCCCCCGGAGGCAGCACTCTTGCAAGCAGTGGAACTAAGCAGAGGTCTGGAGCCAGACCCCCCCTCCCCCTCCCTTCCGCCCAATGTCGAAACGCCGAATAAGAAAACGCCCATCTGGAGGTCTGGAAGAGCACGAAGCTGTTTTGCACTCGACGCGGCCGGCACGCGTGCGGGCCTCGCATAGAGCTGGGTGCCCTGGCCCTCCGTGCGTGCGTCGAGCGCATGGCTTCCGTATGTTCCGCACCGCTTGCGAGTCCAGCCGTGTCCGTGTTTCCAGCTTCCTGGAATATGCCTGCATAGGTGTGTGTATATATATATATATATATAAATATGTATATATATAAACACTTAGGCCAGGCCCCCTCCCGGGGCGTCCTCCACCTCGCTCACATCTGGTGTACGCTCACGGTACCGCGCTTCCCGGCCCCCCGGGGAGCCCCCCACAATGCCCAAGGACAGTCCAAGACGACCCCAAGAAGCTCCCAGAACGTCAAACAAAGAAAGGCCTAAGACGCTCCCAAGCAATCCAGGATAGCTTTCGGGCGGCTCTCCAGGCTCCCAGGAGGCCTCCAAGAGACCTCTCCGAGAGGCTTCACGAGAGCGCACGGAGAACCTCAAATCGTTAATTATCATTGTTTTTTCTTAGGGTTTTTGGCCTTCTCACCATTTCATGGTTTCAACGCTCCAAGACGACCGAAGAGGTCCCCGAGACCGCCCCAGAGGCCCCCAAGACGGCCCGAGACAAGCCAAGACGGTCCCAAGACTGCCGAAGAGGCGCCCAGGACAGCTCCAGACCACCCAAGAACAGGCCACTGAGCCCAAGAGCAGGAACAGGAGGCCGCTAGAGACCTCCGAGAGGACTCAGGGACCCCCCAGAGGCCTCCAACACACCCCAGACCCCTGAGAGGCTCCCCAAAAAGCGCCGACGAGGCCCCCCAAACAGCCCAAGAGAGCTTCGAGAGCCGTCCCGAGAGAGCCCGATTATCCCGGCAAAGCAACCTAACAGCGATGTGTACAAGCATGTCTGGAAGCATTCCCCTTAAGATTCAGGTGAGAATCCAGTTGTAGAATTCTGCTGTTCTCGCAGTCGCAGTCGCATTCGCAATGACAGTCGCAGTGGCAACGGCCTTAGGATCCAATGGAATCCTAAGGATTCCTAGGGATTCCGAAGGCATCCTTAGGCATCCTTAGGAATCCATAGGAATCCTTAGGAAACCTTAGGAATCCATAGGAATCCTGATTCCTGGGGATTCCTGGGGATTCCCAAGGATTCCTAGGGAATCCTAAGGATTCCTAAGGAGTCTTGAGGATGCTTAACTATGCCTACGGATTCTTAAAGGATGCCTACGGATTCCTAAGGATTCCTAGGGATTCCTGAGGATTCCTATGGCTTCCTACGGATGCCTTAGCCTGCCTCAGTTTCAGCCTCAGCCTCAGCCTGCCTCGGCTTGCCTCAGCCTCAGCCTCAGCCTGCCTCGGCCTCAGCCTCAGCCTGCCTCAGCCTCAGCCTCAGCCAGCCTCAGCCTCAGCCTGCCTCAGCCTCAGCCTCAGCCTCAGCCTCCTGCCTCAGCCTCAGCCTCAGCCTCAGCCTCAGCCTGCCTCAGCCTCAGCCTCAGCCTCAGCCTCAGCCTCAGCCTCAGCAGCCTCAGCCTCGGCCTTCAAGCCTCAGGCCTCAGCCTCAGCCTCCTTGCCTCAGCCGCCTCAGCCTCAGCCTCAGCCTCAGCCCTCAGCCTCAGCCTCAGCCTCAGCCTCAGCCTCAGCCTCAGCCTCACCTTCAGCCTCAGCTCAGCCTCAGCCTGCATCAGCCTCAGCCTGCCTTCTCAGCCTGCCTCAGCCTCAGCCTGCCTCAGCCTCAGCCTCAGCCAGCCTGCCTCAGCCTCAGCCTCAGCCTGCCTCAGCCTCAGCCTGCCTCAGCCTCAGCCTCAGCCTGCCTCGGCGTGCCTCAGCCTCAGCCTCAGCCTGCCTCGGCCTCAGCCTGCCTCGGCGTCAGCCTGCCTCAGCTCGGGCATTCAAAATATGGCACAGGACTGGTGTTCTGGGAACACGAGGATCACGAAGTGGCCCACAGTTGGCTCCGGGCAATCAAAATGTGGCCTGGGAATGGTGTTCTGGGAACACGAAGAACCGGGCATTCAAAATGTGGCCTGGGAGTTGTGCTTTGGGAACACGAAGAACACGAAGTGGCCTACAGTTGGCTCTGGGCATTGAATATGTGGCCTGGGAATGGTGTTCTAGGAACACGAAGAACACGAAGTGGCTTACAGTTGGCTCCGGGTATTCAAAATGTGGCTTGGGAATGCTGTTCTGGGAGTGGATTCCTAAGGATCCATCAGAATTCCTAAGGACTCCTGAGGATTCCTGGGGCTGACCCTTTTGTCCGGTTTTGTCCGGATCCCGCCCAGACCTTCTTGGGGCGTCAAGATGCTTTCTTTTGAGCCCACTAGAAACTTATTAGCAAAAGCTGTTAGGTAAAGAGGGTAACAACGTTGATTTCCAGTGGTTTTTGTCAACTTGTTTTGCCTTCTCACGTTTTGTGGCTTCCAACGCTCCAAGATCAAGGAATTTGGAGAAAAGAGAAGTGGAGTTTCAGAGATTCCCTTTTTTGTTCAAGTTCAACAAATGCGCGCCCCCTGCTCCCGGGGGTGACACACCTTCCCGGAACATCTGCGGAATGCTCGCGGTACCGCGCTTCCCGACCTCCCGGGGAGCCCCCCAAACGCCCAAGGACAGCCCAAGACGACCCCAAGAAGTCCCCAGAACGTCAAAGAAAGGCCCAAGACGCTCCCAAGCAACCCAGGATAGGGCGGCTCTCCAGGCTCCCAGGAGGCCTCCAAGAGACCTCAAGAGAGCTCCGAGAGGCTTCACGAGAGCGCCCGGAGAACCTCAAATCGTTAATTATAATGTTTTTTTTTCTCACGCTCCAAGACGGCCGAAGAGGCCCCCAGGACCGCCCCGAGACCGGCCAAGACGGCCCCCAAGACGGCCGCAAGACGGGCCAAGACGGCCCCAAGACTGTCGAAGAGGCGCCCAGGACAGCTCCAGACCACCTCAGAACAGACCCAAGATGAGCCCGAGAGCGGGAGCAGGAGGCCTCCAGAGACCTCTGAGAGGACTCCGGGACCCCCCTCTGCAGACCCCTGAGAGGCCCCGCAAAATCCCCGACAAAGCCCCCAAAACAGCCCAAGAGGGCTTCGAGAGTCGTCCCGAGAGAGCCTGAAGAGGGTAAAATCGTTGATTTCCAGTGGTTTTGTCTACGCTCTTCGCCTTCTCACGTTTTCCCGCTTTCAACGCTCAAAGATCGAGGCTTTTGACAAAAAGAAGGGAATTTCAAGAGTTTTTTTTTTTCCAAGGGGGACTCCTACTTCATATCCTCTTCCTCGAGCCCCATCAAGACTTCGGGGTCACATGCAACAATGTTTCGGGAATGCTGTTGAACTTTCTGACGCTGTCTTGGCACTCTCTTGGCTCGTCTTCATGTCCTTTTGACTGCCCCTGAAACCATTATAGAAATAGAGATCCCATGATCCCATGAGTTGAAGCAGTGGAATTTGAGAACTTTTTGTCAAACTGACTCCCTGCTTATTTGCACGAAGATCCCAAGATGCATCCCAACAGACCGTGACCTTCATGCAGAAAACGTCTAACCCACAGCCCAGGCACTACAACTTGAAAAAAAGGGAAGTCCCACCATTCAGTTTTTTTCCAAGTTCGCCCCCTGCCTACTCATGCATGACAGACCACAATGATGGCCCCAGAAAAGAACCCAGGAAGCCTTCGAGGGCCCCAAATCGTTGAACACCGAACGGCAATTAATGAATTCTGCGTTTCCGCAGTTCCCCTTATATACGATTCCGAGGCTTGCGCAGGGCCTCCAAGAGAGTCCCTGGATGCAAGAAACGACACGGATGATATTCCATGTGTTCGCCCATGAAGCCTAACTAGAACTTGAGCGCGCGCGATGGTATTCTTATTATTGTTATTTTTGCTACTATTGTTATATGCGCGTACATATACGCGGGAACATGGCGCCCCGCGTTCTGACTACGCGTTTCTTCGCGTCGATGGCATGGGCCCGAGAACGCTGGTAATCGTCGTTGTCGCCACAGCGGGGCTTACAGCAGCATCCGTGGCTCATCTGCGGCTAGAACCTAGCGCCACGCGCGTGGCTCTGGTATCTGTATATATATATATATACACATCTACGTGTATATCCGTATATGTGTACACACATGCTGGGCTCGGCCAGGCCTGTCCAAGATGGCAGGGTGTGTGCACCGATCCTGGGCCCAGGTCGTTCAGGCCATGGTCGGTGTTGGGTGACGGTTGGCGTCCCCCCAGAGGAATCGAAGCAGCTGGTCCTGAATATGGATCGAGGTCCATCGCGCGCCCGAGGAGGTGGATGAGGACGAGATGGATCATGAGCAGGAGGAGGTCGAGGAGGAGGTGGAGGAAGAGGGGAGTGGATAGGAGGAGGGCAGACGCATCGATGGTCTGAAATATGACAGATCTATGGTTTCTTGCGAGGAGGTGGAGGAGCAGGGGGATGAACGAATGAATGAGGAGGAGGGGGAGAAAGGGGAGGGTGGGGAGGGGAAGAGGATCTGGGCGGTGGGAGCTGACGACGGGGAACAGAAGCAGGATGGGAGGGAGGGGAGGAGGAGGAGGAGGAGGAGGAGGAGGAGAGGAGGAGGAGGAGGAGGAGGAGGAGGAGGAGGAGGAGGAGGAGGAGGAGGAGGAGGAAGAGGAGGAGGAGGAGGTGGGAAGAGGAGGAGGAGGAGGAAGAGGAGGAGGGAGGAGGAGGGAGGAGGAGGAGGAGGGAGGAGGAGGAGGAGGAGGAGGAGGAGGCTCAGTCGTGCGCAGCCGCTGCCCGGCCGCCTCCCTCCTCACCCGCCCTCCCTATTTACCTTCCCCGCACCCTCCTTCCCCAACTCCCCGGCTATGGAGGTCGACGTCGTGGACGGGGGGGACGACGACGCGGCCGCGGGTCCAGGCGCAGCAGCTGGCGGAGCCGCCGCGCAGCGCTGGCGCCGGCGGGCTCCGAGTGAGGCCGCAGCTGGCTCGCCGCCCGGAGGCGGCGAGGAGGGATGGGCGATCTCGGCGCCCACATCCCGAAGCTTCGCCATGTGCGCCACGTGCCTGGGAGAAGTGCCGGCACGCACTCCCCGGGTGCGGCCGGCGTGGGGGGACCAGGGGCCAGAAGGGAGAGACAGTGGCGCGCACGCTGGCCAGAAGGATTCGCTTCCTTTGGGAGGGGTCGTGGGACATCCTGTGGCAGGAGGCGGAGCTTCCGCTACGCAGCGGCGCAGGCGCGGCCATCACGGCGGCGCAGGGCTTGGCGAAGGACGTCAAGACAATTGAGGAGGCCCGTGCGGACGAGGACCTGCGGGAGGCGATGCGGATTCTGGATGGGAAGCTGCCGTTCGCCCCTGACGAGAAGGCCCGCCGCTGCCGCCCGACGCTTTTCCCCAGAGCGGCGACGCAGCCTGACATCCCGGCGGTGCAACCCGCGGATGACGATGTCGACCGCTTTCTGGTGCAGCTGCGCCTGGCGTACACCCACGCCCCGAGGCATCGCGGAACGGGCCCGGGAGGCTCTAGAGGCGAACGCTGGGCATGGATGCTTGGGCACGAGGAGGCTTGGGACAGCTTCGCCAAAGTGATCCTGAACCTGCAGCTCGGCAGGGCCCCGTGCGGCGACGCGCAGGCCTGGCTGGGCGCGCGCGTCCTGGCCGGAGACCGGGAGGAACGCGACAAGGTCCGGCCGTTCGCCCTGGGGGTCTTCCACCGCCGGGCCGCCTCCAAGGCGGGAGCCGGGTGTTCCGGGGCAGGGTGGCGGCAGCCCTCGGCGAGTGCGACCTCTCCGTGGGGAACGACAGAAGGGGCGGAGTACGTGCACAAAGCGGCGCTGCTGGATTTGGACAGCCGGCCGGGGTGCTGCAAGCTGAGCCTTGGCGCTAGCAGTGCTCTCACAACGAGTACGACCGTGCGACCGCGGCGCGGGCTGCCCAGGCGATGGCCCCAGAGCTGCTGCCGTGGGCTCGCGGCGGCTTGAGCACGGCGGCTGTGCATGTGCACGTAGCGCGGGACGGCAGCCGCACGCTACTTACTCCCCAAGGAGCAAGGGGGCGACCAAGGCGATGCCCTAACGAACCAGATCTTCCCACTCTGCTACAAGCGCGTGGCAGAGTCTGTGGCGGCGGCGGCCGGGACGGAGGCCGAACCAGGGCGCAGCTACTGCTACCAGGACGACCTCGACGTCATCTGCGCGCCGGCAGTGGTGGCGCAGGCGGAGGCGGCCTTCGTCGCGGCGCGCGCGCAGGTGGGTCTCCGCGCCAACCCAGCCAAAGCGAAGCTGAGCCCAGGGCGCGGAGTGGATGTGGCCGCTCTGCCGGCGCGCCCCGAGGTGGAACCGCGGGCCCTCGTGCTCCGCCACGGCGCGCTGCCGACGGGTCGAGAAGGTCTGCCGGCGGCTCCAGCAGCGGTGCCGGCAGAGGGCGGCTTGCTGGCCGAGGGGGGCCTCGAGGTGGCCCGGCTGGAGGCCTCCCGGGCGCGGATGTACACCCGCTTGAGGGAGCTTAGGGCCGCGGGCCTGGACAGACAGGCGGCCCTCGCCTTGCTGCGCGCCAAGACGAGCCCAAACTAATTGCACTTTCCTCGCGCGGACGTGTGGCGTCCCAGCGACGGCAGCCCGCGCTTTGGACGCTGCGCTCTTGGCGGAGGTGCAGCGCGTGCGCAGCCGGCAGCTGGAGGGCTTGAGCGGGAAGAAGCTCTGCCTCGCGGGCGCAGCCGGGGGCCTGGGGCTGCAAAGCGTCGAGCTCACGGCGGCGGCTGCCCGGGCGGCGTCGTGGCACTTCTGCCTCCCGCGCTGCCTGCGCAGGCTCGGGATCGACGGGGCGGGCTCGCTGGCCAGCGTGAGCCCGTGGGCGCGGAGGTGCCTCCCGGAAGCGACGAGGGTCCTCCAGGCGGCCCTCGAGGACTGGACCGCCCACGTGGGCGACGAGGGGCTCGCAGCCTCGCAGCGCGCTCTGGCCTCGGCCCCCCTTGCTGCGGCTGCGCGCATCGTCGCCAACGAGGCGAGCCACGACCCACTGGCAGCGGCGGCTCTGCGCAGCGCCGGGGGCCCCGGAGCGAGCGCCTGGCTGGGCCCGCCGTGCCGGCCGGAGCACCGCCTCTCCGACGCGCAGTTCGACATTGCGTTGGGCGTGCGCCTCGGCGAGGACTTGCCCTGCTGCACGGGGGCGCGCCAGCGCAAGCGCCCCGACGGACGCGTGTGCGGAGCCGTGCTGGACCCGAATGGGCAGCGTGCGCGGTCTTGCGCGGTGGGCGGGTGGCTCGTCCGCCGCCACGACACCGGCTGCGCGGTGCTGAAGGTCTGGTGCGAGGAAATGAGCTGCGCGGTCCACGCCGAAGTGGCCGTGTCGCACGCGCCGGCCAGCCAGCCGGAGGCGCGCGTGGACCTGATCATCCACGCCTCCCGGGTGGCGGCGCCCATCAGGGTGGACCTGGCGGTCGTCAGCGCGCTGTCCCAGGATGCGCTCGCGCGCGGGTCAGCCCGGCGCGCTGGCGCCGCGGCCGCGGCGGCGGAGAACGGCATGCGCACGAGGTACCCCGACCTCAGAATGGCCCCGTGCGTGATCGAGGACCGCGGGCGGATGGGCGAGGACGTCCTGGCCCTAGTGCGCCTGCTGGCCCCGGCGCTGGACGTCGAGCGGTTGGCAGCCATCCGCCGGCTGCAGCAGGCGCTCGGCGGCGCGCTGCAGCGCCGCGCGGCGGACGCCGTACTAGCGGCCGCGCGGCGCCAGGCCTGGCGTGGGCCCCGAGCAGGGCGCTTGGCGCACCTGGACAGGCTGCAGCGGCGCGCAGCGACCGCAAGGGGCACTGCTTGCTGGCCGGCGGCGCGGGGGCCGCTGGCGGGGCGCGGCCGCTGCCGCCGCTCGCTGGGCCGGCGCGACGCCGACGGCGGAGGGCGCGGGGCGCCCGCGCTGGCCTGGGCGGGCCCTGGGCGCGGAGCTGGCGGGGGCGCTGGCTGGCGCGGCGCTGCTGCTGCCGGGCAGCTGGGGGCGGCGCCGGCTGGCGCGGCGGCCCGGAGGCGGCGGCGGGGCTCGGCGGCGCCCGCGCGACGCTGCCGCGGCCGCGGGGGGCGCCGCAGCGGGGCGGCAGCGAGCTGGCGCGGCTGGCGCGGCTGCCCGGAGGGCGGGTCGCTGCTTGCGAGCTACTGCCGGTTCCTGCTGGTCCCCCTGGCGCTCCCGGGTGAGCCAGGTCAGGCTCCGGCCGGCGCGCCCTCTCCTCCTCGGGGGCGACTCGCCGCCGAGCGGTGGGCCGCGCCTGGGTTGGGGGGGTTGCGCCGGCTCCCGACCGCAGAGCGCCAGCCCGCGGGGGGCCCGCGCGCGCCGCGGGAGGAGGAGGATGATGATGATGAGGAGGAGGAGGAGGATGAGGCATAATACGAATAATAAGAAGACGAATACGACGATTGAGAATAGTGATATGAATAATACTGGGAACAGTAAGAGTCATACGATTCAGCGTAATAATATGACTACGAAAGATAAACATATTAATCATACTACGAATGAGAATACTAGTAATAATAATACGAATACGAAGAAGACGAGTACTAATAATAAGAAGAAGAGTACTAATAGCAATACTACTAAGAATAATATGAGTAACGACGCGACGAATTATAATATAAAGAATAGAAATACGAATGCTACTAATAATAAGAATACGAGTAATACTTGTACCAAGAATAATCATATGTATAATAATGACAAGCATACTGTTAATAATATTAATAATACTTAGCTAAGAAGAAGATGAATTATCAAAGGAAGAATACTAATACGAATAAGAATAATACTAAGAATAAGAAGAAGAGGAGGAGGAGGAACAGGGGGAGGACGGCAAGGACGTTGTTGTGGAGCGACGTCAGGTCAGAAAAGACAAAACCAAGCCTCCACTTCAGAAATAGAGGATCCCCCATCCTCCAGCTCCTGCGGCGGCTTCCTTGCGGCCTGGCCCCAGCGAGCTGGCCGAGCCGAGGTCACGCTCCTGCAGGCCGCAGGCAGGAGGACAGTGAGCATGAGGAGGAGGAGGAGGAGGAGGAGGAGGAGGAGGGAGGAGGAGGAGGAAGGAGGAGGAGGATAATGAAGGAGGAGGGGATGAAGAGGAGGAGGAGGAGGAGGAGGAGGGGGAGGAGGATGAAGAGGAGGGGAGGAGGAGAACGAGGGGGGAGGACGATGAGGAGGAGGAGGAGGAAGAGGGAGGAGGAGGAGGAGGAGGAGGAGGAGAGGAGGAGGAGGAGGAGGAGGAGGAGGAGGAGGAGGAACGGGAAGTGGAGAGGGATGTTTGTGGCGATTCTTATTACTAGCCGTATCGTGCTGATGGGGACGATAATTCTGACGATGATGCTGATGATGGCGACGGCGACGATGCTGTTGCTGATGCCGATGACGATGTTGATGACGATGACGACGATGCAACTGTTGATGACGACGAGGACGATGATGTTGATGTCGGCAGTTGGTGATGGCAGTGCTGATGATGACGACGATGCGACTTGTCATGCGAACGTGTAGGGGGTGGTGCAGCACAGTGTCCTGTCTATTTCGCTCAAGCCTGATAAATTCAGGGAGCGCCTGTTGTTCTATGCGTCCCGCTCTCCCGCAGATCCCGCCCTGGATCCTCGTCTGCGCGTGGTGCACGCTGGACGCCCTGTGGCCAGGTCTGGTTCACGGCGGCGGCGGCGGGGGCCCCCTCGGGGAACCGCTTGCAACGGTGCTGGCGGCCGAGGCCGTTCCCCGCGAGGCGGAGCGGGCTGCGCTCTACGCTCGCGACCTCGCAGGTTGCCTCGAGGACGTCGCGGCTGCTCGCGGAGGTGGCGGCGCTGGCGGCGCAACTTCAGGACGTCCGCGCGCAGAAGGAACAGCAGGGCACGGGCGCGGGCTCTTTCTATGTACATTCCATCGGGCTTGTCCTCACGGGGATCTTGACACATATCGTGCGCGTGTGCAGCCACTGCCGTTTCCGACATGGCGTTGTTGCCGCGATTACAGGTGTGCGAGACGGAGGGGAGCGCCGCCGAGGCGGCGGAGTTCTTCAATGAGCTGCTGCCAGGTCGCGTCGTCACGTTCCACTACAGTGACGACTGCAACGTCTGGCATGAGCGTGTCTTGGTCTGGCCCGCGGATGCGCAGCAACTCGCCGCGCGGTGGACGATCATCAGTCCGGACGGCGATGTGTACGACGAGGAAATAGCCAGCGGGGCCGACGGCGACGGGCCCAACGTGGCGTCGCTGACCTTCGGCGCGACGCCAGCTCGGCAGCGGCCAGCGGGGCGGGTGCACCGCTTCCGCAATTAGCCATTGGAGGCCGAGTTGCTGGACATGGTACGCACTGCCAGGCGTGACGCACGCGCTGTAGGCCTCGAAGTTGTGGAACCTCCGTTCTCCGTGCGCCGCGGCGAGGTGCTGGGCGGGGCCTCCACGGTCAGCTTCGGGGAGGTGCCAGGCTTCTACCGTCGTCTGGGCCGCCAGGGCGTCGCGCTGGCGCCTGCCGCTTCCTGGGCGTGGAGGGTGCCGCCACTCCGCCGCCTGGCCCTGCGGGCGCCCGCGTGCTGGCGGGCGCGGAGGCGGCGCCACTTGTCGTGACTTGGATCGCCGGCAAGACGGTCGCCAACGAGATCCGACGGTCGCCAGGGAGATCCAGCGGGGCGACGAGATCGCACCCACGGCAGGTGACGTGGTCTGGGGTGAGAGCGGGCTCCACGGCTTGCCCTCTGGCTTCGTCGTGCCGATGGAGCTGGTGCCGACCCCAGTCGCGTGTCGTCGCGCTGGCGACGAGGCCGACGACGCTCGCTTGCTGGGCGCCTTGACGCGCAAGCAGGACGGCCGTCGTTCATCGGGATTTCCGTGAGTCGCTGAGTCAGATGCGGCAGGAAGTCCTTGACGACTTCCCGTTGTCAGGAGAGCGCAGCTGCAAGTGGCTGCGCGAGTGCATCATCGAGCGCGGCGGCACTCCTGACGGCCGCCAGACCAGATGGATGAACGAGAGTGGCTGCACCAAGGACTCGGCGGCGGCCCACTTGCACGGACTTACCAGCTGGCGGAGGATACCATGGGCAGCGTGCAGATTGAAGGGGTCGAGCACTGCGTCGGGCGCTCGAAGGAGAGCGCTCGCCGCGGGGCTGCCGCGGCGCCCGCCAGGCCTTGCCGAGCACGCCACGGAGCAGCCCGCCAGCGAGACCGAGATCCAGAAGCAGCGGCGGAAGGCGCGCGAGGAGAAGAGCGCCTCCGCCGGCAAGAAGGGGCAGGGGTGAACCTGGGGTCGGCGGACGGGAGGTCGCTCGGCCCGTCCGCCGCTCGTGAGGGCCAATTTTGTCGACCCGAAGCTGGCCATTCTCTTGGTGGCGGGATGCTGCCCTTTGCTATCCCTGCCGCGCCAGTTGCTGCTCCTCCTCTGCCTGGGCTGTCCCGTTCGGTTCGGGCGCGTCTTCACCGCGCTCGGGACGCCGTGGAGTGCCTCAGCGCGCTTGGGGTCTACGCCGCACCGCGGTGCACGCCGGGGCGCCTCTGGATTTGGACGGCATTTCACCTCGGCGCGTTCGACGTCTTCATCTACAGATGGAGGCTCCAGCGAACGCGTCGGCCCAGGAAGCCTGCTCAGAGCTTTTGGCCGCCCGTCTCCACTGCGACACGTCTGATGACCTACCGCCGAGGCCGCTTGCGCCGCGCCCCGTGAGCTGGCCCCAACTCGGAAACGAGCCAGGCTGGCTTGCTGACTGACTTGGGCCAAGCGACCGGTGCTCACTCCCGAACCTCGACCACGCCCTGCTGCTGCTGCCGCCGCCGATCTTTGACCGGGTCGTGGAGGAGGGCGGGGTGCCCGCGTTATGTATGGACCCTGCGCTGGAAAAGAACCGCACGATGTATGTGAAGTTCGTGAAGACTGGGATCTCCAGGGGCGTCTCGTGGCTGGCAAGTCCAGGGCAAAGGACGTCTGGGTGTTCTTCGTGGCCAAGAGAGACAGTCGTAACGGGATGGTGCTCGACTGCAGGAGAAGCAACCAACGGTTTCAGCCTTCTCCGCCGTTCAACCTATTCTCGGCCGCGGGCTTTGCATAACTAGAGGTGCCCGAGGGGGCCCCGCTCTATCTCGCGGGGGTCGATGTCCAGGGCGCTTTCTATTGGCGCTGGTTGGCCGCCTACCTGCGGCCGCTGTTCTGCCTGCCCGCGGTCGCCGCCCGCGAGCCGGGCATCGGCGCTGGGCGGGCGCCGCGTGGCGCCGCGGGCGCGCTTGCGCCCGCGGCTGGCTGCGGGGCTGGCGGGCAGGAACTGGGCGCTGTGCTTCGCGCAGAAGGCCCGCGAGCGCGTGCTGGGCTGCGCGCTCAGACCTGAGCTTCGGGCGTCGGCTTCGCCCGCCGCCGCCGAGGCTGGCGGGGCCGGCCCACTCCCTCTACGTCGACAACGTGCTCGTCGTAGGCGCTGATCGGGGGGAGGTGGCGCGCGTCGGGCGGCTGGCCTCCCAGACCACGCGGGCCGCTGGGCTCGCCATGCACGGCGAGTCAGACGCTGCGGGCCCCATGGAGATGTTAGGCGGGCAGCTGGAGGGGCGGCCCGCGCGCTCCACGCTGGCGCCGCGCCGCTTCTGGAAGCTGCGCCTGCGCCTCGGGTGCCTGGCGCGGCGTGGCCCGAGGGCCGCCGGCCGCGACGTCGTGGGCGCCCTGGGCCGCTGCGCGTTCGCGGCGCTCTGCCGCCGCGAGGGCCTCAGCTTATTCGGCGCCGTCTGCGCCTTCGCTCAGCGGGGTTGCCTGCGCGCTCGGCCGCTGCGGGCGCGCGAGCTGGGGATCTCCCGCGGGGCCCTCGTCGCGCAGAGCGCCCAGCAGGATGCCCCCTGGTCTCCGCAGGTGGTCGTGGCGGATGCCCGTGAAACTGGGCGCGCGCCAATGAGCGCTGGCCAGGGCGCGGGGGGTGTCACCGCCGCGGGCCGCCGGCATGAGAGCTGGCTGTTCCGCCGCACTCGCGAGGGGCGCGGCAGCTGGCGGCCGCGGGGTCGCGCGGCCCGCGCGGCCGAGGCCGCGCTGCTCGATGCAGAGCCGTCGTTTCCAGCGTTGAGGGGCGAGTCCGTCAAGAACTTCCCCGAAGTGTCTGCGAGCGCCCCCCGCCGTGCCAACGGGCGGCTGCTGCGCTGCGTCCCGACGTTTAGGAAGGGGCCATGCATCGCAAAGAAGCTAGTGGATACCTGCGCGCCGTGCTGATTTTATCGGACGCGGACTCCTGGGGGAAGATGCGCGTTTTCTTTTGCGATAAACTTGCACTGGCACTTGCGCTCTCGAAGGGTCGTTGCCGCGATATTTACTCGCTCAATATTCTTCGCCGAGGGGCCGCCCTCGCCCTGGCCGCGGGCGCTCGGATCCACGGGCGAAGGGTGCCCGGCGAGCTGCGCGGCGCCGATGGCGCCAGCCGTGCCCGCGCCCGCGAGCGTGCTGACGGACGCTGTGTGCGCGCCGCGGTCTGGCGAGAGCTTACCGCGTGGGGTCGTTAGCTGCGACCGCGCCGCGACGCCTGCCGTCGCCCGCAAGCTGGCGCGGGCGCTCCGGGGCCCAGGCCCCTCGCTGCCGCCGCGGCCTGCGCGCGCGACCCAGCGTTGGCGGGCCGCCCTGCTCGGTCGCGGCGCGCGGCGGCGCAGGCCCCAGTCTTGGGGCGAACCGCGGTTCAGGGGGGCTCCCCGGGGCCGCCTGCCGCCCGAGCCCGTTCGGCTCGCGCCGTGGGGCCGCAGCTGAAGTGCCTCAGTGCGGCCTTTCTTGCCGAGCTTCGCGCCGCCCATCGCGGCCTCCGCCCCGCTGCGTGAGCTGCCGATGTCTGTGCGGCGCCGCCCGGGCTCAGGGGGCAGGCGCGGGGCGCCGCCCGCCAGCTTTCCATCGCAGAGACGGCCGCAGCGGGGGGCGCATCCGCCAGCAGTGCCGCAGCCTGCTGGGGCAGTTCATGGCGTCCAGCAAGCTAGGGGCGCCGGGCGCGGCTGCGCCTGTGCTGGATGCCGCCGTGGTGAGGTTCTTCGACGAGCTCTACCTGGCAGGAAAGGTCGCTGCGACTGGCGAGACGCTGATTGTCGCGATCGCCGTGCGCGTGCCCGACTGCCAGAGCAAGGGCCGCCCGGCCTTGGCTCGCGCCCGCCGCGCGGTGCGGGGCTTGCGGGTGCTGCGGCCGTCGCGGACGCGCCTTCCGCTGCCGTGGGCGGCCTGCATGGGGGTCGCGCGGCGTCTGTGGCAGCTCTGTGGCAAGGTGGAGATGCCTCTCTACTGCCTCTGGTGGTGGGCATCTACCTCAGGCCTGGCGAGGCTCATCGCTTGACCAAGGGACAGGCGTTGCCACCGCAGGCGAATATGCCCAAGGTGACGATGCACATCGATCCCGACTACCTGAAAGAGGCGGAGCAAAGCAGGCGAGATGGACGAGACCGTGGACATTGCTCGCCCGCAGCTGGCCTCACTAATCGTGAAGCTGAGCCAGGGCGCGCCGACCGACCCGCTCTGGTCGTTCACGATGGCCGACATCAAGGAGACCTTCGGCAGCGCGGCCGCCTCCCTCGACCTCGCGGGCCTGCTGCCCGTGCGTGCCTGGCGCGCCGCAGCGGGGCCTCGATCGACAGGTTCACGGGGGGGGATCTCGTTGCTGGAGGTCCAGTGTCGCGGCGGGCGGAGGCAACCCGCCTCCGTCCGTCGCCGCGAGAAACGCGGCCTGGTCCAGGCCACGTGGACGCAGATGGCGACGAGAGCGCGGGAGTACTGCCGGCGTGCCAAGGACGAGCTGCCCGCGCTGCTAGCCGCAGGCTAGATGTGAGGCTACGCCTGCCGCCGTCTCGTGCTAGGACTGGTCAGTTCTTTTTCATCGAAGTATTCTCGGGGTCCGAACATTCCTCGAGCACGTTGAGGAGACGAGGTTTTTTTTTTTTCTTTTCTCTTCTGTCGACATCCTGCAGGGTCCGCAAAGGCGACCTTCTTCGGCCCTCTCTCTTGAGTCGGGTCATCTGTATGATAAGGAGCGACAAGTGTCTTGGGCTCCTCGCTGGGATCCTGTGCAAGAGTTTTTATATTGGTCGTGGTGGCCGTAACGTCATCCGCAGTATTAGCCGCCCCCTCGGCCTCTCCTCGCTTCTCCCTCCTCGGCAAGTCGTGGTTGACGAAGGCAATCGAATTCTGCATATGTCACTACGTATATTCAAATGTTGTCAACAGATGGGAGAACCCACAGTCATCCTACATGTGGAGAGTTGATTCCGCGCGTCGTGTCACACGTTGGTCTGGTGTTCAAGGCAGAATCGCAAATTATTGCGGCTGGTGAGCCCCATGATGTAAACCGACCAGGTTTCGCGTTTTCCTTCTGCCTCGGGCCTGTAATCTTTCAAAGCGTCGTCGTCCCATCCAAGGGATATGCGCGTTCTCAGGTAGGAAATATCAAATCCTCCAGGGCCGTGATGGCCTTGGTGTTCACTGGACACCTCGAGCCGCCGCCTATACCAAGTCTTTGTGTAATGCGATGGCCGATGTGTTCGTCGACGCCGTTGTTGATCGCGTGTTCAGGCGAATCTCCGCTCCTTCCCCTTCCGCCCACCCAATCCCAACGGTTGACGTGCGTCACAGAACCGTGTGCGATCTTTGGGCGCCTCGGCATCTGGCAACGTTGTTGGTTTCAGTCGTGTATCCGATCGGTGCTGCTGCCGGCCTCGCTGCTCTCGATTGGGAAAGAGCGCCAGTGGATCACCTTGAAGACACAAAAGGGGGGGTGTGCTCCAGGCCCGGCCCCCCCCCCCTCCCCCCCCCCCCCCCCCTCCCTCTAAGGGGGGGGGGGGGGGTTCCGACCCCCCCCCTCCCCCATTTAAGGGGGGGGGGGGGTTCGAACCCCCTCCCTCCCCTCCCTTTGAAAGGGGGGGGGGGGGGTTTTCGAGAGCCCCTCCCCCCCTCCCCCCCCCCCCCCCCCCCCCCTCATGAAGGGGGGGGGGGGGTTCGGAACCCCCCCCCCCCCTCCCCCCTTTCCGCAGGGGTCCGGTGCGAGCGAGGCGAGCGAGGTTTAGGGTTTAGGGTTAGGGTTAGGGGTTAGGGGTTAGGGGTTAGGGTTTAGGGTTTAGGGTTTAGGGTTTAGGGTTTAGGGTTTAGGGTTTAGGGTTTAGGGTTTAGGGTTTAGGGTAGGGTTTAGGGTTTAGGGTTTAGGGTTTAGGGTTTAGGGTTTAGGGTTTAGGGTTTAGGGTTTAGGGTTTAGGGTTTAGGGTTTAGGGTTTAGGGTTTAGGGTTTAGGGTTTAGGGTTTAGGGTTTAGGGTTTAGGGTTTAGGGTTTAGGGTTTAGGGTTTAGGGTTTAGGGTTTAGGGTTTCTGCGCAGAACCATCCTATCCCCCCCTCCTCAGGAGGTAGGGGGGGGATGGATGGATGCGTTCTGTCCCACCCCATCCACCCAGAGTCATTGCTTTTAGGGTTTAGGGATCTACCCCCCACGCTCCCCCCTATCAAGGGGGGAAGGAGTGCTGGCGTCAGCCTGAGTGAGTGATGTGCGTCCCAGAAACAGATATGTCAGCATTAGCGCGATTCGAGAGTCGTCCTTCGCGAAAGTTACGCGCGCGACCGCGACCCTTGCGGGTGCAGAGTCGCCCGCGTAGCCTTCCCCAGGGGCCGCCGCGTGGAGGCTGGACGTGGCCCCCTGGGTTTCCGCGCGGCAGTGGGCGCCGCGCCGCGCGTGGGGTCCGACGGGCTTTCTCGCTCGCGGACTCGGCGCGGCGCGGCGGCTACTCCCGCGCGGAAGCCCCCCTCGACTGCGAGCTTCCGCGTTCCTGGTGCAAGTCCGCGGAAGAGGGCACAACTGCGCCTTGCCGAGAGTTCGCGGGGGCGCCGTTGTTCGTGGGGTCGGCGGACGTCGGCTCTGCGACGCGCGTGAGCGCTGCGGGAGCGAGAGTGCGCGTGCGGTGGCGAGAGAAGCAGCACCAAAGGAAGCTCGAAAAAGACGCGCTTGAGAGAGCCCGCGGCCAAAGCAGCACCGAAAAGAGCTCGAAACAGACCGCTTTAGAGAGCCCGCGGCCAAAGCAGCACCTAAGGCAGCTCGAAACAGACGCGCTTGAGAGAGCCCGCGGCCGAAGCAGCACCAAAAAGCTCGAAACAGACGCGCTTGAGAGAGCACGCGGCCGAAGCAGCACCCAGGGGAGCTCGAAACAGATGCGCTTGAGAGAGCACGCGGCCGAAGCAGCACCCAGGGGAGCTCGAAACAGACGCGCTTGTGAGAGCCCGCGGCCAAAGGAGCATCCAAGGGAGCTCGAAACAGACGCGCTTGAGAGAGCCCGCGGCCGAAGCAGCACCCAGAGGGAGCTCGAAACAGACGCGCTTGTGAGAGCCCGCGGCCGAAACAGCACCCAAGGGAGCTCGAAACAACACCCTTGAGAGAGTCTGCGGCCAAAGGAGCACCAAGGGAGCTCGAAACAGACGCGCTTGAGAGAGCCCCCGGCCGCAGCAGCACCCAAGGGAGCTCGAAACAGACGCGCTTGAGAGAGCACGCGGCCGAAGCAGCACCCAGGGGAGCTCGAAAGAGACGCGCTGGTGAGAGCCCGCGGCGGAAACAGCACTCAAGGGAGCTCGAAACAGACACCCTTGAGAGGGAAGTCGCCGGCCCAAAGAGCACCCAAGGGAGCTCGAAACACACGCGCTTGAGAGAGCCCGCGGCCGAAGCAGCACCCAAGGGAGCTCGAAACAGACACCCTTGAGAGAGTCCGCGGGCGAAGCAGCACCCAAGGGAGCTCGAAACAGACACGCTTGAGAGAGCCCGCGGCCGAAACAGTATCCAAGGGAGCTCGAAACAGACACCCTTGAGAGAGTCCGCGGGCAAAGGAGCACCCAAGGGAGCTCGAAACAAACGCGCTTGAGAGAGCCCGCGGCCGAAGCAGCACCCAAGGGAGCTCGAAACAGACACCCTTGAGAGAGTCTGCGGCCAAAGGAGCACCCAAGGGAGCTCGAAACAGACACGCTTGAGAGCGCCCGCGGCCGAAACAGCACCCAAGGGAGCTCGAAACAGACACCCTTGAGAGAGTCCGCGGCCAAAGCAGCACCCAAGGCAGCTCGAAAGAGACGCGCTCGAAACAGAGGACGCGCTTCGAAGCAGCACCAAAAGCTCGAAACAGACAGCACCACAAAGAGCATCAAGGGAGTCGAAACAGACGCGCTTGAGAGAGCCCGCGGCCGAAGCAGCACCAGGGGAGCTCGAAACAGACGCGCTGGTGAGAGCCCGCGGCCGAAACAGCACTCAAGGGAGCTCGAAACAGACACCCTTGAGAGAGTCCGCGGCCAAAGGAGCAGCCAAGGGAGCTCGAGACAGACGCGCTTGAGAGAGCCCGCGGCCGAAGCAGCACCCAAGGGAGCTCGAAACATACGGCTTGAGAGAGCCCGCGGCCGAAGCAGCACCCAGGGGAGCTCGAAACAGACACGCTTGAGAGAGCCCGCGGCCGAAACAGCACCCAAGGGAGCTCGAAACAGACACCCTTGAGAGAGCCCGCGGCCAAAGCAGCACCCAAGAGAGCTCGAAACAGACGCGCTTGAGAGAGCCCGCGGCCGAAGCAGCACCCAGGGAGCTCGAAACAGAGCTTCGAAGCAACAAGGGAGCTCGAAACACACGCTTGAGAGAGCCCGCGGCCGAAACAGCATTCAAGGGAGCTCGAAACAGACACCCTTGAGAGAGTCTGCGGCCAAAGGGCACCCAAGGGACACAAACCAAGCCCACAGGAGAACGCAGACCGGCGCCACAGACGCCCACCGAGCCAGCCCGAGCTCGGAGTTTCGCCCAAGTTCGGAGCCCGAGCCGGAATCAGAGCCCGAGCCGGCACCGCGCCGGAGCCCGGGGGAATGTGAATCCGGTATATCAGTAATTTTCCTTGGTTTAGCTCTTCCAGAGAGGTCTGCGCACGCTCTTGAGGATATGTTTTGTTCACTACCCTGGGAACGATCCTCTGGGGGCTCCTTCACGCCAAGAGCTCTGGAGGGGACTGGGGGAGAGCTCTGGAGGGAGAGCTCTGGGGGAGAGCTCTGGGGGAGAGCTCTGGGGGAGAGCTCTGGGGGAGAGCTCTGGGGGAGAGCTCTGGGGGAGAGCTCTGGGGGAGAGCTCTGGAGAGAGAGAGCTCTGGGGGAGAGCTCTGGGAGAGAGCTCTGGGGGAGAGCTCTTGGGGAGAGCTCTGGGGGAGAGCTCTGGGGGAGAGCTCCGGGGGAGAGCTCTGGGGGAGAGCTCTGGGGGAGAGCTCTGGGGGAGAGCTCTGGGAGGGAGCTCTGGGGGAGAGCTCTGGGGGAGAGCTCTGGGGGAGAGCTCTGGGGGAGAGCTCTGGGGGAGAGCTCAGGGGGAGAGCTCTGGGAGGGAGCTCTGGGGGAGAGCTCTGGGGGAGAGCTCTGGGGGAGAGCTCTGGGGGAGAGCTCTGGGGGAGAGCTCTGGGGGAGAGCTCTGGGGGGAAGCCCTGGAGGGGAGCTCTGGGGGAGAGCTCTGGGGGAGAGCTCTGGGGGAGAGCTCTGGGGGAGAGCTCTGGGGGAGAAGTTGAGCGGTATCCGCGAGCATCCGGCCGAGGGTTAGGGGTTATCATTGTGCAAGCGAAGCACCGCCTCGGGCCGGCAGGCCTATGGTCGCGGTGAGCTCGACTTGCAGCTCGCTCTCACTAGCAGATCCTTACAGGCGTGGCGGTGCGCGCCCCCAGGTCCGCGCCTGCAGTTTAGGGTTTAGGGTTTAGGGTTTAGGGTTTAGGGTTTAGGGTTTAGGGTTTAGGGTTTAGGGTTTAGGGTTTAGGGTTTAGGGTTTAGGGTTTAGGGTTTAGGGTTTTAGGGTTTAGGGTTTAGGGTTTAGGGTTTAGGGTTTAGGGTTTAGGGTTTAGGGTTTAGGGTTTAGGGTTTAGGGTTTAGGGTTTAGGGTTTAGGGTTTAGGGTTTAGGGTTTAGGGTTTAGGGTTTAGGGTTTAGGGTTTAGGGTTTAGGGTTTAGGGTTTAGGGTTTAGGGTTTAGGGTTTAGGGTTTAGGGTTTAGGGTTTAGGGTTTAGGGTTTCCCAGTGCGGAACCATCTCATCCCCCCCTCCTCAGGAGGTAGGGGGGGATGGATGGGTGCGTGCTGTCCCACCCCATCCACCCAGAGTCATTGCTTTTAGGGTTTAGGGATCATCCCCCCTCGCTCCCCCCTATCTAGGGGGGAAGTGTTCAGGCGTCAGAGAAAGAACGTGACGTGCCTTGAGGGTTTGGTTCAGAGGAGTCGTCCTTCGCGAAAGCTACGCGCGCGGCCTGGACCCTTGCGGGTGAAGAGTCGCACGAGTAACCTTCCCCAGGAGCCGCCGCGTGGAGGCTGGACGTGGCCCCCTGGGTATCCGCGCGGCAATGGCCACTCCGTTGGCATTGAATCCGTGGGGGGTTCTACCTCGCGGACTCCGTGCGGCGGGGCGGCCAATGCTGCGCGGAAGCCCCCCTGGATCGCGAGCCTCCGCGTTGTGGTTGGAAGCTCGCCGACCAGGGCGCAGCTGTGCCTCGCCGAGACGTGCCCGTCATGCTCCCATGCCTCAGAAGGGCGAGAAGGCAAGCCTCTTGGAGTGGACAGTGCCGAAGCGGCAAACGAGGAGCACAGCGCGGGGGGAGCAAGAAGACAAGGGTGCTCGAGGAGGACGGCGTCCCCAGAGACGGACACCGTTGAGTGGGAGCGCTCCGCAGTATTCTCCGGGAGGCGAGAGCGGCTTGCAGCGGGGCGCAGAAGCATGCGTGCCAGGGGGAAGCATGCATCTCCGACGCGTCGGCGCGAGGTCCCAGAGGGAAGGCATGCGCATTGCCAACGTATCGGCTTGTCGACGCGGCAGTGAAGCCCCGAGTATTGCGAAATGCTAATGAGATGCAAGACTCGTGCACAGGAGATCGCCGAAACATCAGACACATACCTCAGCGCAGAAGAAGTAAGAGTGCGAAGGTGTGCGTGAAGGACAGCAGGTACCCGAAACCCGAAATCGGAAACCCGAAACCAAACACCCGAAGCCCTAGACTCGAGATCCTAAACCCGAAACCCGAAACCGGAAACCGTAAACCCGAAGCTGGAACCTCCAATCTCGAAGCCCGAAGCCCGCCGGAATCTAAGGAAACGTTTTCGGGTTCCCGGGGCCGCCGGGGCTCTCATGATGTCTCTTGATTTCTCTTAGATAGATCTCTGTCGAGATGTCCTGGAAAGGGGTTCCATAGTTCACTCTGTGCCATGCAGCGAGCGACCCATCCGTGGCGGGAGGTTCCCGCGCGCAGAGGCTCCAAAATGATGTCGATGATGACAAATTCTTTTCTTCAGCGGCAGTGTGCAGAGTGCGACCATGAGGGAAGTGGTCTGTTGGCATTGCTCAGCCAGATCGAAGCGCGAGGGCCATGGAGCACCCAGGGTCATGCTAGGCACTGTTACTCGAGGCAGGCCGCCACAGATACCCTGAGTGGTTTGAGCCGATGGCTACGGACGATATGAGTGCGGTCCCGTTCGAGATACGTGCTCGCACTAGGAAATGATACCCTGTGGCTTCTGCAGAGTGACATGTCCCGTGGAATCAGCAAGCCGAGGGGGCGCTGATGCATCGTTGTGAGATCAGCGCGCGCCGGCACGTGACAAGAGTAAAAGCGCCTCTGTCTTCCACGGGGTTCCGCTGAACCTTTTCCTGGTTGCCGCCGAGCCCTAGAGAGACCTTAGTTTCAAACCCGAACATCCGAAACGCAACCCCGAAACCCGAAAACCGAAGCCCGAAACCCTAAAGCCTATGCCCGATGCCGAAGCCCGAAGCTCGAAATCCGAAGCTCGAAACTCTAAGCCAGAAACCCGAAGCCCGAAACTTTAATCCGCAAGCACCAAACCCGAAGTCAAGCCCGAAGCCCTAAGCGCTAAGCGGTAAACCCAAAACCCGAAGCCCAAAACTCCAATCTCGAACCCCGAAAGTCGAAGCCCGAAACCCTAAACCCGAAACCCCCGAAACCCTAAGCCGGTGCACGGCTTGATGTGCAGTCGCGCGGCATACTGCATTGCACAAGGGAAGAGACACCACGCAGCACCGGGCAGCATGCTTTCATGCAAGAGATCGTGGGGCATGTGCACAGCGGGGACGTCCTGCGTATCTTCACAAGAGTGAATGGCTGGCCCGCAGTGCTGGCCACGCATATGCTTGTGTCTGTCGTGCATGGCAGACGTACGAGCAGTCGTCAGAGCGCCGATGCACCGCCGAAGCGCCGGGGTCGGCTTCGCTGATGACAATGTGTGTCTCCCAGAGTACTGCCATGCATCGCCGACGCATCGGACTGTGTCACTAGCGCAGGTGCATGTAGCCGTCGGTTGTTTTCGAATCGAGGCAGAGGCGCTCCGGGAACCGCGCTCTCGCCAATGGAAAACCGTTAGAGCACGCGCGTGCTGCGCATGCCTCTTCGTTTGCCGGGCAGAGTTTTAGATGGACTCCTGAGCCACCATGCTCCGCGCGCACCGCGTGCTCCACACACGGCGGACGCAGAGGCGCTGCTTGGCAGAGCTGCCTCCAGTTCTGTTTCGTCCTGGGCCCGAGTCGCGCGGAGGGCGAGCGTCACGTGCTTTGCGATCTCTCTTTCGAAGACGCCCTGCAGGGCGTTGAGTTTGAGGGAGTCCTCTCTGCGCGCGCGCTCCGCCTCCTCGGTGGCCGCGGCCACGGGGTCGGATATCGCGCCCGGATCGTCCGCCATGTCAAGTTCGCCCGTCCAGAACTGTTCGATCAGGGTGCGGTGTCCAGCCAGCAGCGCCACAGTTTCCTCGATGTGGTCCTCCGTGTGGGCCTCATCCTTCATCTCCTTGCGTATACGGTCTGAGGAGTTCCAGAAGTTGTGCAGGTGGGGCGGCACGCGGCTTTGGTCCGCGCAGAGCTTCAGCGCTCAGGCCTGTCCACGCAGGCGCGGCGGCACCCTTGCCGTCACCTCTGGCACATCGAGGTCTTCCTTTTTGCGGAAGGGCACATGCTTTAGGACCCACTGGCGGAAGAACTTATCGTTGTGGCGCCAGACAGTGTCCACCGCCACGAGTTGCTCACCGCGCATGGTATACTCGTTCGCGAACTCCGTCTCCGTCAGGTGCATCTGTTCCTCTGGGCGCTCCTTCCACAGCTTCTTCAACCAACCGGCGATGGCGCCCTTGTGGGTAGTCTTCCGGAGAAACTCCAGGAAGCTCATGTCATCGTGGCGCCACTTGCTTTTCATGTACGCCTTCAGCTCCGACGTGATCTCGGACCCGTCGGGCGTTACCAGGTGTCGCAGTCCGCGGCTCTGCGTCCCCACTCCCCACTGGCGGAAGTTCGCTGATTCAGTTGCAGGACCATCTCTGGCTCGAAGGGATGGTACTCTTTCAGCACGCGCCAAGCGATGGAATTTGCGGCCGCTTTACCGTTCACCCACTCGTCGTAGTTCGCATCGCTGAATTTGGACAAGTATTTCGTGACGCACTTGAGGAGGAGTGCGTCGCCAGCCGATATCTTCCGTCCTGGTGGCACTTCAGCGCTTCCATAATGTCGGGGAAGTATGCGCGGCGGCCGGCCTCGGAGTCGCCCCGAGTGTGGTGCAGGTGCAGGCGCGACGCGTTGGCGTCGTAGGTGGAAGGCCCGTCATGAATCTCCCACATGCTGTCCCCGTCCCGGCTGTCCTGGGAGCCCTTAACGTATGCGGCCTGAGTCTCGTCTGCGGGGAGCGTCGCGCTGAGAGATTTGTCCAGCTCGATGTCCGCCACGTCTTCCAGCCAGAGCAAGCAGTGGAGGTGTGGGCGACCGCTCCCGTGGTAAATCTGAGTGGCCTGCTTCCGGGAACCATCCTGGAATTCCAGGCGCGTGAAAAAATTCACCACCGTGGTCTTCTTCTCATCGCCTGTCTTGCAGCTGAGGATGTGCTTTTTCCAGCAGCGGTCGTCGCGCTTGTTTTGCTGGTTCGCGCCCGTCAGAAGTCCGGAGACGAGTTGGGTGCACAGGTGAGATAAGTGCAGGGACTCCATCGGTGCCAGGTAAAGGCGTGCACGCAGGAGCTTCTTCATGTCGTCGAGGAGGAACTCGTGGTAGGGCGCAGACATCTCCCACGGCGACATTGTAAAGAACTAGGGTTTAGGTAAGATTTAAGGTTTAAATATTTAAGGCTCCCAGGAACACTTCCATGCTTATTCCGGCACCCCAGGGCGGTGTTCGAGCCGGACGCCCGGGCCGGCGGTCCGGGTCGGCGCTCGGAGCGATTCCGGCTCCGGCCGGCGCCGTAAAATTGAATTCCGAGGCGGCGCGGAAGAAAGGCCACTCGAAGACACATTTTCCTTTCGAAAATATTGATTTCCTGCTCCCGGCGCCCGGGCCGATTCCGGCACCCGACCGGCGCTCGAGCCAGACGCCCGGGCCGGCGCCCGGGCCAGCGCCCGGGCCGGTTCCGGCGCCGGCCGGCGCCAGAAAATTAAATTCCGAGGCGGTGCCGAAAAAGGGCCACTCCAAGACACATTTTCCTTTCAAAAATATTGATTTTCTGCTCGCGGCGCCCAGGAACCCTTCCGGGCGGATGCCGGCAGCCGATCCGGCGCTCGAGCCGGACGCCCAAGTCGGAGCCCGGGCCGGCGCCCGGGCCAGTTTCGGTGCCGGCCGGCGCCGGAAAATTTAATTCCGAGGTGGTGCCGAAAAAAGGCCACTCCAAGACACATTTTTCTTTCCAAAATATTGATTTTCTGCTCCCGGCGCCCAGGAACCCTTCCGGGCGGATTCTGGCACCCGAGCCGGCGCTGGAGCCGACCCCAAGTCGGCGCCCGGGCCGGCGCCCGGGTCGGTTTCGGCGCCGGACGGCGCCGGAAAATTGAATTCCGAGGCGGTGCCGAAAAAAAGCCTCTCCAAGACACATTTTTCTTTCAAGAATATTAATTTTCTGCTCCCGGCGCCCAGGAACCCTTCCGGGCCGATTCCGGCACCCGAGCCGGCGCTCGAAAAGACGCCCGGGTCGGCGCCCGGGCCGGCGCCCGGGCGGGTTCCGGCGCCAGCCGGCACCGGAAAATTGATTTCCGAGGCGGTGCCGAAAAAACGCCACTCCAAGACACATTTTTGTTTCAAAAATATTGATTTTCTGTTCTGTTCTCGGCGCCCGGGAACCCAGAGGCTCGAAAGTTTGAAAAAAAACAAAGAACTTTGAAAAACGTGCAAGATTCCAGGGTCGAGCATGAATAACGAAGCTGATTTACAAAGAACAGTTGTTTTTTGCCTTCGAAAACAAGGGTTCGCTTTGAAATTCGCTTGTCCGACCGATGTTATTTCGAAGAACCTTTGAAAAACGTGTTTTCGAAGTGTGATGTGTCTACAAAGTAATAGCCCACGCGCTTTGTCACTCCCTACGGGAGTCAGCGTATTTTAACTCTAAGACCCCTGCGGCAGTGTATAGTATACTTGGGATGTGTGACGTTGGAGGTTCGCGCAGATTGAATGCCTCATGTTGCCCTGTCCGTCTTGCTACTCCTGCTCAGTCTCCCTTGTCCCCTTTTGTCTTTCAGAAGCATCGGTGCGTTAGGGCGATCGTCTTGGTCTGTTATTCCTCGTCGCCACTGCTCGAGGGGTCGCCCATTGCTCACTCAACGGACAGCCCGATGAACTTGTAGCTCTGGAGCCGTTGGAAATAAGTACCCTGCTCGCTTGAGGCCCTGGAAGTCCTTAGGCGGATAAGGTCTTGGAAGCTCCTCAGGCGGCTGGCTCCTCGATGTCTCCCCCTGTTGTCCGTGGTCTTGATTGGGATGTACCGAGCGCACTCCTTGTTAGAACATTCGGGGGGAGCACTGCGAGATCTCAGCCAGGAGAGCCCAACCGTATTTGTTCAAGCCATTTTGGCTCAGCAGGCTTTGTCGAAACATGCCGTGTAGCAAAAGTGTAACGATACCTCCAGACAAAGTGAAGCAGCTGCTCGATGAGCGTGTTTCTCTCTCTTCATGCAAGCCCAAGGTTTTGTTCAGACCTAAGAGCGTTAACAAGGCTGGAAACACCAGCGATTGGAGTACAATCAATAAGCATCGTATTCTTCTCAGCGAAGTGCTGGATTTAACAAGTGGCCGTCAGATTCATCAGAACAGTTTTGCCAAACAATTGGAAAAATGGCTTTCAGAACACGGGATGCAATGGTCATATCGGGACGTTGAGGATTCATCCGAGGGGCTTCGAATCATGATCCGAACGTTGAAAGCAAAAAAACGAGATCCAGCAGGTGGGCTACCTCCGAGATCCTACCAGCAACTTCAGACTCTGATGGATAAGGTTCGTGTAGACAACGATGCCCCGACTCGAGATGACGATCAGAGCGACAGCGATTCTGTAGAGGTTCTTCCACCCAAGAAGCGTGCGTTGGTTCCCACGCTTTCTATTTCGAGCGAGGACGTGCCGCCCAAACTCATTAAACATGAAAAGGATGCTGGTATCGACTTCGACGTGCTGAGCGCGTCTCTGTGGCCTAGCAGTTCGAAGGGGTCCGAGTCCGTGGATGCTATCGTCGATGGCTTGGTGGTGCCGAACGTCGTCGGCCCGACAATGAACAATTACAAGTCCATGAACCGTGAGCTGAAAGGGGAACCTGCGGCTGCATATAAGCGGCCTGCGGCCGCGGCTAAGCGGCCTGCTGCTGCAGTACCTGGTCCCCCTCATTCTCCTGATCCTTCTTCTGGTCCAGAGGGTGCTGCAGCGGTGGTGGATCTGCTGAAGGATTATCTCCCTTGGGATGGCTCGGACCCCCCGCTCCAGGTCATGAAAAAGCGTGTGCACAGCAAGGGCTTTCACTCGGAGAGAGATCGTGTGATCAAGAGTGGCGTCACGAACAAAGATGAAATCAGTAGGAGGGCGTCTGCGGCTGGCCAGGCCTTGTTGAAGCAATGGCTGACTCGCGTTGGCATGTAGGGACTGTCGCGTCAGAGCCACGGCTGTCAGGGAGGGTAAAGGAGGAGGAGGCTGAGGAGGAAGTGGAGGAGGAGGAGGAGGAGGAGGAGGAGGGGAGGAGGCTGGGAAGGAATAAGTTTTTTCTTCAATTCAAGCTCGAGCCAAGGCAGAACGCGGGGAGGAGGAAGAGGAGGAGGAGGATGAGGAGGAGGATGAGGAGGAGGATGAGGAGGAGGACCAGCAGGAGTAAGAAGGGTCAAGAGGATAATGATGAGGAGGAGGAGGAGCAGGATAGAGGAGCGGAGGGGGGACTGAGAAGGAGAAGAGGGAGAGGAAGAAGAAGCTCAGGACGACGAGACGGAAAGGAGGAAGATTAAGAGAAGTGCGACGACTCCCCCCCCCTCTGCGTCTTCCACTTCATCTCCTCTCCCGTCTCCCGCTTGCTGTTCTGTGTCTGTAGCTCGGCGGTGAACTAATTTTCCGCTCTCTGTCGGCCACCGCACGTATCCAGAGCCCGTTGAGATCTTGCTGGCATTTTCTATGCAGTGGCTGCAGGTCTTTGACAGCGACAAGTTTCGTGAAAGGACGGACCCAAAAAGCCCACGAGTGTTCCCTGCTTCCGGAACCCAGAAAGACCTCCATAAGGCCTCCACCCGTTGGTGCCATCACAATATCCACGGCATCGCATCCGTCAAAATCTCCAGCGACATCAACCATCAACAACATTAACATTGCCAGCAATACCGTCACTATTCGTAGACGTCATCGCAATCTGCACGACCGACATCAACATCGACACCATCCATGCGTGAGTGGTTGTGCCATAGGTTTCGCCCTCTGCCGCCGAGAACGACGCGCTATGCTGACGTCTTTCAAATGTATGCAAAACGCACCACGTCATGGAACAGTCAACCAGTAACGTGAGCAGCGTGCGAAACCACGAAACCAACAAACGACAAACAAGAAACCGAAACGGCCACCGTTTCCGTAGCTATCTGGGCTCTTGCACGCGTCCAGATTGAAGGCACCACGGACTTTCGCATTTCTCTCATTTGATGTCTCGGCGACGGCAGGAGTTTACGCCATTTCAGGGTCGAGGGTTCAAGCTTGATGGAGTTAGCAGGGTGAGAGCTCCACAGCCTGCTCGTGATCCCGAACATGTCGTTGAGGTGGCCGACTCGCCTCAACCAGTACGAATGCAACCGAGTCGCGATCCATCGAGGGAGTCCGACGGCTTGTCTGAGGCGATGGGTGAGCTTCTTGCCTTCGAGCAAACGGAGCAGATTCAGGCCGTCCAGTCGCACTCGTTCGATCATGCCATTGACCACGACATGCCTGTGGTGATGAAGGCCATCAGCAACATGAAGGTCATCGCAAGTTCGTGGTTGGCGGAGCTTCCAGAGCACAAGTGCACGCACGACCTGAGGGAACAGATCGACGAGTTCTTGATCCAGAGTGTGTCGGCCGAGAGCTACGGTGACGCTCATCACAACGGCCCGCCTGATCACCACCTTATCTCGATGAAGAACAGCCTGCTCGCGACGTTTCGCAATCTCCGAGACGATGCCGACACGTGCCTGGGCAAGAAGAAAAAGGACCTCTCAGTGCATAGCTCCTCATCGAGCAAGCGCGGGAGCAGCTCGACGCCACCAAAGGCTGCCCCAAAAAAGAAAACTCGGAAGGTAGACGATGATGATTCAGACTGAACCCTCGCTTCTCTCGTTGCAGGCGCCGTTTGTGTTGATGGCTCGTGTCTTTCGCATTTAGCTGCGTGCTAGATTCAGACGAGTCAGCAGAGACTTGCCGCGGCCAGAAATTCAAGCACTGGCGCCAGACGGTCTCCGCTATTCCCATCGCCAATAACATCAACAATCGCGCATTCACAGAGTAGTAGTAGGAGTGACCCAAAGGAGTAGCAGGAGTGACCCAAAGGAGTGGCCCAAAGGAGGCCCAAAGGAGGCCCAAAGGATGCCCAAAGGAGTAGGAGTAGCCCAAAGGAGGGCCAAAGGAGTGGCCCAAAGGAGTGGCCCAAAGGAGTGGCCCAAAGGAGTGGCCCAAAGGAGTGGCCCAAAGGAGTGGCCCAAAGGAGTGGCCCAAAGGAGTGGCCCAAAGGAGGCCCGATTGAAAGCGCAGTAGGAGTGGCCGACAGGAGGCCTAGACAAATTTCACTCAGCCCCTCGAGGCTCAGGGGAACTCCATATAGGACCAAAGGATGTCCAAGCAATTGCCATTAAGGTTCTCGTGGCCCCTCATGGCTCCAATGACCTACAGCACGACCTCCAGCAGAAGCCCACCCCCTCACCCCCGTGAGAGCCAACCTAAGGTGATCAAGAAAACGCGCTCGTTCAGTGTCTGCCTTGTGACCCGACGCCTGATTTCTTTTCTGCTCGCAGCTGCTCCTGGAGGCCGGCAATTCTGAGGTCTTTTCGCGAAGTGGCCAGCTTCGATTCCGAAGTTCTGCTGGGAGTACGAGGGTGATTCAAGAGCACGCGCGCGGGCGCAAGAATGCATCCTTGCATACTTGCATTCTTGCTTGCATACTTGCATTCTTGCATACTTGCACATCGCAAAACAATCAGATCAAGAATGCAAGAATGCAAGAATGCAAGAATGCATTCTTGCATACTTGCATTCTTGCTTGCATCCTTGCATGCATTCTTGCGCGCCGCTGGTTCTGAGTTCAAGGCCTTCTCAGATTTCCGTAGCCATTTGGGGTCAAGTCGTCTCGCTTCCGGTACTACGATCTGCACGTGCCCGCAGACATGCCGCCAAAAATGCCGAAGGCCAAGCTCAGCGAGGTTGCGCCAACAGACGAAGAGGTTGCGGAAGCTAGGGCCAAGTTAGAGCAGATGGAGAGGGGCAAGCTTCGCAGCGCGACCACGTGTATGCAGAATTTCCTCAAAGCTCATCCTGATGATTCAGTGAATCTCACCACATCTGACCTGAAAGAGAAGTATCTCATCCACTTCCTCGTGCACCAGATGCGCAGCAAGAACACCACGAAGCAAATCCAGTCCGAGCGAATGGGCAGTACCAACAGCGAGAAGATCAAGGAGTTCTACTGGTGGAATAAGTTCCAGATGAACAAGAATCTGGGGGAGGAGATGGCCGAGCACTACCGTGCGTCGGGCAAGCTCCCGAAAGTTCCCAACATGGTCACTGGCAGCACCGACGAGGAGCACGTGCAGTGGGGGGTCCCAGTGAATTACGAGAGAATGACCGACGCCGAGTGGAACGCCATGCGGATTTGGAGCACGGGTGAGTCCAGTGAGGCAGACATGAAGGCTGCCCAGGAGTTCTTCGGCCTGGTGGGCAGCGGCTCCTCTTCGTCGGGCAGCGGCCAGGCGAGCATCAAGGCTGAGCCGAAGAGCGAACTGGATTTCTTGAATGAGAAGATCGAAGCCCTCAAAGCTGATCCGACGCAGTCCCTTCGCAAGTTCCAGGACTTCGAGATGGAGCTCAGCCAGATCAAAGTGAAAGCAGACGGCGACAAATGCAACAAGTACGCGAACATGCTCTCGGACGATCTTGACAAGTGCCTCAAGAAGATCTCGGGCGTCACCAAAATTCTCAAGAAGATGGTCCAGGAGCCCGCGGAGTCAGAGGGTGGTCTTCCTAAGCTCATCAGCTCGATGGAGACCCTCAGCGGCGAGGTCGACGACGCTCGCAATTGGGCGTCCACTTTCGGCTACACGTTGGCCGCCAAGAAGAGGCGCACCAAAAAATCGTGAGACAGTGCGAGTCCAAGGCTCCGCTACCATTATACTCTTTTGCCCCTCTCCAGTTTCGAAGGGCATGCGGTGGGCGATCTTGGGCTCGACGCCACCTTCAGCTCGACTCTCGAGGGTCTCTGGCACAAACACGTTCGCGCATGATGGGGCGTGCGAAGAAAAAGCAAAACAAAGTAACCTTGAGCCTCTAGCCACCTTGGGCCCCATGATGGCCACAGTCACCTTGAGCCCTTGAGCATATTGAGAGTTATTGCTATCGACGTCATCGCAACCTTCATCACCATTACCACACACATGAGCCGAGTAGCATCGAGATCATCATGCCATGTGCCACGCTCTCTCATCGTCACAACGGGGACCAACACCATACATTGACACGTCGTGGCCCAATATCCACCACCACACATCTTCATCATCGTCATCGTCTGTGCTTCCACCCGTAGCCAATTTTGGCTCAAACCGTTTGCCATAATGAAGCTACACGCTACACTAGTGCTGCTGTGCTCGTGCATGGTTGGCTTGAAGCAGCGGCAGGCACTTGAGCGTGAGGATGGGTCTCCCGAAGGAGCTCACGTGCCAGCTTCTGGGAGGATCCGAGGGGGGTTCAAGCAGCGCCGACTTGAGTCCACCGAGCCTCCTGCTGACCAGACCTCCGCTGGGAGAATCTCGGACCTCGGGCCCTTCGGACAAGCTCTGATCAAGGATTGGGGAGCTGGTCGCAAGTCGGCAAAGCAAGTTCAGCAGGACGCAATGGGTGCTCAAGCTCAGGGTGCAAAGGGCCTTGAGAGGTTAGCTAAGCTCGGGAGTTCTGGCCAAAGTCCTCAGAACATATTTCGCGACATGCAAGCTTGTCTTGGCTATCCAGACGGGTCCCCGCGCATCCAATGGTTTGAGATCCCAACTACATTTGGCAGACGGACGCCTCATCCATTCTTGTTGCCACACTGTTTTTTCGCTGAGTATTACAAGGGCTGCAAACAAAGATGGCGAGATGTGATGGCTGGCCCCGTCGGTGCTTGCAGGCAATTTTGGGAATCTGTGCAAGATACTACATACATGGAGAGACATCCCGATCTCGCTCAAGATACATGGGCTCGAACGATACCTATTGGAATACATGGAGATGGGGGTGCATTTTCTAAGCAGGAGAACTTGCTGACACTATCGTGGAACAGCTTGCTGGGTGCAGGATCTACTCTTTCGAAGCGTTTTCTATTCACTGTAATTCTGAAAAGCCATATGGTGGCAGATACTCTGAACACTATCCTTCGAATTTTGGCGTGGAGTCTCAATGCGCTACTCAGCGGCGCAACGCCGAAGCAAGATGCATTCGGCAACAACTTGATCGATGCTGGCGTCCCTTTGGCTGGATCGTGGCGTGGGGCAGCATGCCAGATTCGCGGTGATTGGGAGTTTTACTGCAGTACAATGGGGTTCCCACAATGGAACTCGGGCGATCGGATGTGCTGGATGTGTAGGGCATCCAACACCGTGGAAGAGTTGCTCTGGACTAACTTCGCCGACGACGCTCCCTGGAGACATACTCTCTTCACACATGAAACGTACCGAGATTTTCTGAGGTCAAGGGGTGAGGCAATACCAATCCTTTTGAATTATGTTCGAGGCCTGCGCCTCGAAAACATCATGGTTGACGTGCTCCATGCGATCGACTTAGGGGTGGCAGCGCATACACTAGGCAACATACTATTTCTGTTCGGAGCGGTTCGGAAATCATTCGGAGGCACGAACATGAACGCTGGAGTTGAAAAGATGTCAGAACACATGCACGCTTGGTATTCCACGCGCAAGGTTGATTCAAGGCTCAGGGGCAAGCTTGCCTTGGAGGTTCTTCGACAGCAGGGGGGGTGGCCAAAGCTTCGTGGGAAAGCCGCTCCGATCAGAAAGCTTGCCAAATACGCTCTTCATGTGGTCGAATTGTTTCAGGATGGCTCAGAGCATGATCGTCTAGTGTATGCTCTGATCCGCTGCCTGTGCAAATTTTATGATATCATTGATGCCAACAGCCAGTTTCTTCCAGAAGAATCGAAAAACGAGATGTCGGTCCTGGGTCGGAAGTTCTGTCAGATATACAATGCACTGGCCGTGCAAGCGTTTAACGACAACATTCGAATGTGGAAACTGAGCCCCAAGATGCACGTGCTGATACATCTCTGCGAGACGCAGAGTGCAACGTGGGGTAACCCGCGTTTTTTTTGGACGTACGCAGATGAAGATTTAGTTGGATGCATGATCGATGTTGCCAGAACTTGCCATGTCAAGACGGTATCCTTCTCGGTGCTTTTTAAATGGCTCCACTGCCATTTCGCCGAGGACTAGAGGCAAAGCATGTCACGGGCATCGTCACCGTCATCTTCACCATCGCTCTCTTCTCTCTCCTCTGCTTCCTCCCCGCCCCCGCTGCCGCCCTACGTCGACGTGCCCCGCGCCTCCGAGGAGTGACGGAGGACACAAAAGAGGAAAGAAGAGGGAGGAGACGGGAGGAGGGAGGAGGGGGAGGAGGAGGAGAGGGAGGAAGCAGGAGGAGCAGAAGGAGGAGGAGAAGGAAAAGGAGGAGGAGGAGGAGGAGGAAGAGAAAGAGGAAGAAAAGGAGGAAGAGAAAGAGGAACAGGAGGAACAGGAGGAAGAGGAGGAAGACAAGGAGAAGGACAAGAAGGAGGAGGAGGAGGAGGAGGAGGAGAGGAGGAGGAGGAGGAGGGGAGAGGACCTACTCCCCCCCTCCTCCTCCTCCTCCTCCACTCCTCCTCACTCCTTTTCCTCCTCCTCCTCCTCCTCCTCCTGCTCCTCTTCCTCCTCCTCCTCCTCCTCCTCCTCCTCCTCCTCCTCTTCCTCCCCCCTCGCTTCCTGCGTTGCCAGTTTGGCTCAAACAATGTAGCGAGGGCTAGCTGCGGCACCCTCGCCAAAAGAGGTTTCAAACCCACAAGTTTGAAACTCATCTCAGAGCTTTATAAATAACAACGCTTCGTTAATTTACAAAGCATCTGAGCCTCTGGGAACCCTTCCGGGGCGATTCCGGCACTTGGGCCAGCGCTCGAGCCGGACGCTTGGGCCGGCGCTCGAGCCGGCGCCCGAGCCGGTTCCGGCGCCGGCCGGCGCCGGAAAATTAAATTCCAAGGCAGTGCCGAAAAAAGCTAACTCCAAGACACATTTTTTTTTCGAAAATATTGATTTTCTGCTCCCGGCGCCCGGAACACCTTCCGAGCCGATTCCGGCACCCGGCCGGCGCTCGAGCCGGACGCCCGGGCCGGCGCCCGGGCCGGCGCCCGGGCCAGCGCACGGGCCGGTTCCGGCGCCGGCCGGCGCCGGAAAATTCAATTCCGAGGCGGTGCCGAAAAAAGGCCACTCCAAGACAAATTTTTCTTTCAAAAATATTGATTTTCTGCTCCCGGCGCCCAGGAACCCTTCCGGGCAGATTCCGGCATCGAGCCGGCGCCCGAGCCGGACGCCCAAGTCGGAGCCCGGGCCGGCGCCCGGGCCGGTTTCGGCGCCGGCCGGCGCCGGAAAATTGAATTCCGAGGCGGTGCCGAAAAAAGGCCACTCCAAGACACATTTTTCTTTCAAAAATATTGATTTTCTGCTCCCGGCGCCCAGGAACCCTTCCGGGCCGATTCCGGCACCCGAGCCGGCGCTCGAGCGGCCCGGGATTTCAGAGCATCCGGCCGAGGGTTAGGGGTTATCTTTGTCTGAGCAGAGCACCGCCTAGGGCCGGCAGGCCTATGGTAGCAGTGAGCTCGACGTGCAGCTCGCTCTCACTAGCAGATCCTTACAGGCGTGGCGGTGCGCGCCCCCAGGTCCGCGCCTGCAGTTTAGGGTTTAGGGTTTAGGGTTTAGGGTTTAGGGTTTCCGAGCAGAACCATCCTATCCCCCCCTCACCAGGGTGTAGGGGGGGATGGATGGGTGCGTTGAGTCCCGCCCCATCCGCCCAGAGTCATTGCTTTTAGGGTTTAGGGTGGTCTACCCCCCTCGCTCCCCCCTAGCAAGGGGGGAAGTGTGCAGGCGTCGGCAAGAGTGAGTGGCCGCGTACCAGGGATGAATGAGAAGAGTCGTCCTTCGCGAAAGTTCCGCGTGCGACCTAGGCCCGCGCGGGCGAAGAGTCGCACGCGTAGCCTTGAGAGAGCCCGCGGCCGAAGCAGCACCCAAGGGAGCTCGAAACAGACACGCTTGAGAGAGCCCGCGGCCGAAACAGCATTCAAGGGAGCTCGAAACAGACACCCTTGAGAGAGTCTGCGGCCAAAGGAGCACCCAAGGGACACAAACCAAGCCCACAGGAGAACGCAGACCGGCGCCACAGTCGCCCACCGAGCCCCGAGCTCGGAGTTTCGCCCAAGTTCGGAGCCCGAGCCGGAATCAGAGCCCGAGCCGGCACCGCGCCGGAGCCCGGGGGAATGTGAATCCGGTATATCGGTAATTTTTCCTTGGTTTAGCTCTCCCAGAGAGGTCTGCGCACGCTCTTGAGGATATGTTTTGTTCACTACCCTGGGAACGATCCTCTGGGAGCTCCTTCACGCCAAGAGCTCTGGAGGGGAGCTCTGGGGGGAGCTCTGGGGGAGAGCTCTGGAGGGAGAGCTCTGGGGGAGAGCTCCGGGGGAGAGCTCTGGGGGAGAGCTCTGGGGGAGAGCTCTGGGGGAGAGCTCTGGGGGAGAGCTCTGGGGGAGAGCTCTGGGGGAGAGCTCTGGGGGAGAGCTCTGGGAGAAAGCTCTGGGGGAGAGCTCTGGGGGAGAGCTCTGGGAGAGAGCTCTGGGGGAGAGCTCTTGGGGAGAGCTCTGGGGGAGAGCTCCGGGGGAGAGCTCTGGGGGAGAGCTCTGGGGGAGAGCTCTGGGGGAGAGCTCTGGGAGGGAGCTCTGGGGGAGAGCTCTGGAGAGCTCTGGGGGAGAGCTCTGGGGGAGAGCTCTGGGGGGAGCTCTGGGGGAGAGCTCTGGGGGGAAGGGGGTCTCGTTGTGGGAGCCCACAAGGAGCCTGGGGGAGCTCGTTATGGGAGCCCACAAGGAGCCAAGGAGCCCGGGGGAGCTCGTTGTGGGTACCCCCCA